>OY856409.1:1602087210-1602687210 GCA_963693085.1 Alisma plantago-aquatica
TTTTTTGAAGTTTCAGTTATTATGTTATTATAAAGTATCCATTCATCAGTTTCAGATTTCAACCGAAACTCCAATCAATAAACGTATAATCCCTTCTAAATTCTCGATTATCGCATGTAAGTTTGAGTAAAAGACTGGGTAAAAAACCACTCACATCATCACAACATACAGCGCCAGAATCGCCGGAGCAACAGCCGACATGTCGACGACCGACTCTCCAGAGTGACGCGAGCTTAGGGACATAAACAGCGCCGCCACCAGCTTCCTATAGGTGCCTCTAACGCCGCCAAGCCCTGTTTCCTTGCTCCACTCCATCCCACATAGTAGGGCCATCTGCACGGCAGCAAAACCCACTACAGTGACAACCAGCCACCTGCATCTCTGCGAGGAGAGCAGGGACGGGTAGTAGCTTGCACGATGAGGCTCCAACAGGAAAAAGGCTGGCGACTCCGATGGGTGCCTGCCGGAATGACGGTGAAGCAAGGAGAGCAGCAGACGCAGGAGGGGCGGGAACAGAGTGTTTCCGGCGACAACGAGAAGACATAAGATGATGAGAAGGCCAGAGTTGTTCTTGAAGGCAACCATTCCTTCGTTATTTGGAATGAAGCCGCAGTTGCCAAAGGTCGAGACCACGGTGAATAAGGAGAAAGTTGTGAGGCGGATGTGTTTGCCGCGGAGGATGTCTCCTGCAGAAGGGACGGCCTTGAGGTAGGTTAGCAAGGACATGAATCCTGCAAGCTGGATAGTCACGAAGTAGCCTAGAACAGTGCGCCCAAGATACCTGCATGTGATCAAACAGCAAGACTAAGTCGAGTTAATTTACAATCTTTTGTTGACAGGTACCACGATTTGACGCATACAAAACATTTGGCATGGTAAGATTATGAAACGTATCGTTACCTAGCCATTGATTCGTCAGCATCATCATCATTTTCGCATCTAATGTTGCCTGACGTAGTCATTGCACCGCTGGTGGTCGTAGTCGGTCCCAGTTCAAGTTGGTTTGCGCTGAAATCAACTTCACTACTACCGCCATCCCCAACTACAGCACATCTCTTAGGACGAGGGCGATCGCTAAGAAACCAGAAATCTAGCATGGAAGTGAATACCTCCCCGCCCATCAGCATCAGCACAGTCATCGCCAGCAACTGAGCGTCAGAAAATGATTCCATCTCAACCGCGGCCATGCTAGAGGCTGTGGCGGCTGAGATCGACGTAAAGAGCAAGTTGAAGTCAGATGTCTGGCCTCGAGAGGGGAGGAGCCGTAGGAGCAAGAAACCGAGAGACGAAACTGTGAGGAAGTAGCACAGGTAGACCCACAAAGGGTGGATAGCTGCACATCGACGGAGGAGTAGATGCAGGAGGAAGGAAGTTGGTTTCGCGGTAGTTTTAGTCGGGAAAGTGACGATCAGTGCCATGGCCATGTGAGTTTCCGGCCACTGGCTCCTCGTGGGGAATGAGCTATGCACCGTTGCTTTGAAGTACCAAGGGGAGCCAAAGGAGGCGGTGACGACCAATCGGCGGCAAATGTTGACACTTGCATGCTTCAACCCGTGGGTATTTATACCCGATGTTCGATTCTACCAGACGAACGCGACTGCTGTGCTGTTTGTACTAGATAAAAAAGTGAGAAATGTAGAAATATGTTAGGCGTAGAGAATGCACAATCCGTAACAGTGCAACAGCATAGATTCGGTACTCCCCCGAGATACATCAACATTCAAAATGGTGAAGCATGCACATGCAAATTGCAACCTCCGCACGAAAAAGATTTATTCTTCTAGCGATCACACATACAGGCACAAACAGTGACAATAACAAAGAGAAATGGAAAGAAAGTGATAGAGAGTTCTCATTTTTTGGATGATGGAAAGACTTGTAGGCATGTTTGTTTAATAGGAGGCACCACAGATAGTTGGTAAATAATGAGATGCGAAGAATCATTCAAACAAAACAAACTGTAATTGCAGCATCGAAGAGATACATCACATGCTAAATATTGTTAAGCGAGCCAATCAGCAAAATAACGAGTAGTGGGATTTTAATCCTCCTTTAGAGGGTCATGTTATCCCCCTTGATCCCTAGCTCGAAGCCCTGATGGTGTCTTGGTCCTATAATAGATCATTAGTCTAACCTATGTGCACATTTCATCATTGTTTTGATTTTGGAAAATATCTTAAGAATGATTATAGTTATCTACTTAATTTTATTACTGATGCAATGCATTAATCTCTAATATCCAATATCCAATTTAATATTGTCAATTTTAAATATTGTATCTGAAATTCGATCCTAGTCTACATGGAACATTCGTAAATTTTGAATGTGATTGCATATCGAATATCTAATTTGGCTATCAAGGTTTAAATCTACTTCTCTATAGATGTTTTAGCCCACCTTCATTGAGTTCTCATTTTGTACCCATGATACTTTGGTAGCTTTCAAAATCTGACCACCTCCTATAAGCTTCATAACAGTCCTTAACCTAGGCATGACAAGTTGCAACATAATACCCACTGGTGGAGCACCATGTGGAAAACAATTATGAGGGTAGCATGTTTTGGATAAGATCACCACTTTGGTTGCATGTTTTGTGGCCTTTAATTGAATCCTTGTCTTAAGTTGATTGTTATAATAAATAAATATCTAGAGATGTTTGAGTATCATGGAAATGTGAAAACCCATATATCATGTCAACTTCTGACAATATTTCCAAGACATGTGAGAATATCTAATGACACATTGAAATGTGTGTTAAGGGAGTATGTGACCTTTGGAGTGGGTCATCATGTTGTACAAAGATCAATTGAAAATTGTTCTTAACGTGAGGGTTTTGTACACTATCAACCTTGAGGGGAGATTCAAGTTGATAATGCATTACTGTTCACTTACACCAAGTTGTTTATAACAGATGGGGAAGGAAGAGCATGGATAGTCTGATTGTCTATTGTTAGGCATAGGAATGGTGGCCAATGCTCAAACAATAGTAGATTTAATACAAGCCTATAAGGTTGAGAGTATATATCATCATTACTTCTACTATAGTTGTGACAAATACATGTGGAAGGAATCTATTGATAAATGATTCCCATTATCTAATATTTGTTTCTTGAATTTCTATTTAGCATGCATTAATAAGAATTTAACGTCATGGATCATAACATATAGTTGAATACAATGAATCATGAAAGCATGTACATGATACAATAAATTAATAGATGGTCTGGTGTGAAAGATATTGCAACAACATACAAATGTATTCCCTTATAAAATCTAATTTACATTCATTTTGTGTATTCTGTTCATAATATTTCATTATTTATCCATGTGCAACACACAAAAATGTAGATTTATGTGTGAGACACAAGACACACCCTCACTTTCACTATAAAGACTCAACACAACATTATTTCACAATCTATCTAATAGTTACATGACCATGTGTTATTGCTAAGAAGGAAAGACTATGATAAGCTAGCTTTTAATCTTTGTCATTTTAGTGGCTCTCCCAACAACTATATGGGAGAATACTAGGATCAAATTCTTTCTGTTGAGACCAGATCCTTGACATGGATTCTTGGGCTAATTGATTGTAAACTCTACTTTAGGAATAGATTCTGATGATGAATTCAAGATTGAGTTATAAATGATATTGGGACTAGGAGAATGATGTTTTTTTATGTTGGGTGTGGGGGACTGTGATGACATCCCTCCACCAATTATACCACATTAAAGGAGGACCACCTGGACAAGGATCATCATCTCATTTTTATAGGATCTGAATTTAAGATATTGCAAATATTAACCAATAATTTCATTTATAAACTTCTTCAATACAAAAGTATGCCATATTTCTCCTTATTCCAGTTTACAAGGTTTTCCAAGTAAAAAGAGGAACTATAGGAACAAAAATGCTACATGAAAATGGATTAGTAGCTAATTAATCCACATTGTGACATTAATTTTATGATACTTAATGTATTCATCAAATGTCCATATATTCATATCTTTATGCAAGACAACTACCCAAAAGGTTGTCATACAAAACACTTAGTACATAAATTATTATATTGTGTATGTGGGTTCATACAAAATTTTTCATATATGAATATGGACATATATTACTCCACAATGAAATAATTTTACATAGGAACTTCTATTTTCATTTAACTTTATAACCTATGTTTGGCTTGCTACCTTGAGTGTAATTATTTTTCTATGCATAATTGGACTTATATGATCTACCCCTTGGTAGGTCTAACCATGGGTTCAAAATAGCATACTTTTTATTATGTGACATGTATAAGCATTATATATTGAACTAGAATGCAATAAGCATTTAATAAATTTATCATATGATCAAACACTTCAAAAATAATTTGTAAATATATTGGAAGTCAATATGATTGACCACTCATAATATATCCACCTACCTTAAATGAAGACACCATGCAGTAGTATCCATGTACTTCAAGTATGTATGCAATCCAATGATCAACTGTATTCAAATAAATCAATCAATCCTCATGTATGTATAAAACTAAGATGTCACCATGTATTCATATGATTTACATTAGAGTCTAGTCTAGGTCTGGATCCTATAGGTCTTGGTTAAGGGTTGATATTAGGGTTAGGTTTTGAGCCATAATTATCAGGTTTCTGATATAGAAACTATAAAAGTCCATCATTTACATCTTAATCTTACTAAGATCTAGTGATTTCATTATCATTCAATAGTTTTAGTTTATATGACAATGTAAAAAATTTTAATTAATTCAACAGACTATTCAGCAACTCTTAGGTTTGCATATAATCATAACTTTATATTCATTTATTAACAAATACATTTGAATTAGAAACATAAACATGGATTGAAATTATTTCATTTGGATTCCATATATTTTTCTCATCAAATTGGTATGCACTTTTGCTATATTTTAATCAACCATTTAATTATTAGGATTAATGAAAAATAAAATTATACAGCCTAGTTGTAGGGTGCCACGTTAGAAAAACTAGGAAGAAAATCCTACACGGCCAGTTAATTGTAAAATGGATCCTAATACACCATTGACTTGATATCCCCACCCGAGGAGGGAAATCTAGTCATTCCATCACTGGATGTATCTTCTCGATGGTGCACCCATGACATATTGGTCAAATGGAAGCTAATTGGTCAAATGGAGAGTTGACCACTATTCATGGGTGTTGCGAGGTTTGGCCTAAGTGTGGTGTCATCTATGGTGGACTGTGGTGAGGTTGTCGAGCTTGACTCTAGGCCATGATATGTCCAAAAGATGTAGCCATGTGTTTTTTTATATATAATTATGAAGTAGAAGATCTATAGAAGTAGGAAGGGAAGATATTGCACTTTGTAGCATTTTGACTATGAGGGAAGACTACAATGGTCCAAGTGAATCTATCTTGCTCCTTACAATGGTCGTAGGTGGGTGGATGTTGTACTTCAATGAGGACCTCTAGGGAGTTAGGTTGGAGAGAGAGGCATAGTCCTGTGAGTCCCTTGCTCCTCCCCATGGTATGGTATCCCTTCACAATCATCTAAAGATGATTTAGGACTAATCAATTGGCTGGAGATACTTTGAGTCATTGAATCAAGGTTGAGGATTTCAGTGATGGTGGCCAGGTTCAATGGATAATCTCATGGTGTGTTGACAAAATTGAGAGTGGGGGTGAGCTAAGTGAGTCATGAAGAAACTCTCTGGAATCGTATATGTGCATGTTGTATAGGGGTGAATAAATAACGAACTACCCCTAGTTTCCTAGATGGAAAGGAGATTTGGGCATTGTTTAATTTTATGAAGATAGTGCCCATCTAGGAGTTTGTTTTGTTTGAAATCTTCTCCTAAGGCTACATGGACAAACCCTTTGGAGTTAGGTGGACTAGGAAGAGATAATGGATTTTAGGATGAATTTATTCCTCTTATGTCTTTGGTTTAGAGGTGGATGATGACCCAAATGTTGTTGGATCATCATCCAATGGTAAAAGATAGTGAGCGCATTATGCATGGCCATGTCTAAAGTGTGGGCACCTACATCTTAACATATTATGATTTATTTACATCACATTATATTCCTATTATCCATCTATACTTGAAATATCCCAAATCATATATAAACAATCAGGTCTTCTAGAAGTACCCAATTGACACCAAACACATGGATTATATTCCTATTACGGTCACCTCATATTAGCCAATGCTTGAGATGAAAAGAGGCATGGTAAATAGAAATTGTCAGTCAATTAATTACTTAGTTTAATCTCTTACGTCAAAAATTATCATATTGCTTTCTCAAAACTTGAATTTATCCTCATTAACCATTATCATCTGTTGGACAAAGTATTTCATAGATTTATCTTTACATGATACTTAAAACTTGGGTGTTAATTATTTAGAATCTTCCACAATATTGCTTATTATCTCAACATGGGTTTACAAATTAGCTAATAATATCATGGACATTTAATTTATGCATGACTATTAAATTTGCTGACATGTTTTCCTAGGAGCTATTTGCAACTCAAAATAGTGAAATTGGTCTTAACTTGGATTATTGGGCCATGGTTTGACCCTAGGACTTCTCATGAGTTCGTGAGCTCCACTAAGATCATATTTTTAGAATTTAGGCTTTGATGACCATCATATTTCAATTAAATTTGTATACTAATACATTTAATCATCACCTCTTTATTGACTTAAATGGAATATTTAATGTAAACTAGAGTCATATAATTTTATTTACTATATCCACTTTGATTTCCATGTCCTAATCTCAAACATTATATATACTTTCAAAGTTTGAGTTTGTTACATCCACCCCACCTCAAAAGATAAATTTGTCCCTAAAATTTGAACCTAATTAGGATAAGGTGAATGCCTACTCATTTTGTCCTAATGCATTAGGTCTGGCAACCTTCCTTAGAAATGTTTTAGCTAGACTATCATTAATAGATTTCATTGAGGTGAAAATTATGTATATAACTTAGGTTTTAACTCAAATATATTCAAGGTGTAGTTCCATATCCTCATCCATTGCATCATATAACTATCTAGCAATTATATTTCTACTTGGTCAATGTATTTTAACCTAGGTCTCAAACCTACTAATTATATTTCAGATATATTCGTCAGATGGTGAGGCAAAACCTCTATACAATAGTTAATGTCATTAGTTCTAACCAAGAGTTTTCATTCTCATATCTTAATTATATATATCACATGTGGTTACCGAATATCTCACACCCATATTAGGAGTAAATATTTTAGTTTGGCCCAAATACAAAGATTTGTTTTTTATTCATGTACCCAAATTACCTTATGAATTTAAAATTACGTTAAAAAGTCATCAAATATGTCCCGAAAACCTAGATGACTTTTTGGTTCAAGGGGAAAGTGCTTTTCTTAGAACTCTATAGTGTATGCACAACCTCCCTTTGTATTTTATTTCAACCATTATTATATACTTTCTTGTATTATTAATGTCTAAATCTCATGTTGTGGTTGACCTTAGTGATTCTCTCAATGCCTTGGGGTAGGTATCTTTGGAATGATCTCCTCTTGACCCCATGGGACCCATTTACTTATGGGGTGCCTTTCCCTTGGCCCCTCGGGCCTTATGTACTCTTGAAGTGGCCATTGTCCTAAGCCTATTGGCCTTATGTATTCATGGATGGCTTTCTCGAGACCCGACGACCCTTATGTACTTACGACATGATCAAATCCTTATCCCTTGGGTCTTATGTACCTTCCTTCATTCCTAATTGATAATGGGGTTGACTTAAAACTCTTCCCTTCCTAGTGTTAACTTTGATGTTATAGCTTTATTTTGTCTCTCTCATGACTTACACATTATTCTAGGATAATGGTCTCCAATGTCATTATATATCTAGGTCCCATGATCCATCCTAAACTTAAATATATGCTATAGAATTTGTTTCAATATATGAACTATTTATCACACACTTAGCTTTGTATTTCCTTAACTAAAGTCTCGACACTAAGGCATTAATACAAACACACACCTTTCTTATTCTGACTTGGTAGAAGAAGGTGCTTACAATCCTTGGATACATTGTTGTTACATTCCTTGCAATGTAATTTACATTCAATTACATATTTTCCATTGGATTTCCTTCACCAATGTTTGCGCGTTTAAACATCTAGTTATTTTTCAATAATGAAAAACATATTATGATCACTAGGTAGAGATAAGTTATTTCACGTCTTGTCTACTCACAGTGACCCTTAACAAGCCTGAATACCATCCCCTAAAATTGTGTTGTCTCTTACCTATTTCTCTATATAACAACTGATTTTCTAAAATTTAATGTGTATACACAAATAATTATTTATGTTTACCTTAAGTACATGCATGCATGTGTGTATTCTTTGTACTTTCATGCATGTGAAACTACTATTTGCTATGTTTAAATTGGATTATTGAAACCTATTTGAATTTTCTCTTTACCCTAAATTAGTAATTCTTGAGTAGGGCATAATTTTCCTTCTCTCTCTCTCTATATATATATATATATCAAAAATTAGTGTGTTTGATCATGCTTAAGGTTTAACCTCTACAAAATAGGGTTTTGTCTCTCCTTTAGCCATTTGTGTTACCCAACCCAAGTATGTCCTAGATGGATGGGGTATCACAACCCATCACTAGGTCTTTCTAGGGTTTTCCTATACTAGAGGGACATAAATTATATGTTACTTTTTCCCTATATATTTCTCCAATTAACATTATATGTAATTTAATTGGTGTAGGATGCCTTAGTCTTATTTCTTGCTAAAATCCTAACTCAAAATTAGTAGAAAAGTGAACCCCAGGGTTAAGAGAGAAAATAAGTGAGAGGATGACAAAAATTAGTAGATAGTATAATATTTAAATCTTCATCGTATTGTTTGTGAAGAAAATGAAACTTGGAAGTGGTGTGATAAATTTTAACATGCATGTTCATTACATCTACTTTTGAAGGAATGATATCATTTGTGTATTCTTTGAGTTGCGTGTAAAAAACTTTATATGTATTTGGAAAATGAATATATAAATATACGATTCTAGCTTTTGGTTATTTGATGTGTACTTTTGTGCAAGTTTATTCATTGTATATTGATGATATAGATTTAATGCTATAAAATGTACTTTTATGAAAAAATACTTGTTATCTTGAAGGCCATGGTCTTTAGTAAAAGACTTTTCCCCATGACCGTACTCATGTATCATTTGGATGGAAAGGCTCAAAGCTTTTACATCTTTCCGCTCAGGGATAGCCCTGACCAGAACCTTCTGCTCACCCAACCTCTACTTAAGGAATTGTGGTCAAGGCCATGCCCTCACCAACAAGTTAGTGCCAGACGTTCATCCCTGACCCTTACTATGTTTTTTTGTTGTGGTTTTAAATATCATAGATTGTAATACATATAAGAATTATATATTAAAATGGAATTAATTAAACATCTAAGAAGTTTGTCATATTGTCAAACACTTTAGAAATTATTCAAAAATACATTTACCTTTGATATGATCAAGAATTCATAAAATAACAATGTGACTTCAATAAAGACACCACGTATAATTATCCATGTACTTTAGTATGCGTATAATATGAAAATAAAGTGTATTACAATCAATTAATCAGTCTACATGTATGTATTCTATTGATATTATTTACGTCAAGGTCTAATCTAGGTTTATATCTTATGGATCTTGGTTTAGTGATGATATATGGGTTAGTTTTAGAAACCCTAAATCTCAGGTTTATGACATAGAAATCTTAAGAGTTCATCATTGACATCCTAATCATACTATGATATAAGTATTTATTACCATTCAACAATATTGTTTTGTATCACAATGTAACATTATTTAATGAATTCAAAATTTGATTCACTTGGGTTTGCATATAATGATAACCTTATATACATGTATTAACACATACTTTTTAACTAAAATCATAAATAGGAATTGAAAGTATTTTCTTTTAATTCTACATATTTTTTTGATCATGTTTGTGTAAAAAATTTCTATATTTTGATCTCTAGTTTAATTTCTAGTATTAATTAAAAATAAACATGTATAGACCAATTGTAGAGTGTCATGTTAGCAAAACCAAGAAGATCATCCTACATGACCTATTTATTAGAAAAATAACTGAAGAAACCCTTGCTTTTTGTGTTGTGACTTGGAATTGCCACCCTGGGAGGGGCACTTTGGTCATTATGTCATTGGGATTCATATCCTCCCTTGCACACCCTGATGTTGGTCAAGGTATCCTATATTGCACATGACTTCTCAACTAAAATTGGGGTATATTTAGGCATGCTTTTAGGATGATTTCTCTAAAATTCACGTGTTTTAGTAACATTTTGCCTAAAGTGCCTAAAATGTAAAAAGACCCTTGTGCATCAATATTTTCCATTTTACATGAATTTATGCCAAAATTTATATGTTTTATTACTAGCCTAAAATATTGTTGCTCTATTGTAGACTTGATTGGGAAACAATAGAAGAATGTTAGCACAATCAACTAGTGTTAATGGAGCTACCATCAAAAAAACAAAAATTGATAATAGGAAAAGAAAAATCAAGAATAAAGGAGAGGAGACATGAAAAAGGTTCTTGTAGACACTGACCCATGTCAGTGGTAGTTAAATTTAAAGCTCTAGTTCACAATAAAGGTTAAGAAGTAGGTGGCATCGACAATTTTCTGATGGTGAAGATTAAATTGAGGCACCTCTGGATGTCCTTTGCCAAATGGTTCCTTAAATCTTTTTATATAAACTAAAGGAAGGAAAACACTTAGAGGCATCTCATTCAAGAGAGATCACATTAGAGGAATCTCATCTAGAGGTTATCCCACCGACCAACCTTGGAGGGAAAAAATCCCAAGAAGGAGGAGACAAAGAGACCAAAGAAAACCTTTAGGAGTTTTCTATGTTTTTGTTCTCCTACCTCCCTTCATATAATTCTTTGTTGAGCATGAGGAGTAACACTTTCATTTCTTCAGGACCAGGGAGTATCCCATTGTTAATTCCATGTATCTTCATATTTTTATTTAATAAAATATAATAATTTTCTTTAGATTTTGATAATAGAAAAGATTAACTGACCTATTTATGCTTGATCACCATAAGTTTTTTATGGATTGTTAGATACTATGAAAGTAGGGTTAATAGCTAGAAAAGTTTTTACCATTACAGTCAATAGCATGTTACGAGAGTGGGATAACTATAGTGAAATGATTATTAGAGATATTTCTCATCATTAATATCTTATATTGAAGCTTCAAAAGCATATTAGTAACTAGGATAAATGGCTTGCTACGTTACAAAAGTGGGTAGTACAAGCTACAACTGCTTAATAAAAGAAAAATAAGTTTTTTTGATCTTATAGAATGCATGCATAGGCTGACACCATGGAAAAATAGGCATTCTAAAGAATTAATCCATTTGATCCATGATTCACTTTACCTTCTACAATGTTAAGTTCTTGCTTTTAGTTTACAATCACCAAATCAACTCATTTATTAGGCTTAGCTGGTATGTTTCAGTCAAAAGTAGTTTCCAACAATCCCAGTTCCTTGAGTTTGACATTTGGGCCTTGTTGCGTCCCTTTACTACTTTGAAATGTACACTTGTGTTTAAACATGCACACTTAATGTGTCTAAATCTTTTTGGTGTAGTAGCTAGGGAATTGACAAAACTAGTACTATGAATATTGAAACTAACCACTCTAGGCCACCTTTTCTTTTTTCTCTCTTTCTCAATTAAAAATTTGTTGTGGAATCTTTTTAATACTTTTGGATAGTTTCCTATGATTCTTGCATTTGGTTTACTTTTCATGTACGTTTTCATGGTCCAATCATGGGCTACATATTACAACAAGTCTACACCGCCACCTAAAATGAATCAAAAAATTCAACAAGAGTAGGAGATCGATCCTAAAGAGCCCATGGTAGAACCAGAAGACATGTATAACCACGAGGAGAATGATGAGGACATTGATGTTTTAGAGGATGGGAAGACCATATGGGAAATGATTAAGGCTCACCTATTACATTGCATGGATTCCATAAAGAGATATGCGGTTCACGTGGGAAGCTACAATATCGATCCCAGGCTTGTTGTACTTATAAAGTCACAAGCTTTCCATAGGCATAGGAATGAGGAACCCATTCAACACAAAATGGTTTTATAGAAAGTTATTATATGAATAAAATAGACTATATATTTGTCACTTTGATCTATCTAAAAATATTTCTATTGTTACAACCCCAACTTTTGGGTCCATTTGGTGAGAAATGTAATTTCTCATATTAAAGATATTTGAACAAATAATGATAATTTGTTTTGAATAAATGGATTTTGTTTACAATAGCCTTGATGATTGTTTTGTGGGCTTTATTGGCTATTGGGCCCAATAACAAGAAAAGACAAAAGGAACTCCATTAGTAATAAGAAATGGAGAAAAGAAAAATGTAGAAACCTCTAGAAGGAAAAAGGAAATTAATCCAAAGGTGGATTTCGTGCTTCTTGGGTTCCTTGGGTCCCAAGGAGTCCAAAGTTGCAAAGATAATGAAAAAAGAAAAGAAAAGATCAATTAAGTCTTTCTTTATTAAGAAAGAAATTGAAAACAATGATAAAATATGGGAAATAAGTGGAAAGAGGTATGATTGAGTTATCCTTGGTGGATTTTCATATCCATAGGATTCCTAATGTTAAAAGGAATGCCAATGAGGAAAAAAAAAGATAAAGAGAAATCTTTGAAAAGAGATATTTGAATAAAGAAATAAACAAGATAATGAGAAATAATGGACATAGATGCATCTAGAAGGATAATAAGTATCGACTAAAAAGTATTTCAAAATATTAGAGTTTCTTGGGGTCCAAGGAGCCCAATGGAGAAAAAGAAAGAAAAAAAAGGCAAATAAAACAAAATAAGAGGATAATGTGATGCATCACTAATGACTTTTTGATACTTTCCATCCACAAGAATCGTGGGTATGTTTAAGCGGCCACTCTCCCTCTCTTGCTTTTCCCCTTCGTGAGAACAAGTAGGGTTCCAAAATATGTGTATATAAAGCAATGTATAGACAACCCTCACCACCAAAGAACTCAGCCTCGATAACCCGGGGTGATCCCTGTGAAGGGTTCTTGTTCCCCCCATGCGTAGCCCGAGATCTAGACAAAGGTCGCAGGAAGTAGGGTCGGGCTAAAATCTAAGGAAAGCAAACAAAGATGTGAAACTGTGGGTAGACCTTATCTACGACCTATGTAGTAGCATCGCTACACCCCCCACGGACCCAAGGAGTCTAGACACTGGAAACATCATATAGGAATCTATAGGAAATAGGGGTCCACACTCTTGGTTGCAGAGAAGGCGGGTGTTGGGAACGACCTACATAGGTGCATGCATGACTGTGCCTATGGCGCCCTTGACATGGATGCTTGGCGTGAGGAGGTAGTTGCCTCACTGAGGGTGGCGCCCAAAACCCCTCCATCCATGAACAAAGTGCAGAGGCATACACACATGTGAGAAGATGCGAGAGAGATAAATTTCAACAGATAAGGGATATGGAGGCGAGTCGGGAGAGACATTTGCTGTGACACTGGCGAACCCTGGTGTTCAACAAGAGGAGCTAGGGTCAGAAATAGGATTGGGCATCGACAGCAACGCTAGGTGTCGACAACGACACTGGGCATTAGGTCAACATCACACACGAAAATGCAAAAATGATGGGAGTTGTCTGTTTTACCTTGTTGTCCCTGAACTTGTGTCCGCACCCGTCGACGTACGAAGGTCGGCGCAATGGAGAAGGATCGTCGCCGACGTGGGCGGTGTTGGGCTATGGCCGAGGAGGTCTTGGAGTCTATTGTGACCCATAAAAGGGCTTGGGATCTGCACCGGCTGTGTAAGGACGGAGGGAGAGGAACTCCCGCGGATGCGGATGCTCCAGGCGGACGGGATCCTCCTTCCACGAGGAAGGAGAAGGGTCAAGACGAAAAGACTAATATGCCCCCTCAGTGCATGTTCAAGGCAGAGGGTAGAGGAGTCTTTTTCCTCACTCTTGAGATATGACAAAAAATGAAGGACATATAAAGGTAATATGTTGACGTGGCGTGCTCTAATTGGGCAATAATGATCTATCTTGTAAAATCTATAGTTAATTATTGGTAGCTCTGTTCATAATAAGTTATATATGAAACTTGCTCAGAAACATGAGAGGAATACAAATAAAATACTATTAGTACTTGATAATGCTTCCTGTTCTAAAAGTATACATGTGCTAATGTTAGATGAATATTGTGAAAACCTAGATTTGCCTTAGTCTGATGCTTAATTAGGTATATTCGTTTATGATATATTAATACCTAATCTTGACATGTCTAATAAGGAAAACCTTGATAATGATGGATAATGGATGATTCCAGAATAGTAATCTTATATGGGTTTGAAACCAATGTTGACATCGTGATATAATCCTAATGCTAGTAATGTGATATAGGTATCATGAGTAGTGTTATATGTTTAAGATGATGATTAGGGTTTCATGTAATATGTATAATGGTATTGGTAATCTTAGAAACCATAATAATATTGAATTAAGGTTTGTAAACCTAACTTATAGTCCAAACATGAGATAGTCCTAAACCCTAGTTTAGGAGCGCATCCAAATTTGAATAAATACATGGTGACACATATCTAGTATGCTTTGTTTCAGACTGAATACCCTTTTGCTTGGATGTTTGAATACACTCTTAAAGTATATGACATTCTGCATGGTTTATGTGATGGGATAAGGTATGTGGCTACATTTTTGACTAACCGCCTTAGTTTCACGATGATTCTCAGATATTTTATCGATTGTTTGAAATAAACTGTTTGGATGACTTTTATTTCATGCAACTATAAAGTGACTATGATTATCACCATAAATACGTATATAACAGGCTTAGATCCAGATCCTCCTTTGTGGCTTTGCAAATGCTAAAAAGGGTAACCTGGAGTAAGGTCTAGGCTATCATGAGTTAGAAATTGGGCTACCCACGTGTAGTTCCATGAGACTCTCTAGCACACCACGAGTTAAGGAGTGGGCTATCTATGGGTAGTGCCATGTGACTCAACCCTAGAAATTGATTCACCTGTTAGGTAGGATCATGAGGGGTTTAATGGGGATCTACCATAAGGAAGGTAGCATCCAGGTCCACTGCAGGGACAATGCAAAGTATACGGTATGTGTGGATCATGCAACTATATTTAAAACGTAAAGTTGGTTGTTAAACTGTAATTGGTTGCAATATGTTGTTATTAATTGCACAATTATTGTTTCCCCCACATACCAACTTTATGCTGACCGACATTTTGTTTGTCGGCATTTTAGGTTCTAGTGAAAAGAACAAATAGTAAAGTGGCATATGTGGAATTAAATGAGGATTAACGGCCAAGGAGGATTAGTTAAAATATTCTCTCATATGGATAGAAGTTTAGTAATTCGAGTTTTTCAAAGGTATGCAAAAAGTAAATTTTTATTACTGCCTTTCTATTTAGCTTCGTAGAACTTGATAATTATTATTGATTATCTATTGAACCTTTGATCCAGAAATTGGGATAACGGCTCTGACCTCTTGGTCTCCCTTAATTAGTGGTTACTGGGAGGCAGGGTCGTTACATTAATACACAATTCTTCTTGTTGAAGATAGACCTAGAGCTGAGATAATAAGTGGAATACATGGAGGTGTACGACTTCAATGTTACCTAATACCTAAGGATGGGAAGTGGTAATAGGTGCTATAGATGTGATACAATTGCCTAGTTTATATGGAGGCTAGAAGAAGTTGTTATGGTTAACCCTAAGTTTGAAAAGAGATATGTTTGTGCTAACACTCATATGGAATGAGATCCGTTGAACAAGTTAGTAGTTGTTTGGTTAGCCAACCTAGTCCTTGGTGCAATGAGAGGATGGTTGTAGAACCTTAGACGCACTTCTCTGGAAAGGAAGGTGATGAAACCCTGATTAGTGTGGTTTAGGGTTTCTGAGGAATCGATCTTGAGGAATCATAACATGTAGGAGATCATGGTACATCTTGGTACCACCAAGATAATAAGTGATAGTAGTACTTTGGATGCTTAAGATGAAGTTGCATGTGGTATGTTTCCATGCAAGCTAGGAGGTGAAGGACGAACACCAGTAACCCAGTGTATTGATATAAAGGATAAAGTGTCCCCGAGAGGGAAAGGGAGTTCATCACTATGGATGTTGAAGTCTTCCCTAGACCAAGGAAGGTCAAGAAGCAATATGGGTTAAGATCGATCTTCTTACCTAGATGTCATGAGAAAGAAAGAATAATGTCAAAGGACAAATCCAGATTAACTACACATGAGAGAGATGGTTCAACTACACCATGATGCGAGTTCAAAAGTTCTTGAGTATAAACTAAATATTCAGTTACATAAGGAGGATGTAGGTGCATGAAGAACTCGATGTTAATACAGTTTATCACCCCTAACTAATGGTTAATATGATCCAGAATAGAGGGTATGATGAGAGCATGTGTGCTCGTTCAGGGTGATACATAGAGACAATTCTTGTCCTATGAAGGATGTGATGTTTACCACCATAGCCGATATCGGGATGTAAAGAAGCTCTGTAAAGGAGGTTGTGTCGGTCACCACTTCATTAAGATGATGTTGGTAAAGAGACCACGCGAAGGTCAGAAAAGGACCACAGTGTGTGCAGATGAAGTCGCTTCGATCGTGCAATGGCTGAAAGGAGCCCAGAGATGACTTGAGTTGTGAGCTGATGCAGAGCAGAGTGAAAGGTAGTTCACTGTGGGGGAATAAATGACATGAAAATCCGACCCCTCTGAGCTTTAGCTAAGGAAGTTGAGTCTCTGATACATGGGTCCATTTGAGATGGATTGGTGGAGAAGGTTATGGTTGACCTTACCCCTTAGGATAAAGTAATGTGTGATGAGTTCCATATGTCCAATCTAGAGCACTATGTGAGGTACCCAGGCCATGTGTTGAGCAATGAACCTAGTGAGCCCCAAGGGAGGCTGTAATGATCTGAGTCACCTTGAGGTTTATAGATGCCAAGGTGAAAAAACTCAGAGAAAGGATATGTGATAATAATGGTTCTTTGGAAGTGCTATGGATAGGAAAAAGCCACATAGGGGCCAATGATGGACATGTAGAAGTCGTATCCTAAATTGTTTGTTTTCTTGATGGAATTTTGAGGACAAAATTCTTATAAGAGGGGAAGGATGTTACAACCCCAATTTTTGGGTCCATTTGGTCAGAAATGTAATTTCTCATATTAAAGATATTTGAACAAATAATGATATAATTTGTTTTGAGTAAATAGATTTCGTTTACAATAGCCTTGATGATTGTTTTGCGGGCTTTATTGGCTATTGGGCCCAATAACAAGAAAAGACAAAAGGAACTCCATTATTAATAAGGAATGGAGAAAAGAAAAATGTAGAAACCTCTAGAAGGCAAATAGAAATTAATCCATAGTGGATTTCGTGCCTCTTGGGTTCCTTGGGTCCCAAGGAGTCCAAAGCTGCAAAGATAATGCAAAAAGAAAAGAAAAGATCAATTAAGTATTTCTTTATTAAGAAAGAAATTGAAAACAATGCTAAAATATGGGAAATAAGTGGAAAGAGGTATGATTGAGTTATCCATGGTGGATTTTCTTATCCAAAGGATTCCTAATGTTAAAAGGAATGCCAATGAGGAAAATAAAAAGAAAGATAAAGAGAAATCCTTGAAAAGAGGTATTTTAATAAAGAAATAAACAATATAATGAGAAATAATGGACATAGATGCATCTAGAAGGATAATAAGTATCCACTAAAAAGGATTTCAAAATATTAGAGTTTCTTGGGGTCCAAGGAGCCAAATGGAGAAAAAGAAAGAAAAAAGGCAAATAAAACAAAATAAGAGGATAATGTGATACATCACTGATGACTTTTTGATACTTTCCATCCACAAGAATCGTGGGTATGTTTAAGCGTCCACTCTCCCTCTCTTGCTTTTCCCCTTCGCGAGAACCAGTAGGGTTTCCATAAGATGTATATATAAGGCAATGTATAGAGATCCCTCACCACCAAAGAACTCAGCCTCAATAAACTGGGGTGATCCCTGTGAAGGGTTCTTGTTCCCCCCATGCGTAGCCTGATATCTAGACAAAGGTTGCAGGAAGTAGGGTCGGGCTAAAATCTAAGGAAGGCCAACAGAGATGTGAAATGGTGGGCATGCCTTCTCTACGACCTATGTAGCAGCATCTCTACACCCCCCCGCGGACCCAAGAAGGAGTCTAGTAACCGGCAACGTCATATAGGAGTCTATAGGAAGGAGGGGTTGACACTCTTGGTTGCAGAGAAGGCGGGCGCAGGAACAACCTACAAAGGTGCATGCACGAGTATGCCAACAATGCCCTTGACATGGATGATTGACATGAGAAGGTAGTTGCCTCGCCGAGGGTGGCTCCGAGAACCCCTCCGTCCATGCACACAATGCAGAGGTATACACACATGTGAGAATATGAGAGAGAGAGAGAGAAAGTTTAGCAGATAAGGGATATGGAGGCGAGCCGGAGGTGACATTTGCGGCGACAGGGGTGAACCCTGGTGTTCGGCAAGAGGATCCGGGGTCGCCAATAGAACTGGGCATCAGCAACAACACTGGTTTTTAACAACGGTGTTGTGCGTTAGGGCAACATCATGCACGAAATCATGAAATTGAAGGGAGTTGGCAGTTTTACCTTGCTGTCCTTGAACTTGTGTCAGCGCCCGTCGACGTACGGAGGTTGGCGCAATGGAGAAGGAGCATTGCCGGCCTGGGAAATGTTGGGCTATGGATGAGGAGGTCTTGGAGTCTATAGTGACCCAAAGAAGGGCCTGGGATCTACACCGACTGTGCAAGGACGGAGGGAGAGGAACTCTCACGGCTGCGGATGCTGTAGGCGAGCGGGATCCTCCTTCCGCGAGGGAGGAGAAGGGTCAAGATGAAAAGACTAATATGCCCCCTTAGCGCATGTTCAAGGCATAGGGTAGAGGAGTCTTTTGCCTCACTCTTGAGAGCCGACCAAAAATGAAGGATATATAAATGTAATATGCTGACATGGCATGCTCTAATTGGCCAATAATGATCTATCTTGTAAAATGTATAGTTAATTATTGCTAACTCTGTTCATAATAAGTTATATATGAAACTTTCTCAGAAAAATGAGAGGAATACAAATAAAATACTATTAGAACTTGATAATGCTTCCTGTTCTAAAAGTATACATGTGTTAATGTGATTAGAATAAAGGGAAAACCTAGATTTGCCTTAGTATGATTCTTAATTAGGTATATTCATTTATGATATATTAATACCTGATCTTGACATGTATAATAAGGAAAACCTTGATAATGATGGATAATGGATGATTCCAGAATAGTAATCATATATATGTTGTTTTAGGGTTTGAAACCAATGTTGACATCATGATATAATCCTAATGCTAGTAATGTGATATAGGTATCATGAGTAGTCTTATATGTTTAAGATGATGATTAAGGATTCATCTAATATGTATAATGGTATTGGTAATCTTTGAAACCATAATATTATCCGATTAAGGTTTGTAACCCTAACCTATAGTCCAAACATGAGATAGTCCTAAACCCTACACTACTATAGAAACAACGTTCAACGTCGCTTTTAGAGGCCTCAGTTTTTTTAGTAAAACTGACGATGTTAACATTAAACGTCAGTTAATAAGGACATCCGATGTCTATATTTGAAGACCAGACAGACACGAGTATCGCTTTTCATTCAATGTCGGTTGAAGAAAAGAAACTAACGCCTAAAGTAGCCTTCAAAATCCAATTTTTTTGAGCAAAAAAAAATTGCGCCAAAGTATCAACAACAACGTGATGTTTTACCTAATAACCGAAGCTGAATGAAGATAAAATTTGCGCCAAAAGTTCCAATATGGGTGTCTGTTGTCTTAGCATAACCGACGTTATAAGGGTGCGCGTGCCGTCCCCGCCAAAAAAATTAGGGTAAAGGAATGTCCAATTGGACGTCGGTTTGTAACTATCAACCGACACTTAAGGTTTTAGGTGTCAGTTTTGTAGATAACCGACGCGATTTACAAACTTAATAGACCCGCGATCACCCGAGTCTTGCCCTTTCTTCTGTTTCATCGGGAGAATTCAAAACATGTTGCTCGCCTAAAATCGTCGACGATGCCCCCGTCCACCCGCATTCAACCTATTGGTCGCCGCCACTGCTGCTGGTGCGTCTGCTGCTCACCGTCGGCACCTCTGCTACTGTTGCCCTCCTTCCCGATGCCGCTGCTGCTGCTTGTTTCCTCACCGGTGGTCTGTTGCTCCTCCTGGTCCTCCTGGTCCTCCTCCTCCTGCCGCCGATTGCCCTGCTCTCCTCACTGGTTGCCCGAAGGTACCTGCTCCCGTTCTTCTTCCTCCGCCCTCAAGAAGGTACCCTGCTCTGCGTGGGATTTCACCTCTTCTTCTTCCTCCTGCTCCCTCTCAGATGGTTGTTGGATTAAAGCAAGGCCACAACCGTGTGGGCTGGCCACGACTGTGGCTGTGTTGGCCTACCACGGTCGTGCTAGCCAGCACAACCATGGTACGCCAACACAACCACGATCGCGGCCAGACCACACGATCGTGGCCTTGCTTTAATCCAACAACCATCTGAGAGGGAGCAGGAGGAAGAAGAAGATACATTTGCAATTGAATACTAATGCTTGACCTAATTTTGTAAATTTTGATGCATGTTGAATTAAGATATTAAAACCCTAATACACATTTCACCATAATCTTGAATTAACTATATTACTGAAATCTTGTGATCAATGTATGTAAGATATTAAAACCCTAATGTTAAATCTCTAATTTTGTAGTGATGTGTCACCCTAACATCTACATGAATCCCTATTGTATGATGTAGATTGATGATAATGCATGAGCTAGTTTGAAATTTTTAAATCAATTATGAATCTCTCCATCCCTAGGTCATACTAATTTATGTGTAATCTTTATCTTGATGATGAACATGCATGGACACTCGAAATGTTGAAATCAATGTTATAGAATGACAACACATGTATTTGTTAGCCTAGAAACCCATCCAAGATTTACTCATTAGGAGTAAATCTTGGATAGTCCCCAGTTTGGGACTGTTCTTGAACACCTAATCTCACTTAGGATGTAAGTGTATAATGTGTATTTGGTTTTCAAGAAAATTCCAGTAGCATTTCCCCATTTGTTCTCTAAGTACATCTGTACTTGGAGAACAATGGGGAAATGCTGCCAAAATTTTCTTGAAAACCCAATACACATTATACACTTAATAGTGAGATTAGGTGTTCAAGAATGGCATAGGTTGTACACATTTTTTATATATAAGAATGACAACACATGTATTTGTTGGCCTAAAGTTTTAACCATGCAAAAATTCTAATATGTTAACCCTAGACCCTAATCTTGTTGCAATATATACTTGTTTTCTCTTTGATCATAGAATGGATAGATCATGGATGTCCATTCACAATTGCTGCACCCCAGAGTTTATATTTGGTCTTGACCAATTTATTAGATTTGCCGAGGAACATAGGAAACAACCTGGAGATAGGTTCTACTATCCATGTAGGCATTGCGGTAACAACTTGAAAGTTAGCACTGGTGACGAAATCAAAAGTCATGTCATGTGCAATGGGATTATACAAGGCTATACAGAATGGCACTGGCATGGAGAGATTTCAAACTCAAAACCAGTGGATGTTGATAGCAGTGCTTGTGTGGAAGAAGAAATTGCCTCTGATGACGTAGATGTGAATGAACCAGTTCCAGTAGACATCGTTGATGTGATAATGGATAGTTGTGGGGTAGAGCACACCGATCCATCTCCCATTTTTAGAAACATTGTGCATGATGCTGAGATATCGTTATACACAGGTTGTACTAAGTTTACGAAGCTTAGCACTGTGTTGAGATTGTATAAGCTGAAAGCTAACAATAAATGGAGCGACAAAAGCTTCATGTCATTGTTGTCTTTGTTGAAAGAAATGCTTCCTGAAGGAAACGAGCTGCCAATCTCAACATACCAGGTAAATAAATTGTTGTGCCCAATGGGAATGGATGCCAAGAAGATACACGCATGCCCGGATGATTGTGTATTATTTCAAAAGGACTATGTGGATTTGAAAGATTGTCCAAAATGTGGTGCGCGTGTCGCGGTATAAATTGACGACTTCGGGGGAGTCCAAAACTGGTTCTCCTGCCAAGGTGATGTGGTATCTACCTATAATATCATGGTTTCAACGCTTGTTTGCCAATCTGATAGATGCAAAGAATTTGAGGTGGCATGCAGATGTTAAGAAAAATAATGATGGGATCCTACGACATGCGTCTGATTCCCCACAGTGGAAGAAGATTGATCTATTGTACCCTGAATTTTGTGAAGAAGTCAGGAATCTAAGACTTGGGCTTTATATAGATGGGATGAATCCATACGGGTGAGCAGCCAACATAGCACTTGGCCAGTCATGCTTGTTATATATAATCTTCCTCTCTGGCTGTGTATGAAAAATAAGTACGTAATGTTGTCATTGTTGATATCGAGCCCTAAACAACCTGGAAATGATATCGATGTTTATCTTGAACCTCTGATTGATGACTTAAAGAAACTATGGGGTGAAGGTGTGATGACCTATGATGCTTCATGAAGAGAGACATTTCATTTGCATGCTATGTTGTTTTGCACTATTAATGACCTTCCAGCATATGTGAATTTGTCTGGATATAGTGTCAAAGGAGTTAAAGTGTGTCCTATATGTGAAGAGAACACTGATTCAATAAGACTAAAACATGGCGGTAAGACTGTATATCTCGGTCATCGAAGGTTTCTTACAAAATTCCATCTGTATCATAGGAAGCGCAAAGCATTCAATGGATTGAATGAGGAACGGAGTGCACCTAAACCTATACCATGGGAGGTTGTTTATGAAAGAGTAAAAGAATTTGTCAATGAATTTGGTAAGAGATCACAATGTACTATGGCCACATGGAGTGACAAATCTTTATTCAAGAAGAAGTCAATATTTTGGGATCTTCCTTATTGGAGTCCTTTGATAGTCAGGCATTGTATTGATGTCATTCACGTTGAGAAAAATGTTTGTGATAGTGTCATTGGTACTTTGTTGAATATACCAGGTAAGACTAAAGTTGGGATAAAATCCATACTGGACCTACGTGAAATGGGAATAAGGTCAGAATTAACAGAATTTTGTGAAATGGGAAATCGGAGAACATACTTACCTCCCACTGGTTACACATTGTCTAGAAAGGAGAAGAAAGCTTTTTGTGAATGTTTGGTAAATGTTAAGGTGTCACATGGTTACTCTTTGTAGATTGGTATCAATGAAAGATCTGAAGTTGATAAGTTTTAAATCTCATGATTGTCACACTCTAATGCAACAAATATTGCCTGTGGAAATTAGATCTATATTGTCGAAGCATGTAAGGTTTGCAATCACCAGAATTTGTTTCTTTTTCAATAGTCTGTGCAACAAAGTTATTGACCCTAATACTCTCGATAATTTGCAAAGAGAAGTGGTTGTTACCCTATGTCAGCTTGAGATGTATTTTCCACCGTCGTTCTTTGATATCATGGTACATCTTGTTGTCCATTTGACTAAGGAAAGTGAAAATGTTGGGACCAATTTTTCTTGCATTGGATGTATCCCTTTGAACGATACATGAACATTTTTAAAAGTGATGTTCGAAACCATTATCGGCCTGAAGGGAGTATTATTGAGGGTTATGTGGCGAGAGAGGTTATGAATTTTTGCAATGACTTTCTCAGTGGTAATGACACTCCTGGTAATGACAAGAATATTGAGGAGCAATTTGTCAAAGGAATTTTGGGATCACGGGTGAAAGTAATCAGTCGTGAGTAGTTGGAACTAGGTCACTTGTATATTTTACACAACATGGATGAAGTGAGTGTTTATATCGAGGAACATACCAATTTCATCAAGAGACAATATTCTCGAACCAAATGTGGCTTGCTAGAGAGGATAACAAGACATTTATTAAGTGGTTTGAAGATAAAGTCTTACATCAACTATCTCAAACACCTGATGATAATACTGAAACTATCAAATGCCTCACCTTTAAACCAAAATTGAATGTTATGTATTATGAAGGGTATGACATTAATGGATTCACATATTACACAAAGAGCCAAGATGATAAGAGTGTCATCCAAAACAGTGGGGTCACCCTTCAAGCATCGACTATGTTTTTTGCAAATGCTAAGGATAAGAGTCCACGTGAAGCTAAAATGTCATATTACGGTGTCTTTGAAGACATATGGGTCCGCTCTTCAAATGTAATTGGGTTGGTAACGCCAAAGGAGTTATAGTGGATGAATTGGGTTTCACTTTAGTGAACTTTGAAAAGATTGGCGAGAAGGGTGAACCATTCATATTGGCATCACAGGCGAAACAAGTATTTTATAGCAATGATCCTGCAAATGATAAATGGTCAGTTGTTCTTCATGGTAAAAGACAGTTCATTGAAGATCCTATAGATGAAGAAGAGTACTATGATAAGTATGATGACTCCAGTCCATTCTCAGTTGGGTTGCCAACACCAGCAAATATTGAAGCTAATGATGACTTGTATGTGTGCGGAGATCACAATGAAGGATTGTTAATTGATAAAAAAATCGCAATATTAGAGGCATGTTTATATTTTTTTATATGTTTTATTTTTATGAATGTGAACTTTACAATGTGAATTACTTTACAATGTGAATGTGAATACTAACTAGGCCCTCAGTGAGGCACAAGGCGTGCACTGAATGTGCATGACCACACAATGGGTCCAAATGGGTATGCAGGCATTCGCCAAAGACTACAGTCAGAGCCTACTGCTCAGTCTGCTGCTACTCAGGAGTCCTCTACTATAGTTAGCACACCTCTGCCTCGTTGTGATGTCTGAATAGCTGGGAGGCAAATTAAGAAGGGAGAAATAAGGAAGCCCGCAACTGCTGAGGCAGCTGTAAAAATGGTAAAATACAACTCTTATAGCAATCGTTCGAATATTGATTATTTGTGGTGTTTACTTAATTACAAATTTTTGTTTTAGCGATTAACGGGATCTACACGAGCTGATGAAACAAGGAAAGTTCATCCCTGAGGGCACAAGGGATGAATTGATAGTTGCTCTGGGTAACCCAGAGCATCTTGGATGTGTTAGGGCTGCAGGCGCTGGTGTGGTCATCAAAGCGTTCTTTGGGCCATCCCAGAGCAAACATGTCCCAAAAGTGGGATTTTTACAAGAAGAGGTAACCTATTCTTTCTTTATAATGTTAGTGTAAAAGAGAAATCAATAATCAGAAGCTAACATTTCTTTTATCCATGTATCAGAAGATAAGCTAGTTGATAGGAAACTCGAAGAAGCACTAAGCAAGTGGCAGGCATCTCAGACTGCCACTTAGCAGACAATACCTATGGCGTCCCGCTCTACTCCTATTGCAGAGGTTGGGAGTAATCATGTAGACCCACCACCTAGCACATCCAATGTAAGTATTTTTATGACATAATAACTAGTCTTTTCAAGATGATATGTTTTCAAGATGATATGTATATATGTATATAACATTCTTTACACAAAAATTTGTAGGAGTTGAAGCCATGTCGTCTAAAAAGTAAAGAATTTGTCATTGTAGAGGCGTCGAATTATCCATCCCTACCAGGGGAAATGTTTCATGGGTCTCCATTACCAGCTGGTTGGGTTCGTGTGAGCCCTCTACGTATATTTCCCAACTAGATGGATCTTCCATTGCCATATGCCCACCTAGATTGTGAAACGCTAGGTGAGGCAGAAGGTGGAGTGATATTGTGGACAAAAACGGATGTCCTCTATATTGAAACTATATGGTAAATTTACATTATATTAAATTGTTAGTGTGTGTATAAGATGTCAGTTGATATGAAATTATATATATATATATATATATATATATATATATATATATATATATAGATACAGGTTAAAAAGAAGACACCAGAGCATCAAGGCCTCTACCTCCACCTCCTACATTACCAAGTTGGGTTCCACCAGACCTACCTGTCCCGTTAGGTCCTAACTGTAGGGGTATGGAAATATGGTTAGGCGAACATGATATAAATTGCCCTATAACAGTTTCTATAGATGCGGATGCTGCATGTCAATCATACGAAAGCAACCTATTTATACAAGATATTTTGGAGTTGTTTCGATATGATTGGATGAATAATCTGTGATAGAGCTATGGAAAGGTGAGATCTTCTTTATACATCAATATACCTTGTATAGGATCTGGTGATCTGGTTTCTTATTTATTAATGCATGCGTAATACATGTTTTGCAGCTTCTTAGACAAGATATGTGCAAATTTTCATTCGAACATGTAGGATTTTTGATTCCATCTTTGATTAGTTTAGTAGCTAAAGACCCTCCGTCAGTTCAACAATATTGTTGTGATGCTTTTACAAATTTTGCTCAAAATAAGAAGACGGTGATAATAGATCCATTCAATGTGGAGTAAGTTTACTTTGCTTATAATTTGGACTTAAGAAAATTACATTTTTATTGTGGATTTTGAGTTATTCATTTTTAACTTTTTTACCTCTAGTGGTACGCATTGGGAGTTACTAGTTATTTTCCCTGAGACGTTCACTATCTATTATCTAGATCCTAAGGGGACTAAATTGAATTCAAAATATGGACACAAAATGAAAATGGCATTATTCCGGTGAGAATTATTTCATTTTCATATCTGTTAACATATGTTATTACATTACTATTTATGTATGCAATGTACTGTGTTACATTAACATGTAGGGTTTAGATGAGTTCAAAAAGGCTGGAGGAAAGGTACCCAGGAAAAAAGAACTCGCAAATAATTTGGAAAAACGTGGAAGTAAGTTCCCGACTGCAATGTATATATTATTATGGTGAACAATGCTTAATTAGTTGTATTTTTTAATATTTTTTATATTTCAATTTATAGTGTGTTACACAAGACAACAGATGGGCATGTGCATACTATGTGATGTGATTTATGCACATGATTATCAAATATGCCACAGTGGACATCGATACCATTCTTGAGGTATTATATATAGTCTCATTAGATAATATGAAATATATCAATCTTATTTATATATTATTAATTATATATATACATCATTCTCTTTGCAGGTGTTTAAAACTGACCACAATACAGGAAAGGCCTTACCGGATGTACATGCTCCCTATACGACGGAAGAATTAAATGATGTAAGAGAAGAATGGGCAACAACCATACAAGTAGTGGGGGTTTTAACATATAATTGGGATATTGATAGCGAATAATGACTAATGATATTTTATAAATGAATTTCTGAATTATAATATATGTGAATGTTTCTACATGTTTGAATGTTTCTACACGTGTCTGAGTGAAAATGAATGAAACTGTTGGTTGCTATATGGATGTTTCTACATGTGTGAATGTGAAAATGAATGGAACTACAAATTACTACATGAATGTTTCTACATGTGTGAAAATCGAATGGAACTGCAAGTTGCTAAATGTGTGAACATTTATGTTGTTAATTTTGTAGGTCTGTGGCCTGTTGCTGGCTGATATCAATGGATGTCATAAAACCTGCAGTTCATAACTGAACTATAGGTTTCTCATCGTGTGACCAGCCACAGCAGGTCTACAGATTGACAGAAAAAAAAACATAAAATAGGCATCGGTTATTTGTATAAAACCGACGACAAATGGCTATAATGTCAGTTGCCCTACTAGTAACCGACGTCGATTTCCCGAATGAGGCCAGACACCACGACCGTGCTGGCCAACACGATCGTGGCAGAGGGCCAGACACCACGGCCGTGCTGGCCAGCACGGCCGTGGCAGCGGGTGAGATGGCGTCAGTTATCACTAATAAACCGACGCCGATAGTGCCCCAGATGGCGCCCTTTCTGTGGCGCGAAGGTATATGGCGACGGTTTCAAAGCTAATAATCGACGCCTATACCCCACTGCTGGCGTGTTTTCGGTGGCGCACGAAGGGTTGCGGCGTTGGTTTGAGAACCGACGCGTAACAATTGGGCTTTTAGCGGAGCCCACATAGGTGTCGCTTAAAAACCGACACTAAAGGCCTTAAACAACCGACACTAAAGGCCGGTTATGTACTAGTGCTAGTTTTGGAGTGTATCCATATTTGAATAAATACATGGTGACACATATGTAGTATGTTTTGTTTCAGATTGAATACCCTTTTGCTTGGATGTTTGGATACACTCTTAAATTATATGATGTTCTGCATGGTTTCTGCGATGGAATAAGGTATGTGGTTATGTTTATGACTAACCGCCTTAGTTTCATGACGATTCCTAGAGATTTTATCACTTGTTTGAAACAAATTGTTTGGATGAATTTTATTTTATGCAACTATAAGGTGACTATGATTATCACCATAAATACGTATATAACTGGCTTAGATCCGGATCCTCCTTTATGGCATTGCAAATGCTAAAAAAGGTAACCTAGAGTAAGGTGTAGGCTATAATGAGTTAGAAATTGGGATACCCACGTGTAGTGCCATGAGACTCTCTAGCACACCATGAGTTAAGGAGTGGGCTACCTACGGGTAGTGCCATGTGACTCAACCCTAGAAATTGATTCACCTGTTAGGTAGGATCATGAGGGTTTTAATGGGAACTACCATAAGGAAGGTAGCATCCAGGTCCACTACAGGGACAACGCAGAGGATAGGGTATGTGTGGATCACACGGTTATATTTAAAACGTAAAGTTGGTTGTTAAACTGTAATTGATTGCAATATGTTGTTATTAATTGCACAATTATTGTTTCCCCCACATACCGGCTTTATGTTGACCGACATTTTGTTTGTCAGCATTTTAGATTCTAGTGAAAAGAACAAATAGTAAAGTGGCATATGTGGAATTAAATGAGGATTAACGATAAATGAGGATTAGTTAGAATATTCTCTCATATGGATAGAAGTTTAGTAATCCGAGTTTTTCAAAGGTATGCAAAAAGTAATTTTTTATTACATCCTTTCAGTTTAGGTTAGTAGAATTTGATAATTATTATTGATTATCTGTTGAACCTTTGATCCAGAAATTGGGATAACGGCTCTAACCTCTTGGTCTCCCTTAATTGGGGGTTACTGGGAGGTGGGGTTGTTACATCTATATTCCTTAAAAGATAGGTCTAATCATGGTTCTTAGGTTTACCCTTGGAATATATATGGTAATGAGAAGCAATGATACATGCATTTCTTTGGGAGATATCTATCCCCTCAGGAAACCAATGATCTAGTATGTAAATTCTATAGGTTCAAGAAGCACATAGATGAATTCTATTCATAGGATTGGGAGAGGTACCAAAACATGTTAAGAAAGGTACCACACTATGAGATTGAGTTGTGTTCAAGTGAAAACTTTTTATTATGTCTTACATATAGGACATAGGACCACTCTTGATAGTGTTGGGACAGGATTCTTTCAGAACAATAAAGCAACCAAATTCCATGTGATCTCGAAGAATATGGCTAGAAATCGATCTTGGAGTGAAGATCATGAATGATGTATCTCAACTAAAAATACAAAGAAATCACATGAAGTTATGGAACTCAAAAAGCAGAAGCAGACAAGCTGGAAAGAAAGTTTGATAAGTAGAATACACTCTCACCTAGTGCAGAGGAAAAGGACTTCATATTTTTACAGTAGAAAAATACAAGAAATGATTATTCTTGGTGGATAAATCTAAAGTCTTCATGGGAATATCCTAAAAGCATCTAGCATAATCCATCTCAAGCACAATAACATCATTTGCACCACCAGTAAGGGCCTAGACAATTCTGGTAGGAGCAAGGCCTAAAATAGGATGATGACTCGACGAATATCCTTGGAAAATGTATCAATAAATTTGGGACATATTTTGAGAAATCAAATACGGAGAAGAAAAACATGCAAGCTCAACTTAGGATCCTGGAATTACAAGTAGCATCATATGCGTAACAATTGAAAAAAAAACATCTCAACAAGGTTTTCCATGTAATTTCGAGAGGGAACACCAACATCACTAGGCCAGGATTTTTTTTTGTCTATAGAAAAATGGATGTGCCATGAATGTTGAGAAAATGGGAACTACATTATACACTCCAGACCTTCATTTCTTGTAGTGCATATGGCCATTTGAATTGCATCCCATGTATGTTGATGCTTGATTGAAGGGATTGTTGGAAGATAGAGAGGAAGAGGTGAATTGAGCATAGGTGAGAGTTTCACTCATTAGGGAGCTTGTAAGGAGAAATGAAGAAATGCCAATCACTCCTTAAATTTAGGAGAAGGTGTGTCAACATCAAGAACATATGAAGGTTCAATTTCATAGTGGAATAATCACGATCAACAAAGAGGCATCCAAGTTTGATAGTGTAAGACCAATTCTTGTCCAGCCTAGTTCTATTGAAATGTGCAGTGATACCACTTCAATCTAGGGGAGCACCTTGCCAATAAATCTTACACCCCTTTACATCTATGCCTCATCTTCCTACCTCTAGTGACTGTTCATGTGACTCAATCTATGGATAATCAAAAGTCAAAGAACAAAGACTAGCAATGCAAGGATACATTGAATATTTTTTTTCCAAAATCCACATCAGCCTTCCATTGGTGGAGGTTCATAAGAAAATTCCATCTAATGGAAAATTCTTGAAGTATATCATCAACAAGAAGAGGCACATCAATGAGTAAAGCTAGCTTGTTGTTGTGACGTTGTCTGCATGTTGATCCAGAAACTACAAAAATGATGGTGCATGATGAGTGTATTTCGTGTGCACAAATAGGAATAAGTCAGTACCACTGACATAAGTTAGTGGAACCAACTCATCATAAATGGGGTATTCATATATTTATAAAAAATATTGGTGTCACTGACTAACCAGTCATTGGAACCAACCCAGACCAAGTGATGCATAATAGGCATCTAGATAGAAGTAAGATGGTGAAACTGACCATAGTCAGCACCATTACGACAAAGGAAGAGAGTGATCCATGGCCCCCAACATAATGGCTAGATGTGAGTGAATCCAATATTGACTAAGAAAATGATTTGTAGATTCTTTTGAGTAGTATAATTGACACAACAGAGCTAATTGGTGTACTCATTAATCACAATAATTGTTATCAATGATCGATGTTGAGAATACGTAGATTTGAGTGCAAGTCACATGAACAGTGGAACCAATTTTTACGATCAATGGAACCAATTTTTTTTACTAAAGGATGTATCTCCTCCTATATTAGGAATATGATTTCATTTTGATTATCAAAACATAGGCATCCATTCCCTAAGTAATCATATGCATGATTTTACGATCACTTCTACACTGAGAAACCACTTTACCAAGATCTATCCTCTCCCTATTTCTTCAACGATGATGAGAAAGCAGATCCAACAAGATCTATCTTCCTCAGCAGAAGATCCTACTAAACTCCTTCCCAATCCATGACTAGAACTTGAAACTAGTGAGTAGAAGAAAATATATGTTAAGATTGTGAAGCATGACTTTGAGGCTACCTGCTATGGTGATGCAGCCTTCATTGAGCATCTCGACTTCACTAACAACTTGTGCAAGGTGTGCATAGGCCTAAGGATGGATTCCACTGACCCCTTTATAGGGGTACAAACAACATATAAGGATAATAAATTGGAATTCTTATAACTCCGTGAGGTGTGTTTCTTGACACAACACACCCAGGGTGACAAATAAGAAACTAGATAGGTGAAGTTCAACATGTACAACAACACCACCTTACTTTGGAGGCATTGAAAACCATATTTGGGTGGGAAAACCACTTAATGAATGTTGCCGCAAGGATTTTAGTTACTTCATGGAATGGTGTAGCGCTCATGGATGCATTGGCCTATGACAAGGTCAAATTCGATAACTCTAGCATCACTAAAATCCATCACCCCATTATCCACCTTCTTCACTAACTCTTAATGAGAACCCCATTTGCCAAGACCACTCGGGAGCAAGGGAAGTTCCAACCCATGGCCCTTTAAGCACTTTGGACATTCCTTATGCGAGGAAGAGAGAAGGTTAACTTGAGCATATTGTTCCTTGACATGCTCACTTGGTGGCCAAAAGTGAGAAAAAGAAGCTTCCATCCATTTTATTAGTCTCATAATGGGACTTGTCATCCACTATAATCTTGATATCTCTAGTCTTAAAATGGTGGTGACAATAGGCGATCTAGATTTGAGTCATTTTTACAATGCCAATATCTCTGAATGAATTAGAGGTAGAATCCATGCAGTCTCCAAAATGGTCATAAGAAAACTTCCACATCCCATCCTCAACATAACATACCTTGATCATCAATGATATCTAGAGAACAAAATGAGAGTCACTGTCAATGAGGAGGAATCCGACAAGGAATTCATGATAATTATGATGATGAGATTGAGGAGTTTGTAGTTATACCACTAGGGACTTACATGGGGCCACACCTTAAGCCACACACCTATGACACGTTGTATTATACACTAACTCTGTCTCAGGCTAACCTGAATTCATTTGAGACCATGTTTACATGCCAACAATATTCAAAAAACTTAGCATTAGTTTTAGGAGAGGACAACATAGATCACTTCCCATCAAGAGAGTATTTCCAAAACTAGGAACTTATTTTCAAGCATCAACAAGCTATGTTATCCGATAGGTGTCATCCCTTGAATAATAATAAAACCTTCCGCTAGCACCTACAATATGTGGTGTACACTCAATGACCTCTCTACCATCATTACTGCATCCAGAGGTGCATATAAAACAACTCAAAACCACCACTCCTGTCGTCTGACCCACCCCAGTTCACCAATAGATTCTACCTATAAGATACCAACATTCCGGATGGGATATTATAGCCCTGGAGCCTAATAATCTAGTACAAATGTTCCATCTCTGGGTTAGATTTTGATAACTTGGACAATGTTGAATACAATCTTAGGATGTATGGAATGAGTTTTATCTTGCTTACATCTACATTGCATATATCTATCATATTTCACTTCTTTTTATTTGCATCTTAGCTATATTATGCTTTATGTTTTGCAATTTTCATTTTGTTGCATGTATCTAGTGAAAAATTGGATTATAGGAAAATTCTCACCTGAATGAATTAATGAATTGAACTTTGTGTACTCTTATCCTTTTAGTTGAGCTTAATTGTTTAAGAGTACTCTATATGAGAAACTGATGGGATTAGTCAAATAGAGACATAAGTGGTGAACTTAACTTCTCACTCTATTGCTATGTATTCCCATAGAGCAAGTCATATGATGATTGTAATGGGATACTTTGTAAATGATTTGAATAATAATAAAGGCAATTTCCGATCTATATGTTTAAACTGTTTCTGAGATGATGGTGTAACACGATAGATGTCTAAAGAATGGTTTTACTCAATGACGTATGCTTTTAGGTTCAAGACCTAAATGATGAGATCATACGGATGTTAAGAGTATACATTCTTGTTTAGTCCCTAGTCTGTTGTTATTGTGGAAATAACCATAGACATCAATAACACTAAAGACTAGATTGTGTGTTTGTTGATGACAAAATCTCATTAGTCATGATATAGTGATATCAAACCAAGCATATAAGTACTTGTTAGAGAACAAGGTACCAGACAGACCCACCGTGAGAGTGACACATGGAACCATGACTTGGTAGTCATAGTCAGCTCTCACAGTGATGGTGGTGAGTGTGATTCTTAGACCTGAAATCACTACACTCAACACATGTCGTTGGGTACACTTTGACATCATCAAACGCAGTCTTGAAACATGGGTTGTTATAAAGGTGATGATTGGGTGGCTTTGACACATGGGGCTTTTGAGGGGTGAGTGATAGATATGGGATTTGTCCCTCCTGAGGGAGTTTCATGTCCTCGGACACTTGATGAGTAAGACTGATAAAGGCATGCGCATGCACGTGTGAATCAATATGTGATATTGATGTCATACACATCTCACCTAGTCTACTCTAAGATCAAGGAAATGAATGAACATTGATAGGATGACTGATCCATGCCTCGAGTTCATTCAGGATATCAGTGACAAAGGAATTATACATTCACTATAACACCATTCAGAGATTGTAGGATTGAAAGTTGTTCTCCAACTTTCTATTTCACTTGGGTAGCACTGATGTGTGACTAGGCACCACTCTTTTCTTGTGAAGTCATAAGTGTTATGGACTTTCACTGCCAACGTGAAATGGACATGTAGGGTCACACACATAGGATTTGACCTGGAATAGGAGTTTTGTCCACAAATAATGTTTAGATTGATTACTAAAGGAGTTTAGTAGTTCAATTAAACACTCAATTAATTGATAGCTTAGTATTATAGTGTTCAAGGTGTTGGACTGATTGATTAGAGTATCGGATTGATTGAAACCGCAATTGACCGATTCTGCACAATCTGTACTCCCAACCGATCGGCTCATGTGATGAACCGATCGGCTCATCTTGGTGAACCGATCGGGTCAGGTGGTGAGTCGATCGGCTCAGGTCAGGGTGAAATGATGGCTTCAAGTGTTGAAACGATCGGTTCAACTGATGCAACCGAGCAAGTTGGGAAAGTAAGATTGGTGAGAATTTTCCTTTCGTTTCACTTGCCCAATTTGATTGGAATAAGGATTGGTATTCGATACCAATTAGAAACAAAACAAGGAAAGTCAATCAGAAACTAATCAGGACCACAAACCGACCGGTTTTGAAGTGAACCGACCGGTTCTCAACCGACCTGCTCAGATCCCCAACCGGCCATTTCAGTTGTGAAATGATCGGTTCAGGTTGCGAGTTGGTTGTTTGTTTTGTGGAAAATCTTGAACCCTTCTACTCCTGCTTTAGTCCCATATTTCCTGGGATAGAGAACCCTATCCCACGACCCTCCTATATATATGGGGGTAATGGGGGCTTCTCAAATTACAACATAGTGCAACCAGTTGCTCTGTAAAGTTGTCGTTCTCTCTGGTTTTGGTAACCGAGAGAGCCTGTGCAAGTGCTACCCGATAAGGGAGGAACGGCAAGGGAGAGACAACTGCAGAAAGTGACTGGTGGTAGGAGAGTGTGTCGGTGACTAGTATGCCGACAGAACGGTGTGACTCCTTCCGATTCCTTGTGCGACAAGGAGATCAGAGTTCCAGGCAGTCCATGTGGACGACTATAGAGGCGGGAGACCTCTGTCGCTCGGAGGACAACTATCAATCCCGACAGTCCCGGTGAGACCAGGAGTCCTCAGTCCCGATGCGACCAGGAGCTGTACAGACACCGTCCAAGACTGGAGGTGAAGACCGCGTAAGGCGTCAGGTACTGTCGCCGAGCAAGCCTCGGGACAAGGTATGCATCCATAAACCATCTTTCCTATTATATAGACGTTGACGTGATTCCTTTTGTTCTGGGTTTTGGGAGAAAATTTTTGTTTCCGCAGCTTCTCTGCCTCCCCTAAAACCCAATAGTGGTATCTGAGCCATGTCAACTGCTCTATATTTTAGGATTATCAATATGATCGGTTTTGGTTTGTCGCCTTTATTTATTGCATACGATGCAAATAAAATTGGCTTTATGCATGTCCAATCCACAAATCCCAAACATACATATATGATATGTAATATTAATGCACTCGATACACGTCACCCTTAAACGAGATTTGTGGTGGATGTGTGGCATGGTTATGGCCAATAAACCCTATATCTGTGTGTGGTTGTATGTGGTTGCTTGCATCTCGGTCTGCGCACCGATTCCCTTCTCCTATTCCTGATGTAACTCGAAATAATTCGATATTTCTTTTCCTACCTTTGCTCCCCCCGAATGTAACTCGGGGTTTCACAATTCAAATGTAAATAGGATATATTTTATTTCTTGTTATGTCAAAGAACGGCGGACGACCTGAGACGATCAGTTCAAGGCGTGAACCGATCGGTTGGTGTTCCAGACGACCAGTTCGAGGAGCGAGACGGGTGGGTGGCGGCCTGAGAGGATGCACGACGACCGGTAAACCGATCGACTAGAGGTGCCAGTCGATCGGCTGGTGGCACCCGAACATCCAACTTGATGGCGAGCCGATCAGTCATGGAGATGACCTGATCAAACCCAGAAAGGCAGGCACATATTTCATCTTGTACAGGTTACATGTGATGTAGACCTAGATGACCGTGATTCCTCTTGGCTCGAGGAATCACAATAGGATGGCCATGATCATTACTTTTTATCATTTTGCATGTTGTTTCTGTGGGATATAGCATGTATATGATACATACTATATATTGTGGTAATTGGATATGTATATGTATATAAAAACCAAATCCCTAATTAAATATTAAGTTTTAGATGCCTTCCAAATGCGACACACGTGAAATGCTTGATCGACCAAGTGTGGGTACGCCCTAGCGTGGTGCACTGTCTATCTCATGGAAGCGTGAAGGATGAATGTGTGGGTCTGCCCTAGCAGGGTGCATATTCATCGTGTTGTCTTTGGGTCAGACTTAACAAGGTGACCTAGATAGGATCTAGCACCTTGAGGCATGGAGATGATCATGGCAAGGAGTTGCATATGACATCTTTCAAGAGTTGCATATGACATCTTTCAAGAGTTGCATATAATGCAATTGGCAAGAGTTGCCTACCTGGGAGATCTGAGTTGTGGGTGGTAGCCCTAGCTGGTCCATGGCTCAGAGGATTTTAGGATCTTGATCCACTAGAAGATTGTTTGATGCAATCTTCCGAATTGATGGTGAGGGCTGTCAATTTGAATGAAAATAGTGGGAGCGGTAATTAATTAAAGGCCTGATTAACTATCGTAAATTTTTTTTATTCAAATCAAATCAAAAGGAGTTTTAACAAAGTGCAATTTTCTCTTGTAGAATGGCAAAAGAATCATCTTTTAAAATGGGCAAATTAATTGAGAATAAATTCCATAACTAGTTGAGGACTGTGAGAATTGTTCTACACAATCCAGATATACCAGGAGCCTTAGAATCCACTCTATGTATGCTTAATGCAGTGGTGAAGAAGAAAGAAAGTTCATTGATAGAGATCAATGGAACAAACGGTAAGGGAGAGAAGGGTTCTCTCGCCAAACCAATTTCTTCTACATGGAGAGGATGGAAGGAACGATGGAAGAAGAAGTCAGAGATAGAGATCTCTACTTCTGGTGTATACGTGATAGAGATTAACTTTACTACTTCTTCGTCATGGGTACTTGATACCAGATGTGGATCTCACATTTGTTCAAATGTGAAGGATCTTAAGAGAAGTAGGCCTTAGGGGAAAGGCGAGGTTGAACTACGTGTTGCCAATGGGGCAAGAGTTTCTGCCAGTGTCGTAGGAACCCATGAGTTAACTATACCAAGTGGGCTAATAATAGAGTTGAAGAACTGCTATTATGTACCTGCCATAAATAGGAATATCATTTATGTCTCTTATTTGGACAAAGATGGATTTGAATTTCTTATTAAGAATGGAAAATGTTCCATTTCTAAAGATGGGATCTTTTATGGCAGTGCCCCAATGTCTTATGGTCTATACTTGATAGATTTGGAGACAAGTGTATACAACGTAAACACAAAAAAGAAAAATATCAACGACTCAAACAAAACATATCTTTGGCATTGACGTCTAGGGCACATAAATGAGAAGCGCATTTCTAGACTCCATAAAGATGGTTATCTAAACACTTTTGATTATGAATCAATAGAGACATGCGAATCTTGTTTGTTGGGTAAGATGACCAAGACTCCCTTTTCAGGTAAAGGTGAGAGAGCTAGTGATCTATTAGGACTCATACATACTGATGTATGTGGGCCTTTTAGAACTAATGCCAGAAATGGGTGTCAGTACTTCATTACCTTCACTGATGATTTCAGTAGGTATGGCTATGTGTACCTGATGAAGCATAAGTCAGAAACCCTTAAAAGGTTCAAGGATTTCATGAATGAAGTACATGACCAACTTGGTAAAAGTATTAAGGCACTTTGTTCCGATCGAGGTGGAGAATACTTAAGCCAAGAGTTTGAGGACCTTATGTGAGCCCGTGGTATTGTATCACAATGGACTCCGCCTGGAACACCACAGCATAATGGTGTGTCTGAAAGAAGGAATCACACATTGTTGGATATGGTGCGATCAATGATGAGTTTTGCTGATCTTCCACTTTCCTTCTGGGGTCATGCTCTTGAAACCTCCATGTTTACACTAAATCATGTACCATCTAAATCGGTTTAAAAGACACCATATGAGATATGGTACGGGAAGAGTCCCGATTTGTCTTTTCTAAAAATTTGGGGTTGTGAGGCTTACGTTAGGAAAATGTTTCCTGATAAGCTTGGACCCAAATCCAATAAATGTTATTTTGTTGGATACCCCAAGGAAACGAGGGGATATTATCTATACCACCCTACTGACAACAAAGTGTTTGTCGCCAGGACAACTGTGTTCCTAGAGAAGGAATTTATTTCCAAAGGAAGCAGTGGGAGGATAATAGAGCTTGAAGAGGTCCAAGCCCAACAAGAAAGCATTGAACCGGTAGATGTACAAGAGGAAAATAGAGATTCACAAGGTGTTGTGGGATCTCATTCTCCTCTGGTAACACAAGGACCTCGTACATCTAGTAGGACCCGCCTTGAACCTGAGAGGTTTGGATACCTTGTGACTCAGGAAGGTGGTGAGTTGATCATAGATGATGATCCAACTACCTACGTAGATGCTATGGAGGGACCGAATTCTAAGAAATGGCTTGAAGCCATGAGATCCGAGATGGAATCCATGTACTCCAAAAAAGTATGGACTTTGGTGGAACCACCCGAAGGGGTAAAACCCATAGGGTGTAAGTGGGTCTTTAAGAAAAAGACTGACATGGATGGCAATGTGCAAGCTTATAAAGGCAGATTGGTTGTGAAGGGATTTCGACAAGTTCAAGGTGTTGACTATGACGAAACCTTTTCTCCAGTTGCCATGATTAAGTCCATTAGGATCATGCTTGCTATTGCAGCTTATTATGACTATGAGATTTGGCAGATGGATGTTAAAACTGCATTCCTTAATGGGAATATAAATGAGGATGTGTATATGACACAGCCTGAAGGTTTTGTAGATCCAAAGAATGCCAATAAAGTATGTAAACTGCAAAGGTCAATCTATGGATTGAAGCAAGCATCTCGGAGTTGGAATCTTCGATTTGATGAGGAAGTCAAAGTGTTTGGCTTTACTCAAAATGAAGATGAACCTTATGTGTACAAGAAGGTTAGTGGGAGCTCGACCACATTTCTCATATTGTATGTGGATGACATACTTTTGATGGGGAATGATGTCTTAGCCTTAGAGAAGGTAAAGACTTAGCTTGGGAATACTTTCTCAATGAAGGACTTAGGAGAAGCATCCTACATTCTAGGAATTAAGATCTATAGAGATAGATCTAGAAGGCTTCTCAGACTAAGTCAGAGCACGTACATCGACAAAGTGCTGAAGCGGTTTAGCATGGAGAACTCAAAGAGAGGCAACATCCCCATGCTACATGGAATCACCGTCTCTAGAGCTCAATGTCCCCAATCTTGTGAAGAGAGGGAGCAGATGAATGTGATCCCATATGCATCAGCCATCAGATCCATCATGTACGCTTTGTTGTGCACACGCCCAGATGTCTCGTATGCTCTCAGCATGACGAGCAGGTACCAGTCAGATCCCGAGGATGCTCACTGGACAGTCGTAAAGAACATCCTTAAGTACTTGCGAAGGACTAAGGATCAATTTCTTGTTTACGGTGGTGAGGAAGAGCTGGTTGTAAAGGGTTACACCGATGCAAGCTTCCAAATCGATAAAGATGATTACAGATCACAGTCAAGATTTGTGTTTTGCCTTAATAATGGAGCTGTGAGCTGGAAGAATTCCAAGCAAGAAACATTTGCCGATTCTACTACAGAGGCCGAGTATATTGCTGCTTCACACGCAGCAAAGGAGGATGTGTGGATCAGGAAGTTCATTTCTGAACTTGGTGTAGTTCCTAGTAGCTGTGATGCAATTGAGCTTTATTGTGACAATAATGGAGCTATTGCAAAAGCTAAGGAACCCAGATCACATCAGAGGTCCAAGCACATACTGTGGCGCTTCCATCTGATATGAGAAATCGTACAACGAGGAGATGTGAAGATTTGCAAAGTACCAACTGAAGACAACATAGATGATCTACTGACGAAGGCCCTTTCTCAGCAGAATCATGATGGTCATGCTAGGTCACAAGGATTGAGGTTCCTTGGTGACTGGCTCTAAGTGGAAGTGGGAGTCTGTTTGTATGTATGCCCATAAAGCAAGTCATATGATGATTGTAATGGGATATTTTGTAAATGATTTGAATAATAATAAAGGCAATTTCCGATCTATATGTTTAAACTCTTTCTGAGATGATGGTGTAACATGACAGATGTCTAAAGAATGGTTTTACTCAATGACGTATGCTTTTAGGTTTAGGACCTAAATGATGAGATCATACGGATGTTAAGAGTATACATTCTTGTTTAGTCCCTAGTCGGTTGTTATTGTGGAAATAACCATAGACATCAATAACACTAAAGACTAGATTGTGTGTTGGTTGATGACAGAATCTCATTAGTCATGATATAGTGATATCAGACCAAGCACATAGGTACTTGTTAGAGAACAAGGTATCAGACAGACCCACCGTGAGAGTGACACATGGAACCATGACTTGGTAGTCACAGTCAGCTCTCACAGTGATGGTGGTGAGTGTGATTCTTAGACCTAAAATCACTACACTCAACACATGTCATTGGGTACACTTTGACATCATCAAATGCAGTCCTGAAACATGGGTTGTTATAAAGGTGATGATTGGGTGGCTTTGACACATGGAGCTTTTGACGGGTGAGTGATATATACGGGATTTGTCCCTCCTGAGGGAATTTGATGTCCTTGGCCACATGATGAGTTGGATTGAGAAAGGCATGCACATGCACGTGTGAATCAATATGTGATGTTGATGTCATACACATCTCACCCAGTCTGCTCTGAGATTAAGGAAATGAATGAACGTTGACAGGATGACTGATCCATGCCTCGAGTTCATTCAGGATATTAGTGACAAAGGAATTATACATTCACTGTAACACCATTCACAGATTGTAGGATTGAAAGTTGTTCTCCAACTTTCTATTTCACTTGGGTAGCATTGATGTGTGACTAGGCACCGCTCTTTGCTTGTGAAGTCATAAGTGTTATGGACTTTCACTACCAACGTGAAATGGACCTACAAGGTCACACACATAGGATTTAACCTGGAAGAGGAGTTTTGTCCACAAACAATGTTTAGATTGATTACTAAAGGAGTTGAGTAGTTCAATTAAACACTCAATCAATTGATAGCTCAGTATCATAGTGTTCAAGGTTTTGGACTGATTGATTAGAGTATCAGATTGATTGAAATTGCAATTGACTGATTCTGCACAATCTGTACTCCCAACCGATCGGCTCATGTGATGAACCGATCGGCTCAGCATTGTGAACAGTTCGGGTCAGGTGGTGAGTCGATCGGCTCAAGGTTAGGGTGAAATGATTGCTTCAAGTGTTGAAACGATCGGTTCAACTGATGCAACTGAGCAAGTTGGGAAAGTAAGATTGGTGAGAATTTTCCTTTCATTTCACTTGCCCAATTTGATTGGAACAAGGATTGGTATTCGATACCAATTAGAAACAAAAGAAGGAAAGTCAATCGGGAACTGATAAGGACCACGAACCGACCGGTTCAGAAGTGAACCGACCGGTTCATGGGTCCCAACCGATCGGTTGAGGTGTCAACTGACCGACTCAGATCCCCAACCGACCATTTCAATTGTGAAATGATCGGTTCATGTTGCGAGTTGGTTGTTTTTTTTGTGGAAAATCTCAAACCCTTCTACTCCTACTTTAGTCCCATATTGCCCGAGATAGAGAATTCTGTCCCATGACCCTCCTATATATATAGGGGTATTGGGGACTTCTCAAAGTACAACACAGTGCAACCAGTTGCTCTGTAAAGTTGTCGTTCTCTCTGGTTTTGGTAACCGAGAGAGCCCGAGCAAGTGCTACCCGATAAGGGAGGCACAACACAGGGAAAGACAACTGTAGAAAGTGATTGGTGGCAGTAGAGTGTGTTAGTGACTAGTACACCGATAGGAGGGTGCGAATCCTTCTGATTCCTTATGCGACAAGGAGATCGGAGTTCCAGGCAGTCTATGTGGACAACTGCAGAGGAGGGAGACCTCTGTCGCTCGGAGGACAACTATCAATCCCGATAGTCCCGGTGAGACCAGGAGTCTTCAGTCCCGGTGCGACCAGGAGCTACACAGACACCGTCCAAGACCAGAGGTGAAGACCGAGAAAGGCACGAGGTACTGTCGCCGAGCAAGCCTCTGCACAAGGTATGCATCCACAAACCATCTTTCCTATTATATAGACGTTGACGCGATTCCTTTTGTTCTGGGTTTTGGGAGAAAATATTTGTTTCCGCTGCTTCTCTGCCTCCCCTAAAACCCTACACACTCTACCTTTGAGTGTTTGGTTAAAGATAGTTCAATATAAGCAAGCATACCATGACCTTGTATGTTATTCCAAAAATAAATTTCAGATCAATCTAAAATATCAAGTTAAGAGAAAATAAATGTATCATGGTTAGGAAGAGTGTGTAGTTCTTAGGCACTTGATCTCATCCACCTTCATCTCAGTTCATTTCATCCACACCATAGATTTCATACATGATTCAAGTCATTTTTCTTTTTGATTTCATTTCATCGCGATAGGTATCATGTAGTTTGATTTGCAGTAGAATATATAAAAATATTTTTGCACTCATAGTTTATCCATATATGCTAGTTTGCATATCAACTTACATGTAGTTACATTCTTCAATTCATCATATGGGTGTAATATATATCTTCCACATTTTTGGGAATATAGAGATAAAATTGTGTATATCCTTATTCCTTCACCAAGTTGTGAAATATCTTAGCTTTCACATCAATTTTGTATATCTAACAACGGGAAAATAAAATAATTTGAAAGAAAAATAGGAAGAAAAAGGATAATGGAGGATAAAGGATGAAAGGCAAAAGAATCATCTCTCTCTTATATAAAAAATAAGTTTGTGGAATTCAATGGTAGTTCACCGTCCACCTCAACTCATCATCAGGATGAGGCATCCACAACATTCATCATTACACAAAACATACTACTAGTCACTTTCAAATTTTATTTTATCCTTCATATAGTTAGCTTATTTTTTATATTTCATAAATGGCTTGGATGATGTATGATTAATATTTATGAAGAAACCCATTCCATCCACCCACTGCTCAGTATGGTAGGTCACATGAAATATTTATTTTCTTATTTCAATCATATTTAGGAGACCACATTCACAAAATAAAATTTTGAATAGAGAAGTGTAGATAGAGAGAAATTTTGACACTCTTGAGTACAATATAGAATTTCCATGATATCTCTCTTCTTTAGCTTACTTGTTTTAAGCATTCTAATAAACATTTTTTCCTTCATAATTGATTTCTCGAATTGTAGTTGTTAGCTCTGTGATTGGAGAGAACCGATTTGGAACCATTGAGTCAAGGATGATTATAGTGATTTAGTTCACATAGGTGTCTCTCTTTTCTCTTTTTTAACGAAATCATAAGTAGTATTGCTAGAAGGTGAGTAACTTTCAAACTTAGTGGATTATGATGGAGTCATATCTCTACAGAATTGAGGCATGTTATAAGGATGACTTTGCTCATATTCATGTATTAAATGATTTTTTTTAATTTCCCAAAATGACTATTATGCATCAATATTTTTTGTTTACCATCTCTTTAGGGAGAAATTTCTTTATTTTCTTATTTTCTTAATATATTGTTGCTTTATTGTAGACTTGACTGAGTAAAAACTGAAGAAATTCAATACCATCAAACTGACAAAATGAAAAGACGAATCGAGAAGAAAGGAGGGAAATGTCGAAAAGGTTTTATGTACTACTAACCCACGTCGATAGCACCGAGGTTTGAATCCCAAATTTACGTTAGAAGTAAATAACTCGATGGCACAAATGATTTTCTAACGACCAATATTAAATAAGACACATTTGATAACCCTTGGTCAAGTGCTACCACTAATTCTCCATATATAAACCAAAGTTCGGCAATTGAGGCTATCCCCACCAGTAATCCTCAGAGGAACATGAGCTAAAGGAGGATACGAAGAGAGGAGAAACCCTTCAAAAAAATTTATGGCTTTCTTTTCCTTCCTCTCATATTATTATTTTTTGTAAAGCATGAGGGGCTAAACTCACATTCTTTAAGACCTAAAAGTAGCTCGTAGTTAACTTTATTCGTGTTCATATTTAGATTTAATACACTATCATCCTTTTCTTCAGATTTTGATAACAAAAAATCTTAATTATCTTATTTATGCTTGATCACCATAGGTTTGTAATGGATTGTAAATTGTTGCGAAAGATGAGTTCATAGTTAGAAAGTCCATCGTCGGTATAGTCAATAATGTGTTATGAAAGGGGACCAACCATTGTGAAGTGATTATTCGGTATAGTCAATAATGTGTTATGAAAGGGGACCAACCATTGTGAAACGATTATTCAGAGATACTTTAAGACGTTTAGTCTCATATATTGATGTAATGAAAGAGGATTAGTAATTGGGCTAAATAGTATGCAACACTGTGAAAGTGGGTTGTACAAGCTACAAATGCTTAATCAAAGGAAGTAAAATTAGTAATTTTTATCTTATATGCATAAGTTGACACCATGGTGAAATTAGTATCTTAAAGAATCCATCCATTTGATCTTACATCACTTTTCCTTCTATTATTTTTAGTTCTTCTTCTTAGTTTTAGTCACAAAATCAACTACTTTATTAGGCATAATTGATCTATTTCAATTAGGAGTAGTTTATAACAGTCCCAATTCCCTTAGTTTGAGATTGGGGCGTTGTTGAGTCCCTTTACTACTATGATGTCTATACTTGTGTTTTACATGCACACAAGGTGTGTCAAATTTTTGATACTATTATAAAGGAATAAAAAATGATAGCTCTACGAGTGCCGAAACCGGCCATTATAGGCCTTTTTTCTTTTTATTATCTTCCTTAATTAAATATTTATTATAGAATATTAAATATTTATTATAGAATATTTTAGAACTTTTGGATGATTTTCTATGATTCTCACTAATTTATATTTTACGTAGTTCATGGTCCACACACGACCTACGAATTACACTGAGTGTACACCACCACCTGAGAGCAATTCAAAAATTGAGCAAGAAAAGAAGATCGATCCACAAGAGCCCATGGTAAAATCAAAAGATATGCTTAACCATGAGGATAATAATGATGATGTGGATGCTTAGAAAATGAGCAATCCATATGGGAATCAATTATGGATTCATCTATTACGATGTAGTTGGGTCCCATAAAGAGACTATCGATTAGTGAGGAAAGCTACTAGATCAATTCCGAACTAGTTCTACTTGTACTTATAAAGTCACAAGATTTCGAAGGGAATAGTAATGACGAAGCCATGCAGCACATAAACGATCTCGTAGAAAGCTGTGATACGATTAAAATAGATGGCATCCCAGCCACCGTCGTTATTTCAAAATGATTTCTGTATTCTTTAACATGTAGGGATAAGATATGGTTCTTATGTATACCCTTTGATTCAAAAGGATGATGGGAGGAAGTGAAGATGTTTTCTTAGAAAATATTCCCCCCCTCAAAACTCCAATAATCTAGTAAATAAAACTGATACGTTCAGACAATTTGGTAATGAATCATATTCAAAGACTTGGAAAAGTTTTCAAAACATTTTGAGGAAGGTATCGCACCATTAAATTGATTTGTATGAATAAGAAAAAACTTTGTATTATGGTTTGCATACAAAAAAAGTCCCACACTTGATAGCACTAGTGCAGGACTGTTTCTAAATAAAAGGCATCTAAATGCCATGAGATTGTAAAGAAAGAATATGGGCAGAAATCAATCTTAGAGAAATGACCATGAGTGTTCCAACTCAACAAAAAGTTTAAAGGAATCACATGAGGTTATGGAACACAAGACATAGGTGGACAAACTAGTGAATAAATATGAGAAGAAGAATGCTTATTCTTGGAGAGACAATACAAACTCGTCTTAGAAAGATCACAATAACTTCCAAAACATGGATATCATGTGAAATAGTAGAAAGAGTCTAGACAATTTTACTAAGAGCATGATGATAAAAAGAGAGGTATCAGTGTAAAATTTATCAGTAAAAGTAGTGCATAGTTTGAAGAATTGACTAAGGAAAATCAAGACATGGTGGGAAAAATAAGGAATCAGATAGCCCAAGTATCACAGACGGAAGTAGACTTGGCAAGATTGAGGACAACATCTCAGTAGTGGTTCCTAGATATCCCACAAAGCTATGAATAGGCACAAGTGGTGACATTACATAGTGGGAAATCATTGGAAAAAGAAAAACAAATTCATCAAATTACATGAACTCCTATTACAAAAAGTGAATATCATATGGTGATTACATGTCATATTCTAAAAAGGAGGGAGGTGAAGGTTCCACAAGTCAAACTTGGATCTTGAAAAACAAACTAAAGAAGGTTACATCCCGCCACACCATAGGAGTATTGTTGCACTTGTACGTTTCAAATACAACCTTAAAAAGATCAAGAAAGACTAAAAAATCAAAAACTTCTAGATATCTTTTGCAAACTCAATATGAAAATCCTATGGGTAGAATCTCACGATCAAATTCCTTCCTAGGGTAAATTTCTGAAGGATACCATTACAAGGAAGAAGAGGATTATAGATTTTTTGTAGTGGTTCGTAACATTGGCATGGTAATTATAGAAAGCTACCAAGAAAGAGAGAAGACCCAGGCTGCTTCAACATTCCATGCTCCATAGCACAATGTAATATTGGAGGTGCTTTGTGTGATTCAAGAGAAAGCATCAATTTGATGCCATTAAAGACGTTCAACAAGATGTGTTTTTCACATAATAGAAAAACAAATATGGCTATTCAGCTGGCAGGCAAATTGTTTGTAAATCCCTCTTCTATTTGTGAGGATGTCCCTGTTAAAGTATTGGATTTATATTACCTATAAATTTTGTAGTATTTGAGATGCAGGAAGATCATGGATCTGAGATACTCTTGGGCAGGCAATTCTAGGCCAAAATAGATGTTACATTCGATATGAGGAGTGAAAAAATGAAACTTGGCATTAAAGATGATGGAATGGAGTTCAAGGTTCCAAAAAAAATCCTAGAGGACAGAAAAAGTAGACACAACATCCACATGTCTTATAGTACATCATAAAGATGTTCCCCTACTTTTGGGTAATCATTTGATAGACAAGGATCACACAATGCAACAAGTTGATAATTATTGTCTCAAAGTGGAGGCAATGGAGGGAGTTTTATGCAATATCACTTGTTGAAGCCTTCAAGTATCCAAAATATGAATATGATCTCCTACTACCTACTCATGACTGTGGAGAAGTACATGCAACCCTACAACATGCTTACCCAACACTCTTGTTCAATGCATATCTAATTAACTTGATAGAAGCAACCATTATTGTGTACCCTATAGAAGAATGTGTATTATTTTAGGGTGATACCAATACACTATGTGAGCCATTTTTAGGATTTGGGTCCACTACCGCCTCACTTGGTGACATCCCTAGAGTATCCTAAAGGTCTAGAATTGAAACCACTTCCATCGTGACTGAAGTACACTTTCTTGGCAGAGGAAGAAAAGCTTTCGGTGATTATCTGTTCATCCTTGAGAATCTCAAAAGAGGAGCAAATGTCATTGTTATTAAGAACCACCATTCTGTATTTGGGTGGTCTATAGTAAATATTAAGGTGATTTTTCCAACTATATACTAGCACAAATCCATCTAGATGAGGATGCCAAGTCAATATTTAAATCATAGAGAAGACTAACCCCAATAATTCCATAGGAAATGAAGAAAAATGTTACCAAACTCCTGTTGGTGGGTATAATTTATGTCATTTCTGACTCCAAATGTGTAAGTCCCACAGAAGTAGTTATAAAGAAAGGTGGTATCATGAGTACTATTAATGTTGCAAGGAACTAGTATCTACTTTGCTAGTTACATGATGGCATATTTGTATAGGCTATCATCATCTCAATGCTGCTACTCCTAGAGACCACTTTCCTTTAGCTTTCATCAACAAGATCTTTGAGAGGCTCACCTACCACTCACACTTTTGCTTCCTAGATAGTTATTTGGGATATAATCAAACTTTATTAGAGAATAAGAATCAAGAGAAGTATACCTTCACTTATCCTAATAGCACTTTTTCTTATCACCAAATGCCTTTCAGACTTTGTAATGCACTTGATAATATCCAAAGGTGCATGCTAGCCATTTTTTATATGGTAGAGTGGTTCCTTGAGGTATTAGTGGAAGATTTTTCTATATACAAAGAATATTTTGAGGATTTCTTAGAAAATTGGGACCGCATGTTACAAAGATGTGAGGACTTCAACCTTGTTTAAAATTAGGAAAAATGTCACGTAATAGTTAATGAGGGGATAGTCTTGGGACATAGGGTGTCCAATAGAGGAATGGAGGTTGACATGTAAAAATTGAGATGATTTCATAACTTCATACATGTTCCTCAGTGAAGTGTGTGAGATGTTTCTTAAAACATGTGAGATTTTAGAGGTAATTTACCGAAGATTTGTCTAAAATTGTAAAACCTCCTTAGAACTTTTAGAAGGAGGTGGATTTTGATTTTAAATAATGTTGTTTCAACACCTTCAAAGTGTTAAATGAAAAACTCATTTTTGCATTTGTGGTGGAATTCGTAGATTGGAGCAAACCACATCAGTTGATGTGTGATGCTTCCAACTATGTAGTTAGGGTAGTTTTGAGATAGAGAAAGGAGTTTACCTTGTCAATGATATACTATTCTTCATGAACTATAAATGATACTTAGTGAAGTCATACCACCACCAAGAAAGATCTTCTAGATTTAGTCTTTTCTTTGATAAATTAAGACAATATTTGGTTTGGGTGAAATTGATAGTATGGGAAGACCATGTTGTAGTGAAACTTTTACTATAGAAGGAGTGGGACAAACCCGATTAATTTGTTGGACTTTTCTTTTACAAGAATTTGGCATAGAAATAGGAACAAATTAGGCACTAAGAATATTGTGCCACAACATCTTTATATTTTGGAGGAAGTGGACGAGACTGGATTAGAGGTCCATTAAGGAAAATTTTCATGATGAGCAATTGTTTCTTATCAAACATAGGGTCCCCTGGTATTTTGATTATTGAACTATTTAGCAACCGGGGTAATGGATGATGACTGGAATACATATGATAGGAATTTTTTTTCTTTGTATCATTTTATTTGGAATGATCTTGTGTTTTTGAAGCAACATAGAGATGTCATCTTTAGACAATGTTTTCCCAAATGGGAGATCGAACACATTCTTGTTCATTGTCATTCAATGCCCATAGGTGGGCATCATGCAGGCTCAAGGACATGTGCTAAGGTCTTTGAGTGTAGTTTCTATTGACTGACTTTGTTCAAAGTCATATATAAATTTGTAAAAGATTTGATGTATGTCAAGTTCTTGCATCATATCCAAGAGACATGTAATGTTCATCACTGCATTTTAGGAAGTTGAAGTTTTTTCATTTATGGGGTATATATTTCATGGGACAATTTGCATAATCCAAATCAAATTTTTATATTGTGTTATCTATTGGTTATGTATCCATATGGGTAGATTTCATTCCCACTCGAACTAATGATGTACATGTAGTCTATAGGCTTGCCACGAATAACATCTTCTATAGATTGTGGCTGCCTAGGATGACCATCAGTCACAGAGTTTCACACTTCATGAACCACCACTTTGGTTCTTTGCTAAGTAAAAATGTAGTTTCATATTGAGTTGGTACATCTTATCACCCCAAAAACCATGTACAAGTTGATGCCTCAAATAGGGATATAAAGATGATATTAGAAAAAAATTATCTCCAACACCAGAACTGATTGGAGTATGCCTGAGTGACTTTGTATAAGAATATCAAACTACTTTCAAAAATCCTACAAGAACCATACGATACATATTGGTTTCATCTACCCATGGAACTTGAGAATAAATCTATGTGGGCACTTAACAAGTTAAATTTAGATCTTTCCTCTACTAGGGAAAGTGAAAGCTTGAGTTGAACATACTATATGAGATTAGACTAGGTGCCTATGAAAAGGTCAAACTATGTAAAGAGCACAAAAATGGATCGTTATTGGCACATATTGCATAGGATATAAAGGTTTTATTATTCAATTTGATGTTGAAATTGGAACCTATAAAATTGAGTTCTAGATTGATAGGTCTCTAAACCATAGTCCAAGTGTACTCTATTGGAACTATAGAAGTAAGTAGCGGTTCAGTTGTTTTTGAAGATAATGGCCTTAGATTGAGACATTATAATGGAAGAGAGTTAGTTGGTGACTTTGAGGAGATCAACCTTTTAGACATCACTTGACTTTGGATGATTGAGTTTAGCCTAAGAATTTAAATAAGCGCTCTTTGTGGGAGGCATCTCACACATATTCAATTTTATTTTTTTCCATGCCATACACTTCATCTTCATAGTTGAGTAATTCTGATGCAAGTAAGGAAGGTACCTTGACATGTTTATTCAATGTGTAGGTTCACAAGAATATCTCGATACCACCAAAATTTGTGTCACTAGCACTGAACTTGATAGTGGCAACATGGAATCATAGTATGGACTAGAGCCCATCAACTCAGAAGTTAGTGGAACTGACACAGGGCTATAATTTTGTTATACCACTTTTGAATAAAGAGATTGGGGTGGCATATCCTTATACTTCCATATATACTAATTAAACATGTACAAGATCTTAGTGATTCTAAATATATTAATGTATATTGTTTACCAAGTCGACTCCTTTGTAATGAAGTGAAGACAACAACTTTCCCACTATGTTACTCTCCTTCAAAGGTACAAATGTTCCATTCTCCCTTTGCCTCATTGCTTTTAATAATGAGATAAATGTAATATTCAAACTTAGGTGAGGAAGAGGAAGAATGGAATAGTGCATCTATCCTTAACCAAGCCTTGCATATTTTCATTATTACCCCATAAAATTGTATTTTCTTTGGTTTCATAATAATTAGTTGTTGAGGTCCATTTCTATCTAGTGCTATTATGGACTAAATTCAAAAATTTAATTAGGAATAGTTATTCTTTAATAGCATGGTGTCAAAATTAAACTGTCAACTATTAATCCACATCTGTCTACTGTAAATGTGGAGTCAGAAAAATGCTAACATGAATCATTTAAAGTGTTGATCTCTATGTACTTTTATCTTTTAAATTTGACCTTGCTTTTTTTGGAGTACTCTACATGAGGAATTGTGTGCATTAGTCAATTTAGAGACATAGATTAGAAAATTAATTCTAACTCTACCTTTGACTCTTATATTGAAGATGATCTTTCCATCTGATCTAACCAACTATTAGTGTGACCTTTTATGTTAATTCAAAAGAAATATTTTGGGTCAACCTAACATATTTAGTTAATAGAAAAGAGACGTATCACGGTAAGGAAGACTGTGTATCTCTTACCCACTTAATCTCATCCACACTCATCTCATTTCATCTCCACCATTGACTTCATACATTGTTCAAGTCATTTTTCTTGTTGATTTCTTCTCATCATGATAGGAAGCATGTAGTTTCACCTTGCATAAGAAAATGAAAAAATATTGTTGCATGAGTAGTTCATCCCTATAGTTAGTTTGCATACCAACTTCCATTAGTTGCATACTTCATTTCATCATTATTATATAAGGGTGTAATACATATCATCCACATCATCTTTTGAATTTATAGAGTAGGAAAATTAATATTACCTTACTCCTTCTTCATTTTATAAAATGCCATAATTTACCTATTAATTATGTATAGATAATAATAAAGTAATGCAAAATGGAAATGAATAAAAGAATAATACAAAAGAAAAGGGAGAGTGGATGATAACGTATGGAAATAAAAAAAATCATATAACTTTCTCATAATAAATAAGTTCGTGTAATTCTATGTTAGATCGCCTTCCACCTCCACCAATCATTATGATGAGGCATGCACATCATTCAAAATTCCACCTAACATAGTACTAGTAGGACACACATAATTATCATTCCATCGTTCATATAATCAAATTATTTTGTTCACTTGCATAAATGACTTGGATTATATATGATTTATTTAGCAAGCCACCCATTCCGTCCACCTACTTCTTTATATGGTAGGCCATTGAGAATATTTATTCTATTCTTACAATCATATTTTGGGAACTACATTCATAATATAAATTTTTAATTGAGCAACGTAGATAGGGAAAGCTTGTGACACACTCGGTACAGATTATGCTTTCCATTATACCTCTCTACTTCGAATTATTTATATGTTAAGCAATCTGATTTCAACGTTCTGTCTTTCATAATTGGTCACTTGTATACTAGCTGCTTGATGTATGGTCGAAGAGGACCAGTTTGGGACCATTGATTCCAGGATTATTAGAATGATTTAGTTTACATATGAGTCTCTTCTTTGAATTTGTCAACCAAATATAAAGTATTGTATCCTGAGGGTGAGAAACGTTCAAGATTAAGAGATTCTAATGGACATGATTTCTCTAGGAAATTCCCTCTTCTCTCCAGGAATGGTCGAAGCCATACCCAATCTAAAATGCGGGCAAATTGAGGCATATTTGAGGCATATTTTTCAGATGCTTTCTCTCATTTTCATGTGTTTTATGAACATTTTTCTTATATTGTGTAAAATGAATTTGTACCTAAATATTTTTCATTTTATATGTAATTAGGTGAAAATTAATTTATCTTAATTTTTACCAAACATTTTTCTACTTTATTGCGGACTTGTCTGAGCAAAAATAGTAAAATGTAAGTACTACCAACTTCTATTGGTAGCACTGACATGAGAAGAAAGAAATTGACAAAAGAAAATAAGAATTGGGAAGAATGGAGGGGAAATATCAAAAAGTTTCTTGAAACCACCAACCTATGTCTGTGATACTAAGATTGGAAGCCCAAATTCACAAGAAATGTAAAAAAATTTTGTAATTGATATTTGTTTGATAACAAATTAAAAAAGACACATTTTACAACCCTTAGCCAATTAGTGTCTTGATTCTCCCTATATACACCAAAAAGGGGCATCCATCTAGTGGAATCTCACTCTGAAGGCTATCTTATTGCCTGCTCTTGAAGGGGAACCATATTCCAAGAAGGAGGAGATGAAGAAACTAGAGTAACCCTTATAGAGTTACTATGGATTTCTTTTCCTTCCTCCCTTCTTCTAATTCTTCGTTGAGCATGAGGGGCTAAACCCCCATTCTATAGGACCTAGGATTATCCCACTATTTGTTGGGTTTTAGAGGAGGCAGAGAAGCAGCGGAAACAAAATTTTTTTCCCTAAAATCCAGAACGAAAGGAATTGCGTCAACGTCTATATAATAGGAAAGATGGTTTGTGAATCATACCTTGTCCCGAGGCTTGCTCGGCGACAATACCTCACGCCTTGCGCAGTCTTCACCTCCGGTGTTGGATAGTGTATGTGCAGCTCCTGGTCGCATCGGGACTGAAGACTTCTCCTCCTACTGGACTGTCGGATGACAATTGTCCTCTTGAGCGGCAATGTCCTCCCGCCTCTGAAGTAGTCCACACGGACCACCTGGAACTCCACACTCCTTGTCCCACAAGTAAGTGGAAGGAGTCGCACCCTCCTGTTGACGTAGTAGTTGCCAACACACTCTCCTGCTGCCAATTGCAACTGCAGTTGTCTTTCCCTTGCTGCACCTCCCTTTCCGGGAAGCACTTGCTCGGGCTCTCTCTCGGTTACCAAAACCAGAGAGAACGACAAATTTGCAGAGCAATCGGCTTGCACTGAGTTGTTCTTTGAGAAGCCCCCAATACCCCTATATATATATGAGGGTCATGGGACAAGGTTCTCTTGCCCTGGCAATATGGGACTAAAGCAGGAGCAGAAGGGTTCAATATTTTCCACAAAGGCAACCAACTCGCAACCTGAACCGATCGGTTCACAGGTGAACTGGTCGGTTGGGGACCTGAACCGTTCGGTTGGAGCACCAACCGATCGGTTGGGACACCTCAACCGATTGGTTCACAAGTGAATCGGTCGGTTGGTGGTCCTGGTCGATCCCAGATTGACTTTCCTTCTTTTGTTTTTAATTAGTATCAAATACCAGTCCTTGTTCCAATCAAATTGGGCAAATGAAACACAAGGAAAATTGTCACCAATCCTACTTTCCCAAGTTGCTCGGTTGCACCAGTTGAACCGATCGGTTCAGCACTTGAACCACTCGTTTCACTCTGTGCATGAGCCGATCGGTTCAACAATTGAGCCGACAGGTTCAGCAACCTCAGCCGACCGATTCATTACATGAACCGATCGGTTGGGAGTGCAGGTTGTGCATAATCATTCAAATGCGATTTCAATCAATCTGATACTCTAATCAATGCGTCCAACACCTTGAACATTATGATATTGAGCTATCGATTAATTGAGTGTTTAATTGAACTACTAAACTCCTTTAGTAATCAATCTAAACATTTCTTGTGGATAAAACTCCTCTTCCAGGTTAAATCCTATGTGTGTGACCCTGTAGGTCCATTCCACGTTGGCAGTGAAAGTCCATAACACTTATGACTTCACAAGCAAAGATCGGTGCCTAGTCACACATCATTGCTACCCAAGTGAAATAGAAAGTTGGAGAACAACTTTCATCCCTACAATTCGTGAATGGTGTTATAGTGAATGTATAATTCCTTTATCCCTGATATCCAGAATGAACTCGAGGCATGGAACATTCATCCTATCAATGTTCATTCATTTCCTTGATCTCAGAGTAGACTGAGTGAGATGTGTGTGACATCAATATCACATATTGATTCACACATGCATGCACATGCTTTTCTCAATCCTACTCATCAAGTGGCCAAGGATATCAAACTCCCTCAGGAGGGACAAATCCCATATCTATCACTCACCCCTCAAAAGCCCCATGTGTCAAAGTCACCCAATCATCACCTTTATAACAACCCATGTTTCAGGACTGCGTTTGATGATGTCAAAGTGTACCCAACGACATGTGTTGAGTGTAGTGATTTCAGGTCTAAGAATCACACTCACCACCATCACTATGAGAGCTGACTGTGACTACCAAGTCATGGTTCCATGTATCACTCTCACGGTGGGTGTATCTGGTACCTTGTTCTCTAACAAGTACCTATGTGCTTGGTTTGATATCACCATATCATGACTAATGAGATTCTATCATCAACCAACACACAATCTAGTCTTCAGTGTTATTGATGTCTATGGTTATTTCCACAATAACAACCGACTAGGGACTCAACAAGAATGTATACTCTTAACATCTGTATGATCTCATCATTTAGGTCCTCAACCCAAAAGCATACGTCATTGAGTAAAACAATCTTTAGACATCTATCATGTTACACCATCATCTCAAAAATTATTTAAACATATAGATCGGAAATTGCCTTTTATTATTATTCAAATCATTTACAAAGTATCCCATTACAATCATCAAATGACTTGCTCTATGGGCATACATACCAACATACTCCCACTTGCACTTAGAGCCAGTCACCAAGGAAACGCAGTCCTTGTGACCTAGCATGACCATCATGCTTCTGCTGAGAAAGGGCCTTAGTCAGTGGATCAGCTATGTTGTCTTCAGTTGGTACTTTGCAAATCTTCACATCTCCTCACTGTACGATCTCTCGTATGAGATGGAAGCGCCGTAGTATATGCTTGGACCGCTGATGTGATCTGGGCTCCTTAGCTTGTGCAATAGCTCCATTATTGTCACAATAAAGCTCAATTACATCAGAGCTACTGGGAACTACACCAAGTTCGGAAATGAACTTCCTGATCCATACAGCCTCCTTTGCTGCATGCGAAGAAGCAATATACTCGGCCTCTGTAGTAGAATCGGCAATTGTTTCTTACTTGGAACTCTTCCAGCTCACAGCTCCATTATTAAGGCAAAACACAAATCCTGATTGCGATCTGTAATCATATTTATCAGTTTGGAAGCTTGCATTGGTGTAACCCTTTACAACCGGCTCTTCCTCTCCTCCGTACACAAGAAACTGATCCTTAGTCCTTCACAAGTACTTGAGGATGTTCTTCACGGCTGTCCAATGAGCATCCCCAGGATCTGACTGGTACCTGCTCGTCATGCTAAGAGCATACGAGACATCTGGGCGTGTGCACAACATAGCGTACATAATGGATCCGGTGGATGATGCATTTGGGATCCCATTCATACGCTCCCTCTCTTCACAAGATTGGGGACATTGAGCTCTAGAGATGGTGACTCCATGTAGCATGGGGATGTTGCCTCTCTTTGAGTTCTCCCTGCTGAACCGCTTTAGCACCTTGTCAATGTACATGCTCTGACTTAGTCCAAGAAGCCTTCTAGATCTATCTCTATAGATCTTAATTCCTAGAATATAGGATGCTTCTCCTAAGTCCTTCATTGAGAAAGTTTTCCCAAGCCAAGTCTTTACCTTCTCTAAGGCTAAGACATCATTCCCCATCAAAAGTATGTCATCCACATACAATATGAGGAATGTGGTCGAGCTCCCACTAACCTTCTTGTATACACAAGGTTCATCTTCATTTTGAATAAAGCCAAACACTTTGACTTCCTCATCAAATCGATGATTCCAACTCTGAGATGCTTGTTTCAATCCATAGATTGACCTTTGCAGCTTACAAACTTTATTGGCATTCTTTGGATCTACAAAACCTTCATGTTGTGTCATGTACACATCCTCATTTATATTCCCATTAAGGAATGTGGTTTTAACATCCATCTGCCAAATCTCATAGTCATAATAAGCTGCAATAGCAAGCATGATCCTGATGGATTTAATCATGGCAACTGGAGAAAAGGTTTCATCATAGTCAACACCTTGAACTTGTCAAAATCCCTTCGCAACCAATCTGCCTTTATAAGTTTGCACATTGCCATCCATGTCGGTCTTCTTCTTAAAGACCCATTTGCACCCTATGGGTTTCACCCCTTTGGGTGGTTCCACCAAAGTCCATACTTTATTGGAGTACATGGATTCCATCTCAGATCTCATGGCTTCAAGTCATTTCTCAGAATCTGGTCCCTCCATAGCCTCTATGTAGGTAGTTGGATCATCATCTATGATCAACTCACCACCTTCCTGAGTTACAAGGTATCCAAACCTCTCAGGTTCAAGGCGGGTCCTACTAGATCTACGAGGTCCTTGTGTTACCTGGGGAGACTGAGATTCCACAACACCTTGTGAATCTGCATTTTCCTCTGGTACATCTATCGGTTCAATGTTTTCTTGTTGGGCTTGAACCTCTTCAAGCTCTATATTCCTCCCGCTGTTTCCTTTGGAAATAAATTCCTTTTCTAGGAATACATCATCCCTGGCAACAAACACTTTGTTGTCAGTAGGGTGGTATAGATAATATCCCTTGGTCTCCTTGGGATATCCAACAAAATAACATTTATCAAATTTGGGTCCAAGCTTATCAGGAAACATTTTCTTGACATAAGACTCACAACCCCAAATCTTCATAAAAGACAAATTGGGACGCTTCCCAGTCCATATCTCATATGGTGTCTTTTGAACCGATTTAGATGGTACACAGTTAAGTGTAAACACGGCGGTTTCAAGAGCATAACCCTAGAAAGAAATTGGAAGATCAACAAAACTCATCATTGATCACACCATATCTAACAATGTGTGATTCCTTCTTTCAGACACACCATTATGTTGTGGTGTTCCAGGCGGAGTCCACTGTGATACAATACCACGGGCTCGTAGAAGGTCCTCAAACTCCTGGCTTAAGTATTCTCCACCTCGATCGGAATGAAGTGCCTTAATACTTTTACCAAGCTGGTTCTGTACTTCATTCATGAAATCCTTGAAACTTTCAAGGGTTTCTGGCTTATGTTTCATCAGGTACACATAGACATACCTACTGAAGTCATCAGTAAAGGTAATGAAGTACTAATACCCACCTCTAGCATTAGTTCTAAAAGGCCCACATACATCAGTATGTATGCGTCCTAATAGATCACTAGCTCTCTCACCTTTACCTGAAAAGGGAGTCTTGGTCATCTTGCCCAACAAACAAGATTCACATGTCTCTATTGATTCATAATCAAAAGAGTCTAGATAACTATCTTTATGGAGTCTAGAAATGCGCTTCTCATTTATGTGCCCTAGACAACAATGCCAGAGATATGTTTTGTTTGAGTCGTTGAGTTTTTGCTTTTTGGTGTTTACGTTGTATACACTTGTCTCCAAGTCTATCAAGTATAGACCATAAGACATAGGGGCACTGCCATAAAAGATCCCATCTTTAGAAATGGAACACTTTCCATTCTTAATAAGAAATTCAAATCCATCTTTGTCCAAACAAGAGACGGAAATGATATTCCTATTTATGGCAGGTACATAATAGCAATTTTTCAACTCTATTATTATCCCACTATGTAGAGTTAACTCATAGGTTCCTATGACACTGGCGGCAACTCTTGCCCCATTAGCAACACATAGTTCAACCTCGCCTTTCCCTAAAGGCCTACTTCTCTTAAGATCCTTCACATTTGTTCCGCATCCGGTATCAAGTACCCATGACGAAGAAGTAGTAAAGTTAATCTCTATCACATATACACCAGAAGTAGAGATCTCTATCTCTGACTTCTTCTTCCATTGTTCCTTCCATCCTCTCCATGTAGAAGAAATTGGTTTGGTGAGAGAACACTTCTCTCCCTTCCTTACTTTCTTCTTCACCAACGCATTAAGCGTACATGGAGTGGATTCTAAGGCTTCTGGTATATCTGGATTGTGCAGAACACTTCTCACAGTCCTCAACCAGTTATGGAATTTATTCTCAATTAATTTTCCCATTTTAAAATATGATTCTTTTGACATTCTACAAGAGAAAATTTGCATTTGTGAAAACCCTTTTGATTTGATTTGAATAAAATTTAATGATAGTTAATTAGGCCTTTAATTAATTACCGCTCCCACTATTTTGATTCAAATTGACAGCCCTCACCATCAATTCGTAAGATTGCAGCGTACAATCTTCTAGTGGGTCAAGATCCTAGAATTCTCTAAGACATGGACCAGCTTTGGCTGTCACCCACAACTCAGATCTTCCGAGTAGGCAACTCTTGCCAATTGCATCATATGCAACTCTTGATGAATGAACATGCGCAACACCTTGCCATGAACATTCCGTGCCTCTGGGCTTAGACGCTCTAAGAATCACCAGTTCAGTCTAACCCAAAAGCCGACATGGTAAACATGCACCCTACTTTGGCAGAACCTACATGTCAACCCTTCACACTTCCACAAGATAGACGGCGCACCACGCTTTGGCGTAACTTACGCTTGTTCGATCAAGTTTTCCATGTGTGTCGCTAATGGAAGGCGTATAAGACTTAATATTTTAATGAGGGATTTGGTTTTTATAAACATATACATATCCAATCACCACAATATATAGTATGTGTCATATACATGCTATATCCCACAGAAAACATGCAAAACGATAAAGAGCAATGATTATGGCCATCCTATTGCGATTCCTCGAGCCAAGAGGAATCACGGTCATCTAGGTCTACATCACATGCAACCTGTATAAGATGAAATTTGTGCCTGCCTTTCTGGGTTTGATCAGCTCATCTCCATGACCGATCGGCTCGCCATCAGGTTGGTTGTTCGGGTGCCACCAGCCGATCGACTGGCACCTCCAGCCGATTGGTTCACCGGTCGTCGTGCATCTCCTCAGGTCGCCACCAGTTCGTCTCGTTCCTCAAACCGGTCGTCTGGATCACCAACCGATCGGTTCACTCCTTGAACTGATCGTCTTCAGGTCGTCCGCCGTTCTTTGACATAATAGGAAATAAAATCTATCCTATTTACAATTGAATTGTGAAACCCCGAGTTACATTTGGGGGGAGCAAAGGTAGGATAAGAATTCTCAAATTATTTCGAGTTACATCAGGAATAGGAGAAAGGGAATTAGTGCGCAGACCGAGATGCAAGCAACCACACAAACAACCATACACAGATATAGAGGTTTATAGGCCATAATCATGCTACACATCCACCACAAAACTCGTTTAAGGGTGACACGTATCGAGTGCATTAATATTACATATCATATATGTATATTAGGGATTTGTGGATTGGACATGTATAGAGCCGATATTATTCGCATCGCATGCAATAAATAAATGTGACAAACCAAAATCGATCATATCGGTAATCCTAAAATATAGAGCGGTTGACGTGGCTCTGATATCACTGTTGGGTTTTAGAGGAGGCAGAGAAGCAGCGGAAACAAAAATTTTCTCCCCAAAACCCAGAATGAAAGGAATCGCGTCAACATCTATATAATAGGAAAGATGGTTTGTGAATCATACCTTGTCCCGAGGCTTTCTCGGCGACAATACCTCATGCCTTGCACGGTCTTCACCTCCGGTCTTGGACGGTGTCTGTGCAGCTCCTGGTCGCACCGGGACTGAAGACTCCTCCTCCTACCGGACAATCGGATGACAGTTGTCCTCCTGAGTGGCAGTTTCCTCCCGCCTCTGAAGTAGTCCACACGGACCACCTGGAACTCCACACTCCTTGTCCCACAAGTAAGTGGAAGGAGTCACACCCTCCTATTAACGTACTAGTCGCCAACACACTCTCCTGCTGCCAATTGCAACTGCAAATGTCTTTCCCTTGCTGCACCTCCCTTTGCGGGAAGCACTTGCTCGGGCTCTCTCTCGGTTACCAAAACCAGAGAGAACGACAACTTTGCAGAGCAATCGGCTTGCACTGAGTTGTTCTTTGAGAAGCCCCCAATACCCGTATATATATAGGAGGGTCATGGGACAGGGTTCTCTTACCCCGACAATATGGGACTAAAGCTGGAGTAGAAGGGTTCGATATTTTTCACAAAAGCAACCAACTCGTAACCTGAACTGATCGGTTCATAGGTGAACCGGTCGGTTGGGGACCTGAACCGGTCGGTTGGAGCACCAACCGATCAGTTGGGACACCTCAACCGATCGGTTCACAAGTGAACTGGTCGGTTGGTGGTCCTGGTCGATCCCAGATTGACTTTCCTTCTTTTGTTTCTAATTGGTATCGAATACAATCCTTGTTCCAATCAAATTGGGCAAGTGAAACGCAAGGAAAATTCTCACCAATCCTACTTTCCCAAGTTGCTCGGTTGCACCAGTTGAACCAATCAGTTCAACACTTGAACCGCTCGTTTCAATCTATGCATGAGCCGATCAGTTCAACAATTGAGCTGACCGGTTCAGCAACCTCAGTCGACCGGTTCATCAGATGAACCGATCGGTTGGGAGTGCAGATTGTGCAGAATCAGTCAAATGAGATTTCAATCAATCTGATACTCTAATCAATGCGTCCAACACCTTGAACATTATGATATTGAGCTATCGATTAATTGAGTGTTTAATTGAACTACTAAACTCCTTTAGTAATCAATCTAAACATTTCTTGTGGATAAAACTCCTCTTCCAGGTTAAATCCTATGTGTGTGACCCTGCAGGTCCATTCCACGTTGGCAGTGAAAGTCCATAACACTTATGACTTCACAAGAAAAGAGTGGTGCCTAGTCACACATCATTGCTACCCAAGAGAAATAGAAAGTTGGAGAACAACTTTCATCCCTACAATCCGTGAATGGTGTTACAGTGACTCGAGGCATGGAACAGTCATCCTGTCAATGTTCATTCATTTACTTGATCTCAGATTAGACCGAGTGAGATGTGTGTGACATCAATATCACATATCAATTCACACGTGCATGCGCATGCCTTTCTCAATCCTACTCATCAAGTGGCCAAGGATATCAAACTCCCTCAGGAGGGACAAATCCCATATCTATCACTCACCCCTCAAAAGCCCCATGTGTCAAAGTCACCCAATAATCACCTTTATAACAACCCATGTTTCAGGACTGCGTTTGATGATGTCAAAGTGTACCCAACGACATGTGTTGAGTGTAGTGATTTCAGGTCTAAGAATCACACTCACCACCATCACTGTGAGAGCTGACTGTGACTACCAAGTCATGGTTCCATGTGTCACTGTCACGGTGGGTCTATCCGGTACCTTGTTCTCTAACAAGTACCTATGTGCTTGGTTTGATATCACCATATCATGACTAATGAGATTCTGTCATCAACCAACACACAATCTAGTCTTCAGTGTTATTGATGTCTATGGTTATTTCCACAATAACAACCGACTAGGGACTAAACAAGAATGTATACTCTTAACATATGTATGATCTCATCGTTTAGGTCCACAACCCAAAAGCATACGTCATTGAGTAAAACAATCTTTAGACATCTATCATGTTACACCATCATCTCAGAAACATTTTAAACATATAGATCGAAAATTGCCTTTTATTATTTTTCAAATCATTTACAAAGTATCCCATTACAATCATCATATGACTTTCTCTATGGGCATACATACCAACACTATTAACTCTATACATGTTTGTAATTTTATTTAGTACAATATAATATTTTTCTTTGGATTTTGACAATAGAAAATCTTGACTGTCTTGTTTATTCTTGATCAACATAAATTTGGAATGCATTTTTAATTATTGTGGAAGTAGGGTTTTTTCTCTGTGTAATAGTGGGTTGATAGTTAGAAAAGTCATCATCATCACATTCAATAATGTGGTGTAAAAGAGGGATAACAACTACGAAGTGATTATCTTGAGATGGTTCTTTGGTGCTGTGAAAGAGGATTAGTAACCTGGTTATAAAGTGTGCTATGCTGCAAACGTAGGTACTACAAGATATAGAAGTTTAATGCAAGGATGTAAATAATATGTTTTTATCTTATAGTATACATGCATAGGTTGACACCGTGGTGAAACTAGTATCATAAATAATCCATCTGTCTTATCTTATCAGTTTACCATCTATAATTTTTAGTTATCTTTTTAGTTTTTAATCACCAAATCAACTACTTTATTAGGATTAGTTGATCTGTATCAGTTGTAGTTATTTCTAGTAGTACCAGTTCCTTGAGTTTGAAGTTTGGGTGTTGTTGAGTCCCTCTACTACTCTGACGTGTACACTTGTGTTTAGCATGCACACTTACGGCCTATCAGCCAAGCGGTCAACCAAGCAATTGACTTCAACTTTTGGGTGTCGAGTGCTCAGTCAAAGTAACTGTCATCAATTACTAACCCTAGATAGGTTGTTGATCTTGATTCTAAACCATGAGATGGACAAAATGAGTAGCTCGATGTTTAGGCTAGAACGAGTTATGAAGTAAAAGACATAGAGAAGTGGGAAGGGAAAATACTACATTCCATGATGTTGTAAAGGATGGGGCATACTACTTTTCTTGGGATATTTCTTCTGGTTAGAATCAATTCCAACCATTAGAGGGAAACCCAACATCTAGACTAGATTAAGATACAAAACCATCATTTTTTACAAACACAGTTAATACAATATCCAAAAGACATAAGTATTTTTTTTGCTTTTCTTCATCAAACCTAAGAATAAAATTTTACACCAAATTAACCACATGTCAACTATCGCAAATATTATTTGACATTTTTAAAGTTAAATCACTGGTTATTGCTCATATGTAGTTTAGTTTACAACAATTACATGTACATGAAAGAGAAAACTCTATCTACAAACCAACCAAGGGAAGTGAGAGTACAGGGACATTCTAATCTAGATTGTACTATTTACATCTTTGTCATGACCTCTTGATTTGACAACATGATACATGAAAACATTTGAAACAACCTCATCATACTCATACAAAGCCCTGGAGAGTGGATCGCTCCCATTCAAGATAGGTACATGCATCAACTTCAGATTTAGAATATTAAACTTCTGAGAAACTTCAAGATATTTCTAAGCATAATAGATAATTATCACATTTAACAAATCTTTTTTATGACAATAATCAAATAAATGAGATAAGTTATTCACATAGGTTAAATCCAACTTTAAAACATATTTAAGAGCATGTATATGAACAAGTCAGCAAATACTACTTACACAGAATGGAAATCCTTTAGTATGAGTATAATTCAAGATCTAAATAATTAGAATAAACATGTAACAGTAACATCTTACTTGTGAAACCCCACCAGCCGAACCAGGAACAAATCTTGTAGTCTTGAACCTAAAGTCCACATAAGACATGTCTACAGAGGAAGACTATTCAAATAACAAGTATAAATAAATCATGTTCAATGTGAATATTAAATCCCAGCATCAACCACTTGTCAACATCTAAGGTCATATTCTTAAACTAGAAAAATAAAATAATGAAATAGATTATCTTTATAATAAAATGATAAATTTCCACAATAAGAAATTCAATCAGCAACCTTTTAAAATAGATACTAGTAAAAGGCATGTATCAGACATTCAACTCAAATTGTAAATGGCTTGTCAACTTTTATTAATATTCCCTAAAACTAATTGGCTTGTATCTCACCAAGTATAAGTCACCACATTTGATTCCCATGTCACTGTTTCACCATTACTATTTTAGGTTTTATCCGGACACCCTAACATACCAACAACAGACCTTTGTCCACTACAAGTTTGCATAAATAGGATCATGTCCATATCAGAGGTACAAGATATGAGCCAAGAAAACAATATATCACATATCACAACATTTCTCATATTTGTGTTTATGTTCCACATTTATTATGTCATCAAGGTCTATGCCTCATGGACATTTACTTTCACAACAAAGGATTTACGGCTAGAATAACATCAGATGACTCATTCCTAGATGTAGGTGGTCTACCCTTTAAGGTCTTGATCCACACTCTAGAATCTTTCTATTAATTCTATGAATACTACAAGGAGATCCATTTTATTTCCGTAGTATGAACCTTGAAGAAACTTATGTTGTTCATGGAACACAACAAGATGTGTATCATTTCACTTGTTATATAATCCTTTTTACTCATCTTCAAGAAGATCTAAATAATCATTTATCATATGTGTTATTCTTGCACAACTAGAATGACATAAAGTAGATTAGGTTAAACAAGAAAGATAATGATTGAAATAGAAGAACAACAACTTAGTAATTTGCAAAAAAAAAATCATTTCCATGTCATGTCATATCAGTCATCACCAGTGGGTTATCATCCCAAGATATAAACTCACTATATTTACCCAAAAAAGGGTTTCTTAAAAATGATCATTGCATTTTAATTCAATCTCATCACATTTCTTATAAGTTCATCCATATCAAAGTTTTCATCAAATATATAGTGAGAAATTAGAACTAGCAATGATATAAGCATATACACATTTTATGACATTCATCATGCTCAAAATTGGTTTATCATACCAATATATTTATCCTATCTAATTTCAATAGGTATGAATAAATCTTAATGCATAAACATTCATAAAAAATTTATTAGTCATCTTTTACTATCTATAATTAGGGTTGTTGTTCAATGTGTATCTTATCTCATTTGAAACTCATCCGAACTTACCATCTGCATATAGTATCATAGCAGACAATAACAATTTAAGAATGTATTTTTAGAAATGAATTCACATCCTTGAACGTCATCTTGTAATTCTTATCTCTTTCTACTAATTTTCATTATTTTCCCTTCATTTCATATTCATTTGTCTCAACTTTTTAAATTTCATGTTCACTACTGCTCTGTGAACAAATCATTATAAATTTACTAAATGCAAAATGTTTCTCTCTTATTGAACACTTTCATAGACAAATTTTAGTTTATTCCATTCAGTTTAGGTCAAACTAGATATATTTATAGTAAAAGGAGCGTGACTTCCTCATACTTATTTTATTTATATATCATTCATTACTTAATGTCACAATTTAGTTCACCCTTGTCCATTTCTATACTACATCTAGATACATGTACCATGTCATGTAATTTTCAAATGCATTTTGGTAATTATAAACAGTTCCTTCATTTTTAAAAGACTATGAATTTAGCAAATGAAATGGATTAGGGTTACTTCTTCTTACTCCTTAATCTTTATTCATCTCTCGATATATCATTATGCGACTTGTATAAAAGTCAATCATTCATGTGAGATTGACTCATATTCCATACATTATACTAGAATACATGCATTAGACTTATAAAATTTTAATAGGGTTTCTCACATTCAATTGAAATAATAACTCTTATAATTGAGCATCTTTTAACATTCACAAAATTGTATGCAAGTTTGTCTTTATCTCTCATACTCATTTCAATACTAGATCTCTAGGGTTTTAAGAAGTCATATTAGTTCAAAATATTATAAGATTCATATATTTAGTGATCTCATTAGGTTGTACATAGGTTCATATAGTCAATCCAAGACACATGGAAACCCTAGATTCCATTCCACACAATCAACCTATCATTTACAAGCATACAATGATTCATTGACTCATTCGAGTAAGCCCTCAATGTTAACCCTAGACATGAATTTTCTCCATATCAAACGATCATATATTGATTCTCATGTACATCAAATATTCAATTGAAGGACTTGAAATTTTAGTTGAGAAACTCTTGCTTATAGAATTCGCATATGATTACATATATATGAACTAAATTTCCAAGCATATCACCCATCGGGCTGATTTTTAAGCAAAATTGGTGTACAATTGTATAACTATCTATCCGTAATACTTATATTAATAAATAACTAAATACAAAAAATGAAAATTATCAAAATTAATATCATTTGATTCTATACAAAAATATTCCCAATTGGTTACCCAATCCCATACAAATACAAATAGGAATTTCAATCAATTTAACCGTATAGAATTAGGATTTTTGCATGCCTATAGAGCTTAAGAGGGAGATAACAACTCACCTCAGGTTCCAAGAACCTTAAAATCATTCCATATATACTAAATTTATTGAAATCCAACCAACTCATGAAGACTGAATCCACTTCTCGCTCTTCTCAACTTGGAAACCCTAGAAAAGGTGGATCATAGAGAAAGAAAGGGAAAAGATGGTGATTTACAAAATTTTTGGTTTAGTTCAGAGGGAGGAAGGTAGAAATAGGAGATAATATTCTAAATGAAATCATATCTAAATTTGATGAGATTACATGTATTCATAAGTAATAGGAAGCCGAAATACTAATTCAATCTAATCTATAATATCTCTCACTCTCAAACTTTGCATCTTTGTTAGTAACCATGGATTATGAGAGATACTAAGGTGTTATGTTAATGCTATAGATCAATTTACGTGCTTGTAACATTTACAAACAAGTATAAAAACTATTTTTAGTCTACTTTTTTATCTATTTAGACTAGTTGGTTAGTCGAGTTGCTATTGATCAGGAACTCAGCCGACACCAAGCTCTGTATAGATATAATATCATCCAAATATTATAAAATGATAAAAGAATGTTTCAAATTGAGTTTCTAGACTACAACCAATAGTTCATCTCATTTGGATGTATCAAAAGAAATAGAAAAATCTAATATCGGTCTGCTAGATTTCAACCTATATGTATAGTTGGTTGATTTTGTCTTTGATAAACACTTAGCCAACCAACAAGTCAAAAAATATTTTTTTTTCATATTTTGTAAGAACACTTATATTTGAATTTTGAAAATTATATCCAAATTTATATTAAATCATTACTATAGACAAAATAATAAAAATCATGCACTACATCATTTATTAAATTGTGTATTTGTAGGATACCAAAATCCTAATATTGGCATATTAGGGTTTCCTCTCATCACACCATAATTATTCAATGTAAGAGCATGCCTAGATTTTGCATTAGTCTTAAAACACCATGATCAAACTATAATCATGAATCAAGATTAAACAATTATCACTCTAGTTAAGCATGTAATCATCCAAGTAAACTCTACTTAGATGACTAACTTGAAATGGGTCACTACAAATTCTCCCCTCCTTTTATGATTTTGTCTCAAAATCCAAAAAAAGATGTGGATATTATAGCATATGAATGTACATCTCTTTCAGCATCTTTTTAGCTTGAATTTCAATTTATGGTTCTTTCATATTAAATCATTTTCTCACTACTTGGATATTTTACATTGAAATCCCAACTTAATCTATACTAGACATATATTTAATCCCTTATCATCATCATATCCCCCTTTAACTATTACAAACAACTATTTCACAAACTTAGTAATACATAACTTATCAAGATGTGATTTACATCATCTTTCATATTATTTTAAAATTTGATTACATATCTCATGAATCAAGATTACAATTCATTTTTTATTATTATTTGCATCCATCAGTTCTCTTCAGAAAGAAGATCATTTACTTCGCATCATTATAAATTCTCATCTTTGTATTACAATTATTGATTCATACTCATGTTCAAATTCATTGGGGATTATCTTCAGAATCCATTAAATTTATTCATTTTTCTCATGTGAAATTTCATGGTTGTCTTAATTTATATACTTAATTATACCATCCTTTCTCTTTCTTCATTATATCATTAATTTTTTACCATCGTGCATCCTATTATACTCCCAAATTGTCTTTATATGAATGTTTGATCGGGGCATCCAAAAGAAGTAATTCACTCTGTAGTTCTATACTAACGTATCCCAATATTGAGATACTTGACCAGAGTATCTGAATATTGAGTTTAGTTAGTATGTCTATCGTTCAGGTTATGTTCAACAACCATATTATCATTTAGAACTAGATCCTATTGTCCCTGAAGACTCATCTAACCTGGCTCTAATACCACATCTATTAGTACCACTCTTTTGATAACTATACATTCCAACCATTAGAGAGAAACCAATATATAAATCCATATTAAGAAAAAAACCATCATTTTTGACAAACACGATTAATATAGTTTCTAAAAAACATAAGTATTTTTTTTTACTTCACAAATCCCGAGAATCAAATTCCACATTAGATTAAACACATGCACAACAATCACAAATATCGTCCAGTGTTGTTAAAGTTAAATAAGAGGTTATTGCTCATGCAGTTCAATTTACAAAAACTACATATAGTAGATGAAAGAACAAACTTTCTCTACAACCCAACCCGAGAAAAAAATAATATAGGGACACTTTAATCTAGATTATTTTGTTTACATCTTCTTTGTGATGACCTCTCCATTGGGCAACATTATCCGTAAAGCATCTGACAACTTCATGATACTCAAATAGATCCCTAGTGACTGGGTACCTCCCACTCAAGCAAGGTACATAAATCAACATCATATTAAGTTTATTGAACTTATAAGAAAGTTGTAGATATTTCTCAGTATAACATATAGTTCTAGAATTTAGCACATTCACTATGAAAATAATTTAAACAATGAGATAAGTTACTCACTTACACCAAATCCAACTTTAAAACATCTTTAGGAGCATGTATAAGAACAAGTCAATAGATACTACTTATTTCAAAATTAAAATCCTTTTGTATAAGTAGTTATTATAGATCAAAACTATTACAATCAATATATAACAATAACATAATCCTTGTGACACACCACAAGCTAGACTAGGAACACATCCTACATTCATGAAGTTCAAGTCCACATAACATGTCTACCAAATAAGACTATTCATATAATAAGTATATACAAATCATATTCTGAGTGGATGTTCAATCCCAGCATCAACCACTTGTCAACATCTAATGTTAGATTCCAAACTAGACAAATTATAATAAGGAAATTTGATTATCTTTATAAAAGAATGATTAATTTCCATATATAGAAATATAATTAACAACATTAGGTCTATTATCTAGTAGTAGAATATATGTAACAAACATTCAACTAATATTCTAGATGGCTTGTAACTTTTATTTATTTTCCCTAAAACTACTTGGCTTGTACCTCACCATGTAGAAGGCATCTGGCTTGATTCTCATGTCAACAACTGCCCATCACTATCTTAGGTTTAGCCTGCCATCAACAACATACCCTGGTCCATTGTAGGGTTTCCTAAATAGGTTCATGTCCTCATCTTGGATATAAGAGATAAGATCCAACAAAATAATATATAATATATCACAACATTTCTCTTTTTTTTTCCTATTCCACAATTTTTTTTTCATCAGAGCCAATTCCTCATGGACGTCAACTTTCACAACATAGGAGTTAGGTCTAGAGTCACACCATATAACTCACTCCAAAATCATGGTGGTCTAACCTTTGAGGTCTCAATCCACAATCTGGAAATCCTTCTCATAATTCTCTGATTACTATAAGGAGATCCATTCCATTTCCCCAGTACAAACCTTGGGGGAATCATACAATGCTCATGGTATACAACTGGATGTGTCATCAATTGACTTCTTATATAAATCTTTTTACTCATCTTAAAGAAGATCCAAATCATCATTTATCATATATGTATATTCTCATACAACTAGAATAACACAAAGTATATTAGGTTTAACAAAAAAGAAATGATGCAAATAGAAGCACACAAAAAATGTAATTTGCAACATATATGTTTCTTTCCATTTCCAAGTCATGTCATATCAATCATCATCAATGGGCTATCAACCCAAGACATAATCTCCTTATCTAGAATTTACCCTAAAATGATTTTATCAAATATGATCATTACATGTTGATCAAATCCTATCACATGTTTTATGAATTCATCCATATCAAAGTTTTCACCAATATACAATGAGACATTAGAACTAGAAACAATATATGTATATAAACATCTTGTGTCATTCAACATGATCAGAATAGGTTTATCATAGAAATATACTTCTTCCATCCAATATCTATTGGTATAATAAATCTCAATGCATTAACATGCTTAGAACATTTATTAGTCCTCTTTTACTATTTTCCATTCTTTGATTACGTTAACTATTCAAGCACATGCTATCTCATTTGAAACTTATCAGAATAGACCATTCTCAAAATACAAGTATTATAACAGATAATTACAAAATAAGAGTGAATATTCATGAATCATTTCACATCCTTGAACTTCATATATTAATTGCATTAAATTATACTTATATTCATTCCTTCATCCCTCATTTGATATTATTATTTGTTAGCATCACCTAGCTCATAAATTTTGGGGGAGAGTTACACTCTTAGTATCATCTACAAATTTTCATCATTTTCTCTTCATTTCATATTCATTTGTCTCAAATTCTTTTGTTTCATCTTCACTACTACTCTTGGAACAAATCATTCTAAATTTGCTAAATACATGATGTTACTCTCTCATTGAATTTTTTATAATCCAAGTTTTGTCTATTGCATTCATTTTAGGCCAACCCAGAGACATTTAAAGTAAAAGGATACATGACTTCATCATACTTATTTTATGAATATACCATTCATTACTTAACACCACAATCTAGTCCACCCTTTTACATTTCTTATACTGCATTTAGATACATATACCATGTCATTTGAATTTCATATAAATTTGGGTAATTATAAACAAATCATCCATTTTTTGGTCGAACTCTTTCTCAATTGAAATACTTTTGGTCAAACCACTTCTCAACCAAGATTATAATTGTGGTAAAATTTCACAATAGCGTGCCTTTTGGTTGAACTACACTTTGATCTTGATGGTGATTAGTCGAGGTACAATTCAACTGAGAATGGTCTACATATAAAATATGTAGTGTTCTACTAGTCATTGTAATCTCGACTTTTGACATTCTACTTCTAGTTTAACATTTATCTGGTCCCAAACACTCCCGAGAGTGTTCTTAACTATCCCTAAGTAGTTTCTATATATAGGAGTGGTTTATGGACACCCAAAAATACACTTGAGTAACCAACTACATGTTATCCTACTCCAATCTTAGAATTCTACATGGCTTTCTTCACCCCCCTCATTCAAGTCTAAGCATTAGCTCAATACTAGTTTTCTACTCTACCAAATATAGCCTTTCCTAATACTTGTGGAGAGTCAACCATCAATTTTTCATAGAGAGATCCAAGTTGTATATCTTATGGGAGTTGTAATTTGTTTCTCTCTTTTATTCTTTTTACTTGTTCTTGTTGCTTCCAACTCCTTCCAGGGAGAAGTCTATGGGGAAGCTTCTTGGAGCTACTTCTTATCAGAAGGATGTGACCAAGGCGGGAGGATGATTACGATCTACTCCATCGTGCAAGCTCTCCATGATATAGAAAAGGAGGATTGTCTTGAACCACAAAAGACACTGGTAAATTGTGTATTTTATACTGTTATAGAAAAGAAATAAAATACAGGTTGGAAAATCCTGATTGGAAACTACTAGGTAGTGAACTAACAGCTTTTGTCAAAACTACTCTACATCTCTATGTCTTGTGTTTATTTCTATTTTTTTTCTAACACTTGCTTTATGTTTCCACTGTCATATATTCTTGAGAAAGTTGCAAGCTAACCTTCCTAGTGTTTTTAAATTTCATAAATTTCATTATTAGCTCTATTACCCCTTCTACAGCACAACACTGACTTGCGTTGGAATGTCATCCAAGATATTCATGAAGTGAATGCATCATGCAAGGTCATGCCTAAAGTTTGGCCTTCTACAACTTATCCTATCATGATTTGTTTACATCAGATTGAATTCTAAGTATCAAACTATACTTGAAATATCTCAACTCCTCTAAAAACCATGAAGGCCTATAGAACACCCAATTGACGCCAAAATTTGGGATTATCTTCCATTAGGGTCACCTCAGATTAGGCAAAGTTTGAAATCAAAAGAGAACCCTAGATACTGATATATTTCCCTTCAAGAATCACTTATTTTAATCACCTAGGCCACCAATATTTATATTATTATATCGAAACTAGTGTTCATCCTCATTTAACAATGATCTCATGTTAGAGCATAACCCTCACCAAAATCTTATCGGGTAAGGAAGAACGCGATGGTAGGGTTTGGTGCCCGCGGCGGCGGCCGCGGAGGACGAAGCTCAGGTCGACCCCCCTCGCTTCCACGCCCATCCGTCATGCCATCAACACACCCTGAGATTGGAGACTCGACGTCAGGCATGCAGATCGAAGAGAAGGAAGCAAGAACGGAAGATTCCCCGCAGGAAACTACAACCAAGTCATACAAGGATACGGTTATCAATCGTACCAACAAGATCCCGTCGGGCCTAGCGCAGGTGTCATCGGACCTTCTACAGGTCGATGATATACGCGTGGATAAGAGCGGCAACCTCCCTGTGATCACTATTAATCCATATTGGCTGCCTCATCTCCTTGAACCATGGAAACATGCTTTTGTTATTAAGGTCATCGGCACCAATGTGGGTTTCCAAGTCCTCATGAATCGGATAGCCGTCATGTGGCAACTCGCCGGCGAATTCCGGGCTATTGATCTCGATTTGGGATATTACAACATACAACTTGCCAATAACGATGATTTCGTCCGAGCCATGACGGGTGGCCCATGGATGATCTTCAATCACTACCTATCTGTCCAGTCCTGGTCGCCGGCGTTCGTTCCGTCAGACCCAATTCCTAGAAAACTGGTGGTATGGGCGCGGATAGCGGATATGCCCATCTACCTATACCAAAACCTGCTTCTTGAAAGCATTGGCAACTTGATTGGGCAGACTATAAAGATCGACACAAACACGCAGCAAGGGCACCGGGGTAAGTTCGCGCGTATCGCTGTTGAAGTGGACACCGGCACCCCCTGCTCCCGGCCATCTGCCTAAACGGCGCACAGTACAGACTGGAGTATGAAAACCTACCCACCCTCTGCATGAAGTGCGGGCGTAGAGGGCACGTCGAAGCAGATTGCAAATTTATACCACAGTTCTCGGTCAGTGTTCCCACCGTTGCTCCAACCACGTCCATCGTGGTCCAACAACCCTACACGGCTGCTATACACGCCAAGATGCCACAAAGAAGGCAGAACACCACGAAAAAGAATCAACCCCATCCCAAAGAAGGAGTAACCCCAACTGTTGACCCAGTTGTGGCAGCAGCAAATCCCCAGCCCGCGAACAACAAAGATGAGGGCGAGTGGGAAACTGTGGTGAGCAAAAGCAAGAAAAAACTTAATAAAAAGATGGTCGCCGAGAGTCGTCCACCAGCCACCCCGCCTGCCTCCAAGGATCAGAGCGCGGGAACATCCAAACAACCCCCTAGCCATCCTAACATGGTCATCACTCTTGTGGATGACGAAGTCTGCGACGGTCGCTCTGCAGCCCCTGAAGTCGCAGCTTCCTTCATCTTCCAAGGTAGTAAAGCCACGGACACTGGACAATTTCCTTCATCCTTCGACTGGGGCCTCACTCTGGGCAACGGATGAGTTCTTCTTCGTAATCGCAGGGTTATTTACCAAACTGTAAGCCCTGGTCGCGATCGCAAAAAGGGCAAGTTAGCCCAGCTTCTTGAAGACGCCCATACTAAGAAGACGGCGTCTCGTGCCCTCTCCTTCCAGGATGAGGAAATTTCAAACAATCCCAACAATGACATGTCCATTGAGGACCAGGCAGCGGGCATTCTCGTTGCAATCAACTAGCTCTTCTCTGTGCCTCTCAGCTGTGATGTTGCAAATGACAAACATCATATGCTGGAATGTCCAAGGAGCTTGCTCCAAGGACAAAATTAATCTCCTTAAAGACTATAAACGTAAATTTTGTCTACATGTTCTGGCTATCCTTGAACCAAGGTGTAGCGGTGAAAAGGCCACTAACGTCATCAAGAAGCTCAGTTTTAACTTGTCGCATCGAGTTGAAGCCCTAGGGTTTTCAGGAGGTATATGGATCCTCTAGGACAGTAATCGTTGTCAACTTGACATTCTCCAATGCCATAGACAGTATATACATTGCAGAATGAACAATTATTGGCTTCTCACTTTCGTCTATGCTAGCCCCAATCCGCAGAAGCATGACCATCTATGAAATTGGCTCACCTCTTTAACACCTTCCCCTTCAGAAGCCTGGGCAGTTTTTGGAGATTTTAATACCATGCTTGATATTAGCAAGAAGAAAGGAGGTAAAGGCATTGACAGTCGCAGCAGCAAAAAATTCCATGCTACCTTGCTAACTACAGGTCTCACATACACCAGCCCTTTGGGACATTTCTTTACTTTCAAGAAAGGTGGGCTCCGTGAAAAACTTGATAGAGTGGTGGCGAATGCTTGCTGGCTCAACATTGAAAATGGAATGAAAATCCAAGTCCTCACACGCATCTATAGCGATCACAATCCTATTCTTATCGCTGGAAACACGGCGCATACCAGAAGAAAGCCTTCCTTCAGGACCAAGGCAAGTCGGTCCCTTAATACCGACTTCTATACTGAGTTGCTACCCTGCTGGGATGCCACTCTATCCTTCGCTGAGGCCCTACCCCATTTCCAAGCAGCTGCTGTCAAATGGGAAGCCGCTCGTCTGAAGCAACACCATAAGAAGAAAAACGCTACCTTGGAGGACCTTAACAGGTGCCAGGTACGAAGCCAATTACACTTTATTTTATCTAATGAGCTCAAAATTATTTCCTTGCAAGAAGATTTTGCTGCAATCCTTCGTCGAGAGGAGGTCGATTGGCAGCAGAGAGCTAATATTAATTGGCTCCAACATGGCGACGGAAACAACAGGTTTTTTCAAACCTATGTCAAAGCCAGGAGGCATCATAACAAAATCACCGGCATCTATAATGATGATGGAGTATGGCTCACATCGCCAGAAGAAATTAAAGCTTATGTGCGGAGCTTCTTTCAGCAATTGCTAACAGCGGCGCCTCAATCATCTTTGGCTGTGAGCCTTATACCCGCCTACCATGGCTCTTTCCCAGGCATCATCGACCAGGTGCACCTGGCGAGCACCTCGTCCGTGGAGGAGATCTGATCCATTGTCTTCCAAATGGCTGCTATTAAAGCCCCAGGCCCTGACGGAATGCACACAGGCTTCATCCAAGATAATTGGAACCACGTTGGTGCCTCTGTCATTCTACAAGTGCAACAAGCTTTCAGCAGTGGGTGGATAGACCCATCTCTAGTTCAATCACTCATGGTGCTCATACCCAAGACGACGTAGCCCCAGCGATGCAGTTAGCTCAGACCTATATCGCTTAACAACTGCTGTTTAAAGCTGCTCTCCAAGGTCATCGTCGAAAGACTAAAGCCCTATTTGAATGGATGGATTTCTGAGAATCAGTCTAGTTTCATACTGGGCAGACGCATTGCAGACAACATCTTGCTTGTCCAGGAGGTAATCCATTCTATGAAAACGAAAAAGGAAGGCAAAGAATGGGTTAGCATCAAAATTGACCTGTCTAAGGCATTCGATAGAATGCAGTGGCCTTTCATCAAAGATACGTTGATCAAAGTGGGTCTCCCCGATAAACTGATATCCATTATCATGCAAATCATTTCCAAAGGGCAAACCTCTATTTTATGGGAAGGATCGCAGCCGGAGGCCTTTGCCCCCAGCCAGGGGGTACGTCAAGGGGATCCCCTTAGCCCCTATCTGTTTGTTCTTTGTATGGAGCGGCTTAGTCAAGCTATTCTTCATGAAGTCAGTAATGGTAGATGGAAACCCATTGTTCTATCGCGAGGCAGTGTGCCCCTATCTCATGTCATGTTTGCCGACGACCTACTGCTCATGGCTGAGGCAACGCCCTATCAAGCCTCGCTCATCCTAAAGGTGCTTGACGAGTTTGGGTCTGTCTCTGGACAAGTCCTCTCTAAGGAGAAATCGAGATGCTTCTTCTCTCCCAACACACCGACCAGAGCCCGTCGAGCTTTCTGCAGACGCATCGACATTCCTCAATCTATGGACCTAGGCAAGTACTTGGGGGTCCCTGTTCTTCATCATCGTCTAAATAAGGCAACACATTCTAATATCACCACTGCTATCAAAGGCAGAATGAACAGTTGGGCGTCCAAATGTTTATCTCTCGCAGGCCGTATCACTCTTGCTAAGAGTACCCTGCAATCCATCCCATCTCACACCATGCAATCCGTCAAATTATCGCCTAGTTTTTGTGATGATATTGACAAACACATCCGCTCCTTCATCTAGTCTGGCGGTCGTGATGTGCGCAAGCTGTCCTTGGTAGCATGGGAGAAGGTCATCCTGCCCAAGGGGTCGAGAGGCCTCGGCCTCAAGAGCTCGCGAGAGCAGAATGAGGCCCTTATGTTACAGAATGTCTGGCGTTTCCTTTCAAAGCCTGATACCCTGTGGGTCAAAGTGATGCAAGACAAGTATATGAAGAACAACATAATTAGCAAACGTCCCTACTCTTCAGCCTGGGCATTCATCAAGCGCAACCTGGACAGGATCCAAGCTATTGGCCACAAAACCATCCTCTCGGGTCGGAATACAAACGTATGGACAGATCGCTGGCTGCACGGCAAATCCGTCATCGACATGGCAAGCTCGTATGTCATACCTCATGGACTGGATGACCTCACTGTCAATACCATGGTACTTCCTGATAACACATGGGACTGGAGCTTCATCGACGCATTCCTGCCTGACGAAGCAAAGCATATCCTCCGATTCTACAACCCACCTGACACCGCTGGCGGTGATGACCTATGGTCATGGCCCTTCACTAGCTCGGGCGTCTTTTCGGTGGGTTCAGCTTACAATTGGCTTACTAATCAGCTACAAACACAGTCCTCTTCTAAATGGAAGAAGTTATGGGCCCTTCCTCTACCTCTCAAGATCAGAACCTTCGGCTGGCTGATGCTTCATGGCGCCCTGCTCACAAATATCGAGCTATGCAGGCGGCATATTGCAACTTCATGCATATGTCCTTTATGTAACAATGCCCATGAGTCCATGCTTCACTGCCTTAGAGACTGCTCTATCACGAGGGACGTATGGTCTCTCCTTTGCATGCCACCTGACTTCTTCACCTTTCCTGAAGGGGAATGGCTTGCACTCCTGATTTCCTCCACGATGAGCCCGGAGCAATGTACGACGTTCGGTGTTGGTTGTTGGACGATCTGGAGAAACCGAAACGATAGCACCCATGGTGGCTCGGGTAAACCGGCCGCTGTGCTTGGCAAGTCCATCAAAGAACAAACTAATGCCATCCTTGGACTGCAACCTCGTACGCAACATATTAGACATGGGGCCCCGATGACGGCTCGCCCTTCGTCGGAATGCCAGGCCCTTGTTTTCGTTGACGCCGCCTATCAGTCCCATTCCAGGATGATGGGAATTGGGATTCATGTGGTTGACAGAGATGGACGTTGTACCTTGGGCGTGGGCAGCCATGGGTATGCATCCTCAGCCCAGGAAGCGGAAGAAAATGGGATTCTAATGGCAGCTGAGATGTGCCATGAGCAAGGATGGTCCTCACCTGTTATTCTTTCTGACGCCTCAGTGGTGATCAAGGCACTGACAAACAAGGACTGGCCGACCAGTACCCTCATTCCTCACCGGAGAAGATATGCCTCCATTATGCTGGCTTGCCCCAGCATGCAATTACAGTACATTCCCCGCAGTTACAATGGCGTAGCTGATGGCATCGCAAAACACATCCTTTATTCTTTCTCCGCTCATCATTTCTTTCATATTAAGCCTCCGTGGCTCTCTATGGATGTAAATATTTCACTTACTAGTATTTGGCCTGAAGTAGAGCACGGGATGAATTAATAAGCTCTACGTCTTCTCAAAAAAAAAACAATGATCTCATGTTAGAGTACATATTAGATCAATTAATGTGTTTGTGATACTTGAAACTTGGAATCCAAGTAGAAACTAGATTATTTATTAAAGAATTATATAGGGAACTGACTACTTTAGAATCTTTGGAATCCTGTTTGATATCTCAAAGTTTGTTTACCAAACAACTATTAATATCATCGACATTTGATTTATGAATAAACCATCATATTTTGTAACATGTTTCTTGTGGACAGGTTTGCAACAAAAAATAGTCCAATTGAACTTAACATGGATTCTTGACCATGTTTGGAACCTAGGCCTTAGAATGATTCCATAAGCTCCAATGTACTTGTAAATTCATAATTTAGAGTTTGCTCATCATAATGTGTCCACCGACATCTCGTATTAATACATTTTCCCACTAGTCCTTTATTTACTTAAGTTGAAGACTCAATCTAGGTGTAAGGATAAACTTCATTTACCAAAATCATCTCATTTCACTGATTACTCCACTTTGATTCTCATATCATAATCTTGAATCTTTACTAGAAATCCAAAGTTTAAGATCATTACAAGGACCCAATCCAGTTCCATCACAAATGCTTTGATGAAAGATATAGACTAGATTCTATCTTGGTCTTCTAGAAACCAAATGACTAGTTCATAGAAACATACCACTAAATTCATCACTCATAAGGCCAACCGAAACCTAGAGGATACACATCTTCCTCAAAGAAGGATTGAATTGGTTCAGTCAGGAGGATCACTAAGGATAATAAAAAATATATTATGGGTCAAACAACAAAGAAGTCAGTGCAAAATAGCCCAACCCAAATCTAACTTGGCACTATATTTTTTTCAAAGTAGTATACCAATAAGGGAACCCAATTTCAAGATAACTATCTTAGAACCGAACCTACAATTATAATACTATTAATAGTAATTACATATAACATTTTATACCTTACCGGAACACATATTGACTAAATTTTTCATTCACAACGTGAGAACCTGTCATGCTAAATGAGATTAATCAAAACTCAAAACACGATCAATCACTAATTAACCAAATAGCATAAAAAGAGGATAATTAAAACCGATTAAACCTTCCAAACATGTCCAAGAACATTTTCATAAAAGGCCAACCTCTTGCATATATTCATTTTTTTCCAAGTATCTTTTACAACTACACCATGGCCTCATCCATAACATATACATACTAAAGAACATTATATGCATATACTACATGTACAAGCATCAGAATGCTACCAAAATATTGACTCGATTCAAACATCATATGTAAACTTTCCACCTAAAAAAATGTGGTGAACTATGAGGTGAGACCCATGTCCCAGAGAGAGTTATAACTCTCAACAATGCTTATTGATTACAACAAGTTATTTGATTAAACAGTTAAGCAAGTCAAGAAAATTAAACAGATAAGCATAACAGCATGCATCATTATAAGGTATGTAAAAGAATAGATAAACTATCATCATTATCCTGGCTATCATCATATATATTGCTAACAACATAAGCATAGTTAAAATCCATAAGTAAGTCTGACAGCATAAGCAAAGATAACATCATAAGCAAGTCTAGAAGCATAAGCATAACTAACATCGTAAGAAAGTCTAGTAGCATAAGCATAGAAAACAACATGAGTATATCTATCAACATGAGTATCTAACGACTTATAAATGGCTACCTTCTATATTGTATTATACAACATCTATGTATAAAAGGAACAAATGAGGGTTATCATCCTATATAAAGTGATGTGTATAAACCTAACATATATACTACATGATTGGATTACATCTTCTAATTAACCAATGGGGAGTTGGAGTCATACTACCCAAACTTCCAACTGACCACCTCTTAGTCGATATCTGTTCCTACAAGATCTAGTAGAGCCGGAATCCTAAGATCTCTTCCCCTCGGTCAGAATGAGTGCACTGCAATGACATATCAGTCAAACTTCCTACAACGACATATAATGAAGCTATTGACACCTAGTCTTCTCGTGGTGTAGGCCACGACACTACAAAAATAGGGTATCAAAACCCTATCATCTGAGGTACAACCATAGTTGTCCTCAATCACATCACATATACAAATATCTGAGATATGACAACATCCATTCTCTTTCTGAGTTATGACCATGGCCATCCTCCATAGCCTTGGGATTAATATGTCAAGGACACACAATCTGATGCACCTCACGTACTTAACAGTATGCACTCTAAACTTCCCTTAGGAATACTTATTTCCCCAGGTAGCAAGTCCTGACACTAGAATGGTTCTACAACACAGGGCACTACATGATTAGAGTTTCACTTGATTAGTTATTGCCAATTCAGTGAATTAAGGCTTAATAAAACAAGCAGACAAACAAACCCTAATTCATTTCTAACAAGCATAATATATAACAACTCCAGAAGATATAAAATTTATGAGACATAATCCTCATTTTAACATCACAGTGTACTTTTCATTGCCATTTAGGAGACTCTACTTGTCATCACACCATCATAGGATGTATAAATCCTTTTCACATTATCCCAAGGTACCAACCCTGATCACATCATGAAGAGCAAGACACCTCCATTAGAGTTCAACCATGCCCAATGGTCATTAAGACCTTCACATTATCTCCTTCAAGAACATCATTATCTTTCTATACCTTACAAATGACTCAACAAACCATCACCGTATTTGTGATACATATGTTCAACATAACATTACAATAAAGAACTTAAATTTGTTCTTAGGATAACACAGTGTGTTATCTTAGCATTAAGGACGTTCCTTCATTATACCAATATGCAAGTAAACTAGGTATGATTAACCACCATCATTTAGTTATGCTATGGTTAATTTTAACAACACAGGTTGAGATAACATTACAAATAAATATTTTACAACAACCTTAGGTTTGTATTCATTCAGGGGAAAAGGTAAGATTACAAACTCATGGTCTTATAAACATGGATTCTAAATCATCAAAATCCCAACATCATATCAAGTGCAATAAGCACAACCCGTCGAGTCAGAGACCAAACATAAGACTATCAGGTTCAAGGGAAACAAAACCTTTGAATCATTTGCATGAATCACCACCATTGGATCATGGGTGCATATAAAAAAACATAACCATCAGATTAGGGCATCAAACCCAAACCATCCAAACATAATCCTTTCCTAAGACCATCAAATGTTGGATAGGTAAAACCGTTAGATGCAATACAAGTAAAGCCTAAAGCCATTCACCTAGGAAAATAATCGAGTTGTGAACTAAAAAGACCATTGAATCATATGCACTAATCACTACTATTGGATCATGAGAAGGAATAGGAGTAAACACCTAGAAGGGCCATTGTTTACTGACTTTAGAAGCACCATCCATTGTGAAAGTAGTGCCACCATTGGTTGTGACATTACAACCACCATAGAATTTAAAAATAGGAAAACCATTGATTGAGGACCATCAAACTTAGGACCACTGACACCATTGAGTCGTGTTCCATTATAGGCATTGAGTTTAGAACTAGAGCTACCATTGGTTGGGGACCACCAACCAAAAATGCAGTGAAACCATTGACCTTAAGCACCAGATACACCATTGGGTGTAGACCAGAAAACCCATTGGTTATTGACCTAGTGGAACCATTAGATGTGGAACATCAAGTCATGAACCAAGGATGCCATTGGTTGTGGACTTCATAAGGTTCATCGATTTTGGAACCTAGTGAGACCATCATGTTTGGTCAACAGGTGGAGTAACAAGCCTCGAACGTCAAATAAAACCATCATATGTGAGAAGGAGGAAAAACCATCGAGTGGCACCACTTGAGGGATCACTATTTGATCATATTAACGTGCAAAACAGAAGTTAAATCAAATCCATCTATTTTCAACACAAAAGAGAGTCCAAAAAGCAACTAAATGCCTACCATCGGTTGGCACAAGGAGCCACATCATCGAGTTGCATCTTGTAAGACCCTTGACCTGGGTTTTGGGTTAACCATGTTTTATTTGTCTTGATGAAGTACTTAGAACCTTGTTCTAATCCTTTGGGTTTCTTTTAGGGCTTGTGGAGAGCTTAAGTTTCATGTTTGAGCTTGTTTGGACGTTGTTTATGCTTTGTGTGATAACTTTGGTGTAAATTGCAATTTACCCAAAGAAGGGGGTTGGTGTGCAATTTGTCACTTCTAGAGTGTGCCTTATATCCTTGGAAACCATCCAGAATAGAGAGTAAGGATTGGGTTCCTTCTTTGAGCCTTGTATGAGTGGTGGCATCCTTGGTGGTGATTAGGGCTTTCTAGGGTTTGATTTGTTTCAACCTTGTTGAACCTTGGTGACGGTAGTGACCTATGGGTTGCCTTGTATGTGTTTTGACTAAAACACCTACCTTGGCATGATGTTGTTACGACCATGATGGTTTGGGGTTATGTATTTCAACCTAGATGTTTGTCTTCTTATTTTTCGACCTATGTGGTGGTGATGGTCTTGTGTCGACCTAGTCTTGATGTTTTGCTCTTGTTTTGACCTCCATGAAGTGTTGTGACCGAAACCACATGTTGGGACCCAAGTAGATTAACACCACGCATTGTTTATATCACCATTTCATGCATGCATGGCTTAAGTCATTGCATGTGGGATCCTTTAGTGGACAAGTGTCCCTTTAGTTCCTCAGGGTGTTGACACCTCATCTTTGCTTTTCTCTCTCATCCCTCAAGTATATAACCTCTTTTATCTCCACATAATTGAACCATTTCGTTCATTCTTGTTCCTTCTATTTTTGTTTCCTTGGAGCCTTGGGGAGCAAGGGGAGTTGGTCTTGGAACTCTTGGTGGTTGGATCTCTTGCTTGTGGTGATCTTTGCTCATCTTCAACCTTGGTAAGTATATACTCTTCTTTTGTGACATTTTTCTTGGAATGTCTACCTCTTCCTCCCCCCTTCTCTTATCCATGGACCATGTTTTGGCATAGTGATCTTTCTTTAGGAGATACCCCTCATAACTAGGGTCATAGGCCATTGTGAGAAGAGATTCTTCCCTCTTTTTCCTCCTTCTTCCTTTGGTTTGGCTAGGATCTTCTCTTCTCCTTTTCTTGGGCTATCTTTGACCTTGGTACCTTGTTGTTCTTGAAGTGTTTTAGTGGCTGAAATAGGAACCTTTGGTGGAGCATATTCAACCTTTGGATCGTCTTCTTAGATCCCTTGATCTTGGAGCTTGGTAATTCTAAAGGTGGGTTATATAACTCTTAACCTTCTCTATTATTGCACTCTTTTATGCATGTATGTTACTGTCTTCTCTATATAAAATGTTTTCTTAACATGATAGTGAATGATGATAATCTCTAGAACTTGATTACTGGTGGAAATCTTTCTTGTTTTGGTAAAAAATTGAAACCCTAGTTCCGTACCCAATTTTTGGTGACTATGATATATGGTGGTTTTTCTTAATTTCTTGGCCATGATCTTGAGTATTCTCTTTGAGCTAGTGTTCCATGACATATCATGGAGTTTTAAGTTCTATTTTAGGTGTGCTAAGCATGGTTTTATCACCTTTTCATGTGATGCTTTCTTTGAGTTTCCTTGGTTCAAGTTTTTGGTGTTTTTGGTGATTGTTTTGTGTGGAGTGTTCCACCTTGATGATGATGGTGTTCCCTGATGTTATCTTCAATTTAAGATCATTTTCCTCCTTATTTTGGTTTTTGTGCTAAGTGACGATAGGGTGCTTGACCATGTGGGGTCGCTACCCTTGGATGGTTGTGGTCGATACCTTATGTTGGGTCAATTTGGTCATAACATGTTAACCTCTTGTGGGATAGGTCGCTTCCCTCCCTATGTTACAGTTGTAACCATGTCTTTATGGGTCAAGTTGCTTGGTTCATATTGCAGTTGTAATACAATGGAGATGGTTGACCCTTTATCCATTTGGTGTTGGTCGAAACAATAGTGTTGGTCATGGGTCGTAACCCTAGTTTATTGGATGGTCTCCACATGTTTGTGTGGTCCATCAACTTTTGGGTTCCGACCTAACCCTAACCCTAATAGGTTGTTTTGGTCAAAACATGCTTAGTGCATTATGGATGGGTCATTTAGATGTGTTACGGTCACCACACATGGCTAGGGCAGGTCGATACCCTTGGTTATATCTATGTTCATGACCTAGATGATAGTGGGCCGTAACACATGTAGGTGGTGTGGGTTAATACCTAAGTATGTATACATGGTTAGCACATATACACATGAGAACATGATGATACATGCATGGTGCTATTTGGATAACATAATGCTTAATCCTAAACTTGATACTTAACTCTTATGTTCTCCAAGGAAGTGGGAGATTGGGTACCTATGGTTGGTGATTTAATACAACTATAAAACATTAAACTGCCATGAGTGAAGCCCTAACCCTAATGTTGAAGAAATGTGATGTTTTTGCTTTTATCTATTTAAGTGGTTATCTTATTATGTTGTTTTCTCTCTCCTACTTATAAGCACTAACCCTGCAGGTCATATGAACTTGAATGATACAACTATGTTGATGCTATGTTGAATCCTATATTATATAGGATGGTGATTATGAGCAATGTTGAGGCATAATGTGATATTGTATGTGCAATGATCATGTGTTTGGGTCTGATGACCTAGCTAGTGCTTTGTGCATGATTTGAGGTGATAACCTATAGAGATTTGATTGAGGGATTGATATCCCACAGTGATGTGACATTGGTGATGGCCCTGTGTGGCTGTGTGATAGTTATGATGGCCTTGTGAATGACAGTTCTACAATGCTATGTGATGATATGACAATTTCACACCTTATACAATTTATATCTTCTGAAGTTGTACTATACCCTTATTCTTATAGAGTTTGTTATGGTTTTATATGTTGTAACTTGATTGATGCTAAAAGACACTTAATTTGCATGACTAATCAAGTTAACATTAATCATGTAGCTTCTATGTGTCATAGATCCATTCCAGTGTCAGTCTTAGTGTTGGATGGTGAAATGAGTTCTTCCTTAGTGGAAGCTCAGATTCATATATTGTTGAGTATACACATTCACAAGATTGACTATGGGCCATCACCTTGCAGGAGTGCGGCTACGGGTTGTATCTTAGTGATGTGGCTCAGTATATACTTTCAAAGTATTGGCTGCGAGTCATACCTTGGTAGGAATGCGACTACAAGTCATAGCTCAGTTTCACTAGCATTGTGCCTATATACCAAGGCAGGCTAGGCTATTTGCAGCTAGACTTCACATGTCTCTGCAGTGTTTTCTTGTCCTGACCGGGAGGTTTGGAGAGTTCATGGATTCTAGCTCTTCCATAGACCTTGTAGGGCACTAATTTTGACTTAGCAGTGGTCACTTAGAGCATGAGTGGTATACCTCATCTCCTCAAGGCATCATAAATGACGTAATACAGCCATGTAGTGTTTTTCCTTAGAGTCAAATGTGAAGAACATTGGTTGAAGCCTTGCCTTGCTTTTGTATAGTTTTAGTGATAGAAAATATAGATGTTATTCATATTCCTTTTTAGAATGTTAATTAGTATACTGCTCTGGGATAATTGTTTACTATTTCTTAACCTATTTTTCCTATTGGATATGTATTGTTAAGTTGAATATACTTAGTTAGTAATTATATTATCTATCTACTTTTGTTTATATGTGCTTTAACAAGCATTGGAGGAGAGTTATATCTCTCGTTGGGATGTTTGGTCTCACCCGATGGGTTTCCACATCTTTTTGGTGACCGTGCATGACGAGGAAAGATCTGATAGTTGAGGAAGAGAAACAACAAGAGTAGTAGTTAATAAGGTTGGATGTGCTTCTAGTCTTTTTGTGTTAGAGTCCTAGAGTCATCCATGTACACTCAGGTTTTGGGGTTGTTTTTGATGTGTTTTGTAGAGACACCGATGTGAGGTTTTTGGCTTGTGTTCCTTTTGTTGTATAGTTGTGGTAGTGGTACATGTATGTGCAATGAATATCTCATGTAACAAGTTAATGACATGAAGGTTGAAAATAATGATGTAAGCACCTTATGATATGTGTTATGTGATCCATGTATCCTGTTGTGGACTTAAATGTGAAAGTTTTCAACTTATGATACTTTTATGAAATTTGTTTTAATTTCTTGTGTCTTCTGGTAATCCGCTGGCTTAGTGTTGTTTCCATGATTAGTTTTGAGTGATCTCTCTTTGTGTGGTGTGGGGCGTCACACATCCCAAGAGAAAAATTAGCTCAAAACCCTAAAATGAACCATCATTTCATGGTAACTCAAGACCATCAGTTGGTGAAGAAGCATAACCATCAATTTTTCAAGTAACATGGTACAAAATAGAAACTAAGTCAAGCCACCAAATGGCACAAAAAGGTCAAACAAAACACATCACCAAGAATAAAACCATTGAGTTGCAAAATGAGAAGGGAAAACAACTCAAACCCTAAGTAAGAACCATCCTTTGAGCGAGAGAGACATTGTTTTTCATATGCAAGCTTGGTACAAAACTTCCACTTCCAAAGGAAGGTTGTGCATAAGGCTTAGGGTTCATCCAAGAAGATAAACTACTCGGGAACCATGACCTAAGCTGGAACCCTTGGAAAAGATAGGATCTTTCTACTTAGAACTTCAATTTAAAGCAAGATCTAGTAATGCAAGCTATGTGTAAGCAATAAACACATAGAAAGTTATATAAATTGCCTCTAGAATGAAGATGAAGCTCCAAACAGCAAGGTAGCTCGAGGGAAATAAGGAAGAAGCCCTAGTTTGAGCACTCCACTCTATTAAGGTAGCTCCTTCTCCAACAAGGAAGCAAACCCTAGGTCAAGGAAGAAACAAAGAGGTGTTCTTCAAGCTCTAGCACAAGCTCCACCATAGAACACCACTGGTCCGACCAAGAAGAAGAGAAAAGAAGGTAAGGCAGAAAGGAAAACTAAGGAAAGGAGGGATATTTTACTTAGTTAGGTCAATAACAAGCTAAAAAAGCTCCACAAGCTCGAGGAGAGGGTAGATCTGAACCCTTGGTGCACATACAAGCTAGATCGACCAAGCATCTTCTACCTTGGCTCCTTCTTCTCCACCATGGAAGAGGGATGAGATCTAAGCAGTAAGTAAGATGAAGGGGTGAGCTATGTGTGCAAAGAACTCGTTTTCATGTAAGGAGAGAGGTATATAAAGCTATGGGGGAGAGAGAAGAGAATGTTAAGGTGTCTAGCCAAGTTTTCCATATGTCCAAGGTCTAAATCATCATGTCCATGAAAACTAGCATGTCCATTGGTTGTGGGAGTCAAGATGACCATCAGCCATAAACCTCTAAAAGTAGGGGAACCATCGGATCTTGACCCTTTGGTCACAGGGGTGGAAACTCTAGCTCCACCATTGGTTTGCATCTCTACTTGGTGAACCATTGATCCAATGAGATCCAAGAGAAGAAACCACCAACCCTCAAACTTATAGGGACCATCATTGGATATTAACACACAAGGAAGACCATCGGATCCCAACTCACAAGGTGAACCATCAAATTATATCGCTCAAGGTAGCCCATCTATGAGGGGAACCCTAAGTTCTACCCCAGGTAGATGTCAGCACAGAACCAAGGTGTAAGAAGGTGCCCTATGGTATAACTATTTAAAGAATGGTATGAAAACATGTGAGAAATCATGAGAAAATTTATAAGAAAAATTTAGATATGGGTAAATTGTGTAAAAGTCCAAAACAAGCATATAAATGAATAACTTTTTCAAATAATGTCCAAACTGGACAAAACATGAAACATAGATTTGTCACATGATATCAAAGAACATATTAGGATTAGATTAAGTTTTTAAGCATACAATAAAGGTAAGAAAGCATGTTCAACCAAAAACCAAAGGTTTGGGGTCTTACACACAATTTGACCAAGATTGAAAAAACAATACCACACATAGTAGACCCATTTTGAATTCAGACATCAACTTGTAAAAATGGCACCAAAACGTACTGAAAAAATACAAAACCAAAACCAATCTTTATGAGTCAAACAAAATTGTGTCAAGAATTTTATTAGAATTTGATATAGCCAAAATGAAACTAGTGAACCCCACAATTCAATTTCCATTAATTAATAAACCAAACAATCAGATCAACATCTAATTGTGTTTGTGTGGTCACAAACAATGAATCCCTTGGTTCATTACTGAACTAAAAAGGGCTTAGTAGATGGAAGTAGGTTTAGTATAATGTAGCATATTTAAATTAAAAGGGAAATCGTCGCATGGAGTGTAACAAAATATGCATGTTGATAGCTTCAAAGTATTTATAAATAATTCTAATGAAATATGGTGATTTTTGAACTAGATAAACCTTAAATAAAATATGAAATGTTTATGAAATAATCCATACTTCATCACAATAAATTTTTGTACTTGAATAAATTCCATATTAGGTGTCGCTATAATTGATAATCCCTTCATTTTAGTTATATGCTTAAATATTTGTCCTAGCATCTAATATCGTTAGGTAAAATAGATATACTATTTTTCTAGAAATGGCCAATCGTGACTCTAAATTTAATCCAAGGTAGGATGGTATTTTTAATGTAGAAGACAAACTTGTAGCTTGTATAATCCTTTATATGTATTAATCCATCCCAAATATATATCTTTTTTAAGTTACATGCAAGTTATTAAGTTTGAAAAAAAATGATTTAATCTTATTGTTTTCAATTTAACATGCATCTGATTGAAAAATAAATCTATTTGCACTAGTTGTGGATATCATGTGATATATCAATCAATGTACCATGTAGGATATAATATAAGCAATTAATTTTCTTAGAATATGTTAATTGTTATAGTCTCATTGTACTGAATAATATCAATCAAGTTATAAATCATATACAATTATGGTAAAGAATTAGAGTATAAGTTTTGATATAGATGTTTGTGCATATTTTTCAATCGTAAAACTCTGCTTCCATGCATGCTAAATAGTTAATTTATACAAACCTACATTGCAAGCATATTTAACAAGTACTTTGAATGAACAACTATGGTGGTGGCAATGTTGGGTGACAATGTGACCAAACACAATGGTAACAAAATAATAAAATAATGCTTAATCCCAATTGCTGATATGAGAAATTAAAATAAAAAAGGAATAGTGACATTAATTATTCCACATCGTGGATGCAAATATGCATATGTGATGAAGTTACTAAGGGTAAATGGGAGTATTAAAAAGCTATGCCACACTATTAATAAACCAAATTTAAGTTCAATATAAAATAAAAAGTTATTAGAGTGATAAAGTGCATTTTAGAAGAAGTATAAGTACTTAATCTTTTTCCCTCTTTATGTTCAATCATAACCCCAATTTAATTTTCCTTGACTACTTGATTGACATTGATACACAAATTAGTAATATCATGACCAATGTGAATTTTATACACATTATGAAACCCCAAATTAGGTTAAGTGAGCACTTTATCCAAAGAAATATATTTGTCCATAAAAATCTATCTTTTGGTTCTCAAACTTTTTATAAAGGTTCTATACATTTTCAGCGTTAGCGCAGCTGGTAAGGCTCAGTGTCCCCCTCCGGGGGGAGCCGGGTTCAAGCCACGCTGTCGAGCACCGAATTTATCACCCGCCATTTATCTGGGCTATGGCTAGAAAAAGGATGTGATCTCTTCCTAAGGAAGTGAAAAAATCCTTAACCTATGGTCCAAATTTCATCCCATTTGGACATTCCTGTAATTCACTACGATTTCTTGAATTTGATGTATTAAATTCCCTTTTATTTACCTTTTATTGGATTTTCCGCGTCATTGATCGTGGAAAGGGTTCGAGGGTGAGTCACGGTCCTTGGATTTTCCTTCTTGTGGATTCGAGCCTAATATAATGGCCATTGACTCATATCCTACCTCCTGCTAATTGTAGGGAGGAGTCAATCAGGCTGAGAGGGGGTAATCAACCCCATATGACCATGATTCAAAATATGATCGCATAGAAAAATTCATCTCGCAATTTCACTCTCAACTATACCTACTTTGACCCCCTTTTATGCTCTAATCAGCCATCAAAATTTTTCCCTCGCTATCCCCCCTCACTCCGGCAGCCATGGTTGCAACCAAGAACTCGAACAAGCCCTAAACCTAATCCTAACACTATAGAAACCCATGCAAAGGACCACCTCCATCATCCCATAGGAGAACCCTTGTTTTCATGCTATCTTAGACCCTGACCATACTTGATTTCCTCATAGACTCCTTTGCGGATTGGACTCCACCATCGCCTAGCCTGTTTTGGGCATCCCTTTTCCTCAGCTCACCGCCTCCAATAACCACCTGCTACCACTTTGCGGGGTCACAACAACCACGAACGACACCTCCCCTTCCAGTTCCAAAGCCTCCTACTCCCATTGCCCCTAGCACCAGAGAGCTCCACCACCATGTGTTCTCTGTCTGTGCAAGGACTAGAGAAGGAGAGAAAGCCCCGGACCGCCCGATCCAAGGAGATTCAAACTAGGTTTTGGACCCAATGAACCACAATTTGAACCGACAAATTGAAGAATGAACCTCACAAACTAGGATTGAATTAGACCTCTAAGATACCAAGCCACAACTACTGTGTGGCGCAATCTTGACCGATCGATCATGTAAACCAATGGTTGGCCTTTTTCCTTTTTAAGATATTTTACCTCCTCTATGCTCAGAAAATCTAATAAATGATCAAATTTTGCAAAAATGATATCTTTTGATTCCTAACTCAAAAAATTATGAATAAGTAGTCAATTTTTATCAGAAAAATCCAATGAACCTTTAAATAATACTTGTGAATCCTAATTATACATTATTCTTACTGATATACCTAAAATATGATCTCTTACTTATACTTTTGTCAAATGACTCAATAATCATGAGTAATCTTTGGAAACCCTAATTTTGGCTCTGATTATTATCTTGAAACACTAATATAGATCTAACCTTGTTGTCTTATCTACTATTGAATATGAATCATGTATCTTAAAATAATGTTTAATCATGATGATGACATCTTAATATTATGAATATTCTAAATCTTGTGAAATACTTAATCTATTGATTTAATATTTGATCTTTGAATTTACTCATTACATAAATCAAAACTTGATCTAATCTGGAATACCAATGGTGCTAATCCATCAAGATGATCTAGAAACTTGACAATGAGTTGAATAATGATGATAGTTAGGGTTAGATTATATGTTCCTAAAATACCTAGGTTGGTCATTCATACTAGAAATTATCTTGACACTTGAATAATGTTGGACATCTTAAAATATTTTGGATCTTAAGAGTCTAACCTAACCCAAGGTTAAATAAGAATGGCTAACCCTAATCTTGAACTTTAAAACATGATCTTTGTGTATATCATTATCTTTACCATTGATTCACATCTTGATTGATCTAAGATCTTCTTGAGACTTTGATCTATTATTTCTTGGAGCCCTTACTCTAAATATTCAGTGAAAGTTATGCTATTATATCTCCTCTTTGAAAATACTAATAGTATTGATGATACATTTTATGTACCTCATGATTTGTATACTTGGCTATGTACTTGTTTGAGTTATTGTTCCCTATGGATTAGTCTTCCAATTTTCCTATATTATATTTTAGACAAACTTGAAAACATAAATGATATTGCCCATGATGACTTCCCAAATAATGATGTCATCAATGTTGAGATTATTGATATTGAGTAAAAGCGACCTACTCACTCAGAGGGTGGAACTTGTACATGTCGATTGACCTCCTACCTCATATGGAGAGAAGGTGGCAGATGACCTCCCCATCTCATTAGGGAAATGGATCCACATAAAATATAAGCATGCTTCTCGATATTAGCATAATGGAAAACTCATAATAAAATCTTGTCGAACAAATATTGTTTTGGGAAATCCCTTTTTGTACATTTTGAATATAAGTCCTGCCAAGTATACTATTTTGATATAAACTATTTTACTAGAATTTTATACCGTACCATGTGATTGCATTGATTGTGTATTGATTTTTGATTTATGCAAATAAGATGGATTATTATGAATAATTGCCTAAGTTGATTCTACACATGAAAAACTTCAATGATCTGGAAAAAAATCTACAAAATCTCATTTTTGGTTTGGGTAATTTTTTAAATCTCTTATTTTATGAGTAATTATTTCTTGTTGCATATACCAATGTGTGAGATACTTTTGGGCCACTCAGAGATAGGTGCTTCAATAACTTTACCACTGTTTAGGTAGTGGGATTGGGATTGGGGTAAGAACAATTCAGTGAAAGTTGGTATCAGAGAATACACACTCTCATATGCATTAATTAAATAACACTCGAGTCCCTTGAACCTAGGAAACCTTAAAGTATATAACGGTGAAAATTGAGGTGTCTAGGTTCAGAAATCTGGCATAATTCCTCCTATCCATCTGACGGTGGATGAGGTTCCCCTCTCTACCTGGCCTTAATTGATCTAGAACTGGACCTAACAGTTCTCTGTTGAAACCCTAGAGAGTCTTCCAATTATCTCATCATCTCTCTAAGGATTACACAAAGAACACCTATTAGTTTGAAGTAGGGTGACTCCTCGTCTCTTCCTTTGCTAGGTATCATGACTGATATGCACTCTCACTATTTTTGGGTAGTATGGGAACCAAAAAAAATTGTGAAATAAATTTTGGAACTATATAAATGATCCTTATCCTATAATCTGATATATTCTTAACTTGACCCATGTGATTAAAGGACTCATAAATGGATGTACCTTGTGGATGGCCCCACAAACCCATAGTCAAAGAGAAAGATGCTCTAGAACCAATAACGATCCATAAGGGAAGGTCGATAAAAGGAAGAGTGGGAAGAAAAGACATGAAGAAAGGGAAAAGACCATTGAGAATAAGAAATTTCTTGAATAAGAAGTCGAGAATGATGCACACAAAGGAAAAAGACCCATGCTCAATAATGTTGATGGTGATGAGGATGAACCAAGAAAGGCTTCCAAGGATGATGCTTGGGAAGTACAAACCAAAATATTGATGGATGTTATAACTAAATGGGCAACATTCACAACATTGATAATTCCTGGAGAGTCCAAATCACCATGTCTGCCTTTACCCCTATATCCAAGCCCGTAGTCATGGAGATGGAGACAAAAATAGAGGTTGGAATTGCAAAGGAGGACATGTTCAATTGCAAAATGTACTGATTGGTCAGAAGGCCATATCAAGACTCGTTAGTAGTGAAAGAACCAATGAAATCATTACTAATTCCAGATTAATATTTGTTGTTTATGAAACCCTTTGTAACTTTTGAAATGAACCTTTTACTCACAATACCTTTATTGAATTTTTATGCCCTATTTATGACTACCTCTAAATTGTCATCATGTTGATTATTTAGTGTTTGGAACGGTAACCCCTCCACCCAACTTTGGTCCCTTGACCTAAGTCCAATAGATCAAGTTGATGAAAATGATAATATTTGATCTTGAATCTAAATTTTAAATACAATGTTGACTATAGCTTGTGGCTAAATTTCTACAAAGACCCAAGTCTAGATTATTCATCAAATCCCAATACCATTGTAAGAAAATTGGTGATTGATATCACAAATGTTGATGGAATATTGCTTGAATATTGTTTCTTATAATTGAAATGAGTGATCTCCCCTAAGGTTTAAATTGGAATTTAACCCTAAGCTTTTAAATGTTTCGACCATTGATCTTGATGTCCAAACTTCGACTCTCAATATTGATGTATGAAATCTTGAAACATGATAATCGCCCATGTGGATCTTGAAATCACCCACAATATGGCTAGTGACTTTCATCTTGAAGATGTTGACTCGATAATGATTTTTGAGGATGGTAATGTTGAATATATGCATAAGGTTTATTTCTTAAAATGACCTAGGTCTAAATCAGTCACCCACCTCAAATATACTTGATGAAGAAATTGATCTTAAAATTTTGAAATATTGCTAGATCGTTAGTTATGGGTGGATGATCACACTTGTGGTCTGGATAGGAATCCAAACCCTAGACTTGCACATTTAGAACAAAAAAAATGATGTTTGAATCTTGAATCTTGAATTACGATCTAGTTAGTACATGACCCAATTTAATTCATGATGTATAATCTCAACTCTCAATCCCAATTCTCCCCCAGTATGGAGACATAACTTGAAAGTGAACTTGATTAGTGAACTGTAATCTTTTGACCTCTTAATTAATCAATACAAGTTTATGAGAAACTGTCGATGATGTTATAATGTTGAGGACATGATTTTGACTATATAGTTGAGGATATTCTAGTATTTGAGGATATGACTTGGATTATATAGTCCCAATTTTTGAGGATATTGTTGAATTTTGGTGACAAAATTCCTCTTAAGGAGGGAAGGATGTGACAAAGTGCATTTTAGCATAAGTATGGTGTATATACTCTTTTGCCCTCTTTATGTTCACTCATAACCCCAGTTAAAATTTCCTTGACTACTTGATCAATATTGATACTCAAAATTCAAACTACGATGACCAATGTGAATTTTATACACATTATGACACCCCAAATTAGGTTAAGTTATCACTTTATCCAAAGAAATATATTAGTCAATGAAACTATATATTTTGATTCTCAAACTTTCTCTAAAGGTTCTATAAATATTTGTGAACCTATGGTCCAAATTTCATCCCATTTGGACATTCCTAAGATTTACTACATTTTCTTGAAGTTAATGTATTAAAAGTCCCTTTTATTGGCCTTTTATTGGCTTTTCCACATCAACGATTTGTTGCAAGGGATCAGGGATGAGCCACAACCATTGTATCTTCCTTCCCACGGCTTTGGGCCAGATCTAATGGCCACTAACTCATCTCCTACCTCCTACTGATTGCGGGGAGGAGTCAATGAGGTTGAGAGGGGGCAATCAACCCCATACGACCATGATTCAAAAATCTGATCGCATAGAAAACTTGGTCTTCCAATTTTGTGCTGAACAAGCCCTACTTGACCCCCTTTAATCATTTTCTCAGCCATCAAAATGTTTCCCTCTCTCACCCCTATCACTTCTACGTCCATGGCTTCCACTAAGAACTCGAACAAGCTCTAAATCTAATCCTAACACTATAAAACCCCCGAAAAGGACTGCCTCCATCATCCCACAGGAGAACCCCTCATTTTCATGCTCTCTCACACCCTGATCATACCTTATTTCTTTATAGACTCCTTTATTGCTTGAGTCGCACCGCCGCCTAGCCTGTTTTGGGTGTCCCTTCTTCTCAACCTATGGCCTCTAATAGCCACCTTCTACCAGTCGGTGGGGTCATTTCGACCACATACGACACCTCCTATGCCGATTCTAGAGCTTCCTACTCCCAACTCCCCTACCACCGGCAAGATCCTCCTCCATGTGTTCTCTATATACACAATGACTGGAGCAGGCAAGAAAGCCCTGAACCGCCCGGTCCAAGGAGACTCAATCTTGGTCTTGGACCCAGTGAACCACGATTTGAACCGACAAATTGAAGATTGAAACCCACAAACTAGGATTGAGCCAGACCTCTAAGCTGGATAGCCACAACACATGTGTGGTGCAATCTTGTCCTTCCAATCGTGTAATCCAACGGTCGACCTTTTTCCCTCTTAAGGTATTTTGCCTCCTCTCAGCTCAAAAAATACAATAAATGATCAAATCTATGATATCTTTTGATTCTAGACTCTAAAAATTATGAATAAATAGTCCACTTTGATCAATGAACCATTTAAAAATAATTGTGAATCCTAACTTTACATTATTCTCATTGATATACCTAAACTTTGATCTCTTACTTGTACTTTTTGTCAAATGACTCAATAATCATGATTAATCTTAGGAAAACCTAATTTTGACTCTGATGATTATCTTGAAACACTAATATTGATCTAACCTTGTTTACTTATCTACTCTTGAATATGAATCATGTTGTAACATATTGAAACTTTAACATATTCTCTTTTTGACCCTTTTCCAATATTTTCCTATTATTTCTATCCTTTTTGGCCTGGATGCTTAAATTGTGGAATTTATAGTGGTTTGGTGAACATTTATTCGATAATTATACCAATGGAAGGGTTTATGCACAAATATCTCAGTGAGATCTTATTTAAGGATCTAATGGAAAATCACCACTTAAGTGGAACAATGGTAAATAAATCCATGTTAGAAGTGTAAGACTCCACACCTTACTTATTGTATTAAACAAGCTTAACTACCATAATTATGTACTCTAAACCTTAATCTAACCTTGTGAGGTGTTTTGAAATCATGAGACAGGATTAAGTTTCAAGGTTGGTCCAATTTGGATGTTGTTTTTGTTGGTATGTATGCCCTGAGAGCCAATCATATGATGATTTGGATTGGGATACATTATGATTTATTTGATAAATATCAAAGAAAAGGTTCCAATTTATTTTGGTTCAATCAGTTATCAGATAATGATAGAACATAATGAATGTCTAGAGGATGATAGTACTCAATGACGTATGTCTTTAGGTTAAGGAAATGAAGAATGAGATCATACGGATCCTAAGAGTTTGTACATTCTTGTTGTGTCCCTAGTCGGATGTCATTGTGGAAGGTTGATAGACAACAATGACACAACAAGACTAGAGTGTGTGTTGGTTGATGAGAGAGTCTCATTAGTCATGATATGTGATATCAAACCAATCACATAGATACATGCTAGAGAACAGTGTATCGGACAGACCCGCTATGAGAGTGACGCATGGAACCATGACATGGTAGTCACAGTCAGCTCTCACAGTGATGGTGGTGATTGTGATTCTTAGACCTAAAATCATTGCACTCATCACAGGTCATTGGGTACACTTTGACATCATCAAACGTGGTCCTAAGATATGGATTATTATAGAGGTGATGATTGGGTGACTCTGACACATGGGGTTTTGATTGTGACTGATAGATATAGGATTTGTCCCTCCTGAGGGAGTATGATGTCCATGGCCACTTGATAAGCGAGACTGAGAAAGGCATGTGCATGCACGTGTGAGTCAATATGTGATATTTATGGCACACATATCTAAGACAGACTGCTTTGGATCAAGGAACATGAATGAATGTTGAAAGGATGACCGCTCCGTGCCTTGAGTTCATTCAGGACATCAGAGACAAAGGAATTATACATTCACTGGAACACCAATCATAGTTTGTAGGATTGAAAGTTGTTCTCCAACTTTCCTTTTCACTTAGGTACACTGATGTGCGATTAGGCACCGCTCTTTTCTTATGATGTCATAAGCTAGTTATGGACATTCATTGCCAACGTGAAATGGGACCTATAGGGTCACATGCAAAGGATTTACCTGGAAGAGGAGTTTATCCATAAATGATGTTTGGATTGATTACTAAAGGTGTTTAGGAACTCAATCAAACATTCAATCAATTGTTTTAACTAATTGATTTGAGTGTTGGATTGATTGAGAACTGCATATTGACTATGTTCTACACAATCTAGACCACCAACTGACCGGTTCAGTGGGTCAGCCGATCGACTCATGATCAGTGAGATGATCGGTTCACTTGAGAAACGGATCGGTTCGAATGGACAAAATGACCAAAGTTGGGTTGTCCCGGTTTGTGAGAAAAGATTTTTGTATCACTTGTACAATTCTATTGGGACAAGAATTGATCTTTGTGTTAATTGGAAATGCAAGAGGAAAGACAATTGGAGGCAAGTTAGGAATGTGAAACGACCAGTTCAATTGGTGTACCGATCGGCTCACAGTCCCAACCGACTGGTTCGTTTGTGAAAAGAACGGTTCGGCTGTCGTAGTGCAATCTGTTCATGGAAATTCCGGACCCTTCTACTCCCACTTTAGTCCCGCATTGCCCGGGGCTGAGAACCCTGACCCTGACCCCTCCTATATATAGAGGGGTACTAGGGGCTTCTCAGATAGCACAACTTAGAACATCAGTTGCTCTACAAAGTTGTTGTCCTCTCTGGTTGTGGTAACTGAGAGAGCCCAAGCAAGTTCTACCCATCTAGGGAGGAACATCGAGGGAAAGACAACTGTAGAAAATCAACTGATTATGGGAGAGTGTGTCGGTGATTTTTACGTCGACAGAAGGGGAAGACTCTTTCTAGTATTCTGTAGGATAGGATGACTAGAGTTCTTGGTGGTCCGTGTGGACTATCTATAGAGGTGGGAGGAATTTTCCACTCAAGAGGATGATTGTCAACCACAATATAGGTCAAGTTTAGGAGCTACACAGACACCAACGAAGAGTAGGTGGTTTAAGACCGCACTAGGTATGAGTTATTGTCGCTAAGAAAGCCTCAGGACCAGATACACCTCGCTAAAACCATCCTTCCTATTTCATAGTCATTGATGCAATCCGTGATTATGGTTTTGTGGTGAGAGAAATTTTTGTTTCCGCTGCCTTCTCCCTCACCTAAAACCCAACAGTGGTATCAGAGCCACGTCAATGTACTATGTTTTAGGATTAATTGATATGATCAGTTTTTGGTTTTACCATCTATCATTTATTGCATACATTGCAAATCTTTAAAGGACTGATCTAAATATCTTATTAATGCCACATGATCCCAAACTAATATATACATATATGATAAGGTACATATATGAAAATGATACACATCACTCAAAATGGTTTTGATGGTGGATGGGTAGCATGGTTTTGGCCTATAAACCCATACGTGTGTTCTTGGTCGGTTGTGGTTGTTTGCTCTCAGTCTGCGCACCAAGCCCTCTTCTTCTTTTCCTGATGTAACTCATGATAACTTGAGATTCTCTTCTACCTTTGCTCCTCCTAAATGTAACTCGAGGTTTCCCAAAGTTTATGTAAAAGTAGGATAGTTTTATTTCCTGTTACGTCGAAGATTGGTGAGCGCCCAGACGAGTGGCTAAGGGTACGAGATGATCGATTGATGGTGTGAGCCGATCGGCTGGTGGACCGAGACGACCGACTGATGGTGTAGCTGGTGGCCTGACGAGGAGCAAACAACCTGACGAACCGACCGTCTAAAGGAGCCAGACGATCAGTTGGAGACAACCAACTGACCGGCCAAGAGGCAATCCGATCAGTTGTGTAACGAGCTGATCAAACTCGAAATAGCCTAAGCACAAGATCTTCATCAACAATAGGTTGCATGTGATGTAGACCTAGATGATCATAATTTCTTGTGGCTCAAAGAATTACAATAGGATGTCCATAACCATCACTTTATTGTTATTGCATGTTATTGTTATGGGATATAGCATGTGTTATGGAGTGAACTTTTGGAATCCCTAAATGTCCAATGAAATGAGGGAATTCATGAATGTTGAGTTATTTTGAAAGTTACAAGTGCTTTGGTAAAGTTTATATGGTGATGGATGTTGATATCATGACTAAGATCCCTCTACTGAATGTCCTTTGAGGAATCTAGTTGATTTGTCAAATAGTTGAGTTTTGACACTATAGTTGTATGGGAGGTAGCTTGGATGTTATGGTTAAAGTTTCATAATGTTTTGAGGTTCCTAGAAGGAGATATTGATGTTTGAAGTAAGTGAATAAATGCATGTATTGGTGACTTTAGAACTATGGTTATTGATTATTATAACATAAGGTTTGAGTAACAACAATGTTACACAGCCTTGAGTGGGTTCGCCACAGATTAATGATGTGGAGTTGCTTTGACCCTTGGATGGGAATGATCATGGGGCAAGGATGTTTGTGGTTGTCCACACAGCCATGATCACGAATCGTGGGGTGAAAGGTGTGGGAGTCCATGTAGTTACCACCAACATGAGGAGAAGAATTGAACAACCCTTCATGAAATTCAGTTCGTGGTAAGCATTGCAAGCTCCACACGCTTCTCAGCGATACTTCTCCACCGTAACACCACAGTTGATGAGGAGGAAGCTTCCCACTTTTGCTAGTTGGAGGAGACCAGTCGGCGGTTGTGTGCACAAAAGGATCATAGTTTCTACAACAACACACACGAAGACCCATGAAATCCAAAGCATCTGATGAGGAGGCATGGATGTCTGGTTGTTCCAAGCAGAGGTTCTCCCTAGTGGCAGCGCTGAAACCAGGAGTCATGTGTGTGATGGAGGGAGAGTAAGAACCAAGGAACGATGTTGGGTGTCGTTAGTCACCTCCAAGACTTTTGAGCCCAAGCCAGCTTGAGTTTTCTCTGATCAGAGTTTGCGCTGGAGATCATTGGAGCAGATCTAAAGCGGAAGTTGATGAGATTCGAGGCTAGTACAAGGAGAAAGCCTTGATGCTTCGAACCTCTAGGATTGTATGTAGATGGAAGAGATGTCATCAGAGGATGAGGAGCTTGGAGTAGCAGCCAGTGACTGATTCCTTGTGAAAGTCGTCACTTGTAGTGTTGGCAAGCTTGTAGAGATGGTGTCCCAGAAGCACAGCCGGAAGAGTTGATCGGGGAGTCACTGATCTTCCCTACACAGCAAGTGGCTTCGTGCAGAAGAATCGAAAGCCCAGAACTGGAGACCCAACCATGGTGATGGCTTGTGCAAGGGAGAGAGAGATGGCAGTCAGGCCCTACACTCATGATAGCAGTCGTGAGAACAAATCTCATGACTTGTATGCTCGTTTGAGAACATGAGAGAGAAAGGCAAGTTGAACCGCGTCCAGAGCAGAAAAATTGGGCGGTTCAATGATGAACTAGGCGGGTCAGAGTGGAATCAACTGAAGGAGCTTTGCCAACCTTGCTAGCCACGTGACAGTGCGTGATTGGCCACACAAGGTAATAATTCAGTAAATCTACAGATCTTAGATAATTCCTAGTAATTAGCACGTATAGCAAAAAAATACAAGGTAGCATTTTTCTAAAAAAATGTGTTGAACAATGTGAAAGCATAATATCATGATTTTGATGCACTAATAACAATGACATCATGTAAGATGTGTAATGCTTGTTTAATGGATAATAAATACCAAACGATGGCCTAAAATTATGAGAAAATACTAGTAATTCATAAACCATGTTTGTAATCCCTATAAGGTTAGATATTATGATGTTGATGCACAAAATCATGTAATTTTCTTAGAATGTCAATCTAGGGCTAATAACCCTAAATAAAATGCAATAAATACATACATGCTCAATAAATGATGAAATGTATAGAATAAGTTCATATAAGTAACTGGAAGATAATATGTAAATATGAGATCCGTTTTATACACAAAATCCATGTTATATTAAGTTGACCCTTAATACATGGGTTGTAACCCTATTGTGAATAATGTATATAAACTAGGGTTAATATATGCACAAAAAGGATATTGAACCTAATGTTCAGATAATGAACCATAATCTAGAAAACGACATCAGTAAGATAAATCTAAGAGAAGAATACAAGTAATGGTGGGAACATCCTAATGAGATAAGGTAAACCCTAATGAACATGACTAGGGTTAAGATGACGAGAATCTGATAATAGTATATGATCTTGTCTTGATCACGGTTGGAATAAGGTTATAATTTACATGAGGGATATCTGATGTTTATGATTGTTCTTGATCAAGGTACACCATTACCTCTTACTTGGCTTATTATACATTATTCTTGTGTTATATGTAGTACAATACTTGGCATATGGTATTGGATGAAATGATTGTTCTTGCATGATATCTTGCTTGATTTTCCATACTTATGGCTATGAACACATTGAACATAAGATATCTGATCCATCATATGATAGCACTAAATTGTTTGGTAGTACAGTGCATTGAATGTGATCTAAAATTCTTTGGTAGTAGATCGCATGTGTTAGATCTCAAACTCTTTGGTAGTAGTTCACATATAATATGATCTAAAACTCTTTGATAGTAGATCATAAGGCCTAAAAAACATCAAAGCCCTTGGGGGTAGATGTACAAGATATGTGATGGAAATGTGCTTAAAATATATGTGTTCTCTTTTGTTAATGAATATCTTTTTTCCAGTATATGATTTTCCTAATACTTGTTTTATGCTACCAAGTATTAGTTTTATCTTATTTCCTAGATATGATGAGTGGTATATCAAAGATATGTAAGCATACTCAATATACAATATTCTTGAATATTGTGCTGATGTGTACCACATGTAATCTTTTGTTTAGGTTATAGTTATGCTCTTGAAGATCTAGGATAGTTGAGAGTTGTGTGGTGAGCTGATGTACAGGTGGACTTGTTGTCTTAAGATCTTGTAGTTTAGTAGTAGTACATGTATACGTAGAAGTTAGTTATTCAATATGTGATATCAAATGTTGTAACAATTCATGTTGTAATTATATGTTGAATGGTGAACATGTGTTGTATGATTTTATTATTGTTCATGTGCATGTGCTACTGGTGTTTTCCGCTGACTTCCTCTGATTTTCTTCTTCTTAGCCTAGTGTGGGGTGTTTAAATTGGGATTCTCGCTGAGGTGAGGTTTCAATTTGGACATCACACATTAGATTAAGTTTTATAAAATTTGGGGACGTCACAACAAGTATATGATACGTACTATATATGTGGTGATTGGATATTTATATGCATATATAAGCATATCAAACCCCTCAAACATAAATATTAAGTCTTAGATTCCTTCCATTAGCAGCACACATGAAAAGCTTGATCAACCAAGCGTAGATTACACCAAAGTGTGGTGTGCAGTTTGTCTCGTGGAAGTGTGATGGTAGACATGTAGGTTCTGCCAAAGCACGATGCATGTTTATCATGTCAGATTTCGGGTTAGACTTAACTGGTGATTCTTAGAGAGTCTAAGCTCCAGAGGCATGGAGATGATCATGGCAAAGAGTTGCACATGTCATCTATCCAAGAATTGCATATGATGCAATTGGCATGATGGCCTACCTAAATAGTCTAGTTGTGGGTGATCGGCCAAAGCTGACTCATGATTAGATGAAATTTGGATCTTGGCTCACTTGAAGGTTGTCGTTGCAATCTTCTGAATTGATGGTGAGTTCTATCAATTTGAACAAAATAGTGGGAGCCATAATTAATTAAATACCTAATTATATCGTCAAAATTTTCAAATCAATCAAATTAAGTCAAAAAGAGTTTTGAACTAAAATTGCATATTTCCTTTTTGTAGAACAAATGGCTGTCAACAATAATCACTTTTCATTGTGATCGGTCCTTGAGACGGAAAAGCTGAATAGGATTAATTTCCATGACTGGTTTAGGACATTGAGAATTGTTCTCAATCAAGAGAGAAATCTCTATGCCCTAGATACACTAGTGCCAGAGGAACCCGCCCCCATTGCACCAAAGAAAGAAAGGGATGCTTACAAGAAGCATATTGAAGATTCCATTGATGTGAAGTGCTTGATGTTGTGCTCAATGAACTATGAGTTGCAGCGACAAGATGAAAACATTGACATCATTGAGATGGTTCATCATCTAAAGAACATGTATCAAGACCAATCATGACAAGAGAGATATGATGTATCCAGGGCACTGTACAAGTGTGTCATGACAGAATGAGACCCAGTTGGTCCTCACACACTCAAGATGATTGGGTGTGTGGAGAACCTGACAAGACTGGGATTCCCTTTGATCCAAGAGTTGGCTACTGATGAGATACTACAATCGTTGCCAGAATCTTACAGTCAGTTTGTGATGAACTACAACATGAACAACTTTGACAAGCTGTTGATAGAGTTGTTGGGCATGTTGAGGACAGCCGAGGCACATATGAAGAAAGACAAACCCAAATATGTGATGTTGATCAGCAGAAAGAAGGGTAAGTCTAAAGGCAAGGGCAAGGGCAAAGCAAAGAAGGGTTTTGATGCTATAGCCAGCAGCCCAAGTCATCTTCATCTCTCAAGGCCAAAGGATGGGTGAACTAGGGAGGCAAATGTCACCATTGTCAAGAGTCGGGACAATGGAGGAGAAATTTCCCTCTATATTTGGATGAGGAAAAGAAGGACGGGATGGATGTATCCACCTCAGTTATCATGAAATAAACTTGAAACACTTCTTTAATTTGAGGTATAAGATACCAAGACTTAGATATAACATATATGATATGTAATATCTGAGAAGAAGTGATGGCCTTTGTGAAAGGACCAAGAAGGATCACTCATCATTGGAGCAAGTGTTGTTGCCATAGATAGGAGTACCTTTTAGTTTATTTCAGCCCAAAGGGCATGTAATAGAGTTATGAACTACTATTTTATTTTGCCAATAAATAGAAACACTTTATTTCTACATCTTGTAATGACAAGGATGTTTATAAATAAAGTTGATGTTTCAATTTCAAAGATATGATCTTTTGTGGAAATGCCTTATTTATCTTGTGGTACTTGGTATGCATAAGATAAAATGATACCTAAAAGTTATTTATGACTCAAACAATTAATTAGCATTATCATGAGAAATTCATTTCTAGCTTCCATGTTGATGGATGGGCCGAACTCTTTTGGTTGTGAACCATTAAGAGATATGAATGTCTTGGACATGATGACAAGTCAATCTTCACTAGATATTGTGGGAGAATGACTATTCTATTAGGTATAATACATATTGATGCCTATTGGAATAAATGCTAATGCTTCAAATGGTGTTTAGTGAAATACCAATATGAATATCGTGAAGTGTTCAAGAATATCATAAATGAAGTACAAACTTGGTAAAAGTATTAATTCTTTGATGATATCAATGAATGGGATACTAAAACCAAATGTTTGAGGACCTTGTGAGTAATTATAATAATGTATCATAGAGAACTCATGATTAAGGCATAGTGATGTCTAAATCAAAGAAGGAATCATACTCTAAAGAGTTAGAGCATGATCATCAAATAACGAATATTCAAGAATTCTTCTGAAGAACATGCTTTACACTAAATAAAGGAGAGTCACAAGTGTTGTGGATTTTCAAATTCCTTATGTAACAGATACACCTCATATATCTAGGTGATGAATTGGTCATGCGATGAGACAATAATCTAGATGATGTTGAGGGACCAGATTTTGAGTCATAGCTTGAGGTCGTAAGATCCAAAATGACTTCCATGTGAACCAATTAAGGTATGACCTTATGGTAGCACTTGATTGGGATAAAATCCATAAGTGGAATTGGGTATTAAGAGTTAAGACTGACATGGATGACATTTAGAGAAAGGATCATGCTTGATGTTGGAACTTGAAAGACTATGAAATTTGGCATATGGATATTAAAATTGCATTCCTGGTAGGAATAAGATAAGGCTGTGTATGTGACATAACCTGAAGGGTTTTACGAATCTAATAATGCAAACATAGTCTATAAGTTACAAGGGATTATTCAATATGATTGATTAAATATAAGAAACTCAGAACTGGAAGTCTTTACTTTGATTATATAGTCAAAAGGTTTGACTGATATATCAAAATAAAGAAGGGATTTGTGATTACAAAGATTTCGTGGGAGCATATTCACATTCCACATGATGATGAGGAATGAAATGTTTTAAAATGGAAACTGGTATGGAAATACCTTCTTTAAGGGAAGACAGAGAAATTTCCTATGTGATAGGAATAGAGATCTATAGATATAGTTCTTGAAAACCTCTTGACCTGGTAAAGAGAGAGCATACATTGGCAATCTATACTGAAGGGTACAATATGCACAGATTCAGTGGGAGAAAACTTGTCCATATTACATGAAGTTAGTATCTCAGATACCAAGTTTCCCAAATTCTTACGAAGAATAGGAACACAGATAGATATGGATCTATCATGTATGTAATCATCCCATTATCTTGTATGTATTAGACATGACAAGAAAATATGCATTCATCATCTTGTATGTATTGGAGATGACAATATGATATGCTCATCCTATTAACTCGTGTGAAGAGTGGATTTCTATCAACTTCTAGTGAGGGTCACTGGAATACCCTAAGAACTTGTTTGTTACTTTTGAAGTACTAGTTCTATGTTAATATATGGAAGTGTTGGGTGTAAAGAGTGACACTGATGCAAGCTCCCGAAATGATAGAAATTGATCACAAAATATATAAAATATAAAAGTGAATATGAGTTGATAATTGGAAGTGTTCTAGGTAAAATTAAAGACCATTTAATTCTAAAAGGGAATGTCAAGTATCCTTGTGTTATGAACAACAGAGGAAACTATATGGATCTACAAGTTCATAGAGATGAACTTATAGATATTCCAACCGTTGATGACAAGTAGTAATACTGAGTAAAACAATGGAGCTAAGTGTTAGGAAAGGAATATCAGATTGCATATTATGGTAACTCCATCTCATACAATATGTTGTACAGTGAAGAGATGTGAAACATGCAATATATCAACTAAAGCAAAGTGTTTCTAACTCATTGTGTGAGCACTGGAGAAGCATAAACATGTGGGACATGTTTGGAGATCACTAAGAATATGATTCAAAGGTGATTGGATCGCAGTGCAAGTGGGAGTCTGTTGGTATGTATGCCCTGAGAGCCAATCATATGATGATTTGGATTGGGATACATTATGATTGATTTGATAAATATCAAAGGCAAGCTTCCAATTTATTTAGGTTCAATCAGTTATGAGGTAATGATAGAACATAATGAATGTCTAGAGGATGACAGTACTGAATGACGTATGTCTTCAGGTTAAGGACCTAAAGATTGAGATCATACAGATGTTAAGAGTTTGCACATTCTTGTTGTGTCCCTAGTCAGATGTCATTATGGAAGGTTGATAGACAACAATGACACAACAAGACTAGAGTGCGTGTTGGTTGATGACAAAGTCTCATTAGTCATGATATGTAATATCAAACCAAGCACATAAATACATGTTAGAGAACAGTGTATCAGACAGACCCACCATGAGAGTGACACATGGAACCATCATATGGTAGTCACAGTCAGCTCTCATTGTGACGGTGGTGATTGTGATTTTTAGACCTGAAATCACTGCACTCATCACATGTTGTTGGGTATACTTTGACATCATCAAATGCGGTCCTGAAATATGGATTGTTATAAAGGTGGTTATTGGGTGACTTTGACACATGAGGTTTTGACTGTGAGTGATAGATATGGGATTTGTCCCTCCTGAGGGAGTATGATGTCCATGGCCACTTGATAAGTGAGATTAAGACAGGCATGCACATGCACGTGTGAGTCAATATGCGATATTGATGGCACACATATCTTAGACAGTCTGATTTGGATCAAGGAATGTGAATGAACATTGAAAGGATGAAAACTCCATGCCTTGAGTTCATTTAGGATATCAGAGACAAAGGAAATATACATTCACTGGAACACCAATCATAGACTGTACGATTGAAAGTTGTTCTCCAACTTTCCTTTTCACTTAGGTAGCACTGATGTGCGACTAGGCATCACTCTTTGCTTGTGATGTCATAAGCTAGTTATGGACATTCACTGCCAACATGAAATGGGACCTATCGGGTCACACACAAAGGATTTACCTGGAAGAGGAGTTTATCCATGAATGATGTTTGGATTGATTACTAAAGGTGTTTAGGTACTCAATCAAACATTCAATCAATTGACTTAACTCAGAATCATCAAGTTGAAGTGTTGAACTAACTGATTTGAGTGTTGGATTGATTGAGAACTGCATTGACTGTGTTCTACACAATCTAGACCACCAACCGACCAGTTCCTTGGGTGAACTGATCGGCTCATGGTTAGTGAGACGACCGGTTCACTTGGTGAACCGATCGGTTTGACTGGACCAATCGAGCAAGGTTGGGTTGTCTCGATTTGTGAGAAAAGATTTTTGTTTCACTTGTACAATTCAAATGGGACAATAATTGATCTTTGTATTAATTGGAAACAAAAGAGGAAACTCAATTGGAGGCAAGTTCAGAATGTGAAATGACCGGTTCAACTGGTGAACTGATCGGCTCACACTCCCAACCGTCTGGTTTGTTTGTGAAACAACCAGTTCGACTACCATAGTGCAATCAGTTCATGGAAACTACAAACCCTTCTACTCCCACTTTAGTCATGCATTGCCCGGGGCTAAGAACCCTGACCCTGACCCCTCCTATATATAGAGGGGTATTGGGGGATTCTCAGATAGCACAACTCAGGACATCATTTGCTTTGCAAAGTTGTTGTCCTCTCTGGTTGTGGTAACCGAGAGAGCCCAAGCAAGTTCTACCCATCCAGGGAGGAACAACGAGGGAAAGACAACTACAGAAAAGCAACTGATTGTGAGAGAGTGTGTCGGTGACTAGTACACCGACAGAAGAGGATGACTCCTTCTGGTATCCTATAGGATAGGACGACTAGAGTTCACAATGGTCCATGTGGACTATCTATAGAGGTGGGAGGTTTCTGTCACTCAGGAGGATGATTGTCAACCGCAGTCCGGGTCAAGACCAGGAGCTGCACAGATGAAGTCGAAGACTAGGTGGTTGAATATCGCACTAGCTGTGAGGTATTGTCACTGAGTAAGCCTTAGGACCAGGTACACCTTGTTAAAACCATCCTTCCTATTTCAAATTTGTTGCTGCAATCCGTGATAATGGTTTTATGGTGAGAGAAAATTTTATTTCCGCTGCCTTCTCCCTCACCTAAAACCCAACGGTTTTTGCAAGTTATGCAATTATATGCACATTTTGGACTTATATGCAATTTACCCAATTCGGAGGTTTACCTTTTAAATTGTCACATGCATTATAATCTTTAGATATTCCCTTACCATTCACGAGTTTTTGAACCATGGGGCAACTAGTTGCACCTTGGTTTTAAGGTGTTACTTTCCAAGGTCATTATAGGGATTACCCTCTTTATAAATGAGCTTATCTTTAAAAGCTATCAACCAATGGGGTTATTTCTTTGTTTAAAGGATGGTAGGGATGGCCTAGAAGTCTCTAGGGGCTTTTAGGACTGAGTTTTGATATACAAGAAGTCTCTATGAGATGTCCTCTTGCATGGCCATGAAGCCCTAGGCTAGGGACACATGGAAACTCCTATAGACACCTCATGCTTGCCCCCTTCTTTATAAAGCCATGTCTACCCCTTCCCACCTCCCAATCCAAGAAGCAATCATCTCCTTCTCTTCCCCCAGCTTATAGCATCGTTCATACTCAATTTAGCCACGAAGGTGTTGTCCCAAGGTAAAAGAGAGTGCTTACCTTGGTGAAGAAGGCTCCTAGGGTTCCAAATTTGCTCTATTTAGGGTTTCTAAAGGTCCTTCTTGGTGATTTCGACCCATAATAGTAAGTTTCCTCCTTTCCTTCTCTGTTTTCATGTTGTTCGTATTCCTCCCACCTTCTTCCAAGTTGGAAACATGACCTTTCATGGTAAAACTCCACCTTGATCCCTAAAACATCTCATCTCCATGCTCTTTTGCTAGGGTTTGCACCTCTATAGTGGAGAAGGTGATCTTTACTCAAGAAAGGAGCTTGTCTTGGATCAACCAGACCTTCTAATCTTAGGATCCTTGTTGTTTGGACATTCTTACCTTCCTAGAGGTGATCTTTATAACCCCCTTCTCATATATTGCTTACTACATGCTTAAAACTCATGCTTCTATGTTTAAAATCGATGATCTCCATCTCTATTTACCATGTTCTTCTAAGGTTTTGGTTTCTTGTTGTTTTACCTTCTCTAGCAGCTCTAGTTTGGTTACCTATGCAACTTCAAACCTGATATTGGGTCAAATGGTGTTTTCTCCCTCTCCCTCTCTCTAAAATTATCTCGATCAGTTTGATGATGTGGTAATTTCCTATTGGTCAGTATTGATAAATTCATATATTCTAATCTGCTTATCCAAATTTGACAAATAAATATGTTTTAGAATTGGAAAATTAATCTCTATATAATAAAAATATTTTCAAGGTCTGATTTCATGGTTTGACGAAGGTGATTTTTGTAAAATGAATTTAATGCATAAAATCCATCAAAATTACATCTTAATCATCATAAACTCCAAAATTAACTTAAAAACATGTTTTCTTAATTAGGAGAACTTAATAAGTTTATTGGTGATGTCTTAAGAGTCTAAAATCGAGTTTTTCTAAAAAGGTATAAAATTAGGGTTTCTATGCATTAATGTGCACTATGTACTCTAATACATGTTAATACATTGAAAATAGGCAAAGTGGAACTTGGACTCAATTAAAGTGGTGAAAGTTAATAATTGATATCACTAAGAGAGGTACGTGCAATCCCTATTTATGTATGTGCAATCCCTTTTTATGTATGTTCATTTCTTACACACTAAGTTGGGATATTTGCAAACCAAACCCTATATTCCCTAATGAGGCACTATATGAAACCTATTTCCTCTATTCATGATTCTTTTGTTAAATTGCCTCAAAATCAGTAATGATAATCTTTTGCTTTGGTCTTGTACCCCACTTCCATGTTTTAATTGATATGATGCTTTTACTTGCCATGAATTCTTTTCTAGCATGTTGATTTTATGGACTATTTAGCTATTGTAGTGGTACTTATGTACAACCACTCATAGATAGGGCATGTATTCATTTGCCCTGGGGAATGTCTTATTCTCCCCCATAAAAATATGTGTAGGTGACTGGGAATGTATCAATTCTCCCATCACCTATAGGTTGAGGTCTGGTAGGTTCTTCAACCCTACTTTGTTAAGGTAGTCATAATTATCATACATGCAACCTTTTATTATATTTTGTTTATGGCAAGCATCCATTCAAAAATAGCCTCATACTCTTGAAATCTTCATCTTATGATGAAAAGTAGCCTTTATTTACATGTTTTCTTTACCTTTATATCCTATTCATATTTGTTGACACATACTTTGTTTTCCTTTCCCTTTTGCTGGGTGTTTCTCCCAACCACCCAGGTTAGGACAAGCTATTGAGTTGAATCAGAAGAACGTAGATTTTGGCATGGACCTAGAACTTGGAGATATTTCTCTAGAGACAATATTTGAAGTAGTTTAGACTTCCCTCTATCAAGATCTTTTTTTTGTAACTTGTTGTAAACCCAAATCTGAGATTTTGATGTTCTTGTGTAATCTTTTATGAAAGTTTAATATAGTCAGTTATTTTTATTCCACTGCTACACTTTGGTCTTTTGCATACAATTATAATAAATTTGGAAAATTTATACCTATTCCAACATACCTTTGAGTGTGTTTGGAATGGATGTTAATTCTTCATTTTTTTTAGTAAGGGGGTGATCCCGCCTCCTTATAGCATGGTATCAGAGCCCATGGTAGTCGGAATTTGACTATTTCAATTTTGTCTCCCTAGTTAGAATTCTTGCCTTACCATTAAGTGACATGTTTGCCCTAATCAATAGATGATGAAGGGTTGATTTAGGATCCTATAGTTTCACATTAGAATAATGATGAATAGATCCCTAAAATACTTATAACTAAAAGATGCATAAGTAACCATAGTAACTTTGAGGTGGTTTAGCTTGGCCTTTATACAGCTACTAGGACATGAAGTTGAAAGCAAAGATGTCTAGAAAGGATCAGGGTTCGGGGGCTGGCAAGATTTTCCTCCACACCACTAGCTTGGTTTACGAGGACTCCCGAGTCCATATGATACTGGCCTGGACTGAGCTGATATAAATTGTCTGAAATAGCATGTTTTTAGGAAATAGTAGCCTTAGACATCTATATGATTTATCTTTAGGGACCCTAATATGTTGAACTAGTCTCCCATGTGTAATGACTTGTTTGAGGATGGATACCTAATATAGTTCTCTTATGACCCATAGAACCACATGTTTGGATAGTTATCCCTAGAACCTATACTTTGAAGTTTGGTGTTTAGTAAGCAATCAGAGTGCGCAGTGAAGTGTGATGGATCTTGTATATGGTCTAGTTAGACTCACCCTTTTACCAATAGATTAGTTTGGCTTGGTAGGTCAAACCTTTTAAGTGGTGGAGAGTACTTGGTTTGATGATGTTTGGGTAGTTAGATTTTAAGGATGAAATCATTTCCAAGTGGATGGAGTCATGTAACATACTGAAATCTAGCTACTCTGACTTTAGAAACCCTAACTCCATAACTAGGAAGTTAGTGTGCTTGAATCCTTAGTTTTGACCAAACAAGTTATAGTTGTAACCACATGTTTCTTGGCATCCAAAAGAACATATAACGATCATCTAATGAATAGTTCATATGTTTGAACCCTAATGAATATCTAATGCACATAATAAGAGTAACTCACATTTTAATACCAGTAGTGGATAAGCATGATGTTGACCATGTCATAAACCAATAAACCCTAAGGATATGATGGGCAAGATAATTGTAATCTAACCTTGGACTTAATGCATCCTAAGAAGGTATAGGTGATTAATAATGATCATGTTAACTTAAACCCTAAGTTGTAATCATCTAACCTTAACTTATACATCCTTAATGACATTCATGATACATTAGTGTCACTAGGTGTCATAATCAGATAATATACTTTAATGCACTTAAATCATAGATTAATCAGGTCATCAATATCAAATGCATATCACCTTGTTCTCTAATACCGACCTAACTAATCACCTAATGACTTAGTAAGTGAATCAAATCATTAATATGTAATATGTCCCATCTTGATCATTAAAATATATATAATGAATTCAATATGCATAAGAAGTAATTAATTCATACAAATGTTCATAATCAATAATCAGAAGTGAATAAATATGAGAGAATGATTGATGACGAAATTAATGTGAGAAAGAACGGTAAAGTAGCAATGTCTAATATAAATATAAGTAATTAATGTGACATCATTTGGATTAATTGTAACAAATTAGACAAAGTGTCCTATTTCATACAAAATAATCTGATATAATTGATAATGGAGTCTAAATCCAAATTATAAAAGATAATGGTCAGATATAATAACGCATATTAAGATAATTTAGTATTACTCTAGCTGTGCTAAAATTCCTAATGATATAAATAAGAAATATATTGGGTTTGTGCATAATAATTAAATTGAACTCTTTTGTAAACAAAGTAAATATGACATGACACAATTAAAAGAATAATAATGATAATGTGATATCCTAATGAATATAATTCTAATAAGACAAAAATTTTAAAAAAATTGTAATGGTGGAACCTTTAGGTGATCCATGAGAACCTGACCTATGTGGATTTGCTTGAGAAGATTCTAAACTCCCAAGTTAAGCAATTGAAAAACAAGGAGTTTAAGTTAGTAAAAGTTTTAGTGGAAGGTTAATGGAAACAACCTGGGAGTTTAGTGGTGAGATTTTGCATACTCACCCTTCTCACTTTTATTTAGATATTGAGGATGAAATCCTCTTTAAGTGGTGCAGTGTTGTAACATATCAAAAATTTGACATATTCTCTTTTTGGCCCTTTCCCAATATTTTCCTATCATTTCTATCCTTTTTGGCCTTGATGCTTAAATTGTGGAATTTTTAGTGGTTTGGTGAACATTTATTTAATAATTATACCAATGGAATATTTTATGCACAAATACCTTAGTGAGATCTTATTTGAGGATCTAAAATGTAAAATCACCACTTAAGTGGAGCAATGGTAAATAAATCCATGTTAGAAGTGTAAGGCCCCAAACCTTAATGTATTGAACAAGCTTAACTACCATAATTAAGTACTCTAAACATTAATCTAACCTTATGAGGTGTTTTGAAATCATGATATAAGATTAAGTTTCAAGTTTGGTCTAATTTGGACGTTGTTTGTCCAAGTTATGCAATTATATGCACATTTTAGACTTTTATTCAATTTATACAATTCAGAGGTTTTCTTTGTAAATTGTCACATGCATTATAATCTTTAGATATTCCCTTACCATTATAGAGTTTTTGAACTATGGGGCATCGAGTTGCACCTTGGTTTGAAGGTGTTACTTTCTAAGGGCATTATGGGGATTACCCTCTTTATAAATGAGTGCATCTTTAATAGATATCAACCAATGAGGTTATTTCTTTGTTTGAAGGACGGTGGGGATGGCCTAGAAGTCTCTACATGATTTTAGGACCGACTGTAGATATACCAGAAGTCTCTATGAGCTGTCCTCTTGCATGGCCATGAAGCCCTAGGCTAGGGACACATGGAAAGTCCCATAGACACCTCATGCTTGTCCCCTTCTTTATAAAGCCATGTCTACCCCTTCCCACCTCCCAATCCAAGAATCAATCCTATCCTTCTCTTTCCCCTATCTTAGAGCATCATTCATACTCTGTTTGGCCATGAAGGTGTTGTCCCAAGATAAAAGAGAGTGCTTACCTTGGTGAAGAAGGTTGTTAGGGTTCCAAATTTGCTCTACTTAGGGTTTCTAAAGCTCCTTCTTGGTGATTTTGACCAGAAATAGTAGGTTTCCTCCTTTCCTTCCCTATTTTCATGCTTTTAGTATTCCTCCCACCTTTTTCCAGGTCGAAACCATGACCTTCCATGGTAAAACTCCATGTTGATCCCTAAAACATCTCATCTACATGATGTTTTTCTAGGGTTTGCACCTAAAAATTAGAGAAGGTGATCTTTGCTCAAGAAAGGAGCTTGGCTTGGAGCAACCATACCTTCTAATCTCGGGATCCTTATTGTTTGGACCTTCTTACCTTCCTATATGTGAGTTTTATAACCCCCTTCTCATTTATTGCTTACTACATGCTTAAAACTCATGCTTCTATGCTTTTAGGATTTTGGTTTCTTGCTGTTTTACCTTCTCTAGAAGCTCTAGTTTGGTTACCTATGCAACTTCAAACCTGACCTTAGGTCAAACGGTGTTTTCTCCCTCTCCCTCTCTCTTAAATTATCTCCATCGGTTTGATGATGTGGCAATTTCCTATTAGTAAGTATTGAAAAATTCATATCTTCTAATTCACTTATCTAAATTTGACAAATAAATATGTTTTGGAATTGGAAAATTAATCTGTATCTAATAAAAATATTTTCAAGGTCTGATTTCTTGGTTTGACAAAGGATGATTTTTTTTAAATGAATTTAATGCATAAATCCGTAAAAATTACATCTTAATCGTCATAAGCTCCAAAATTAACATATAAACATATTTTCTTGATCACGAGAACTTAATAAGTTTATTGGTGATGTTTTAAGAGTCTAAAATCGAGTTTTTCTAAACAGGTCTAAAATTAGGGTTTTTATACATTAATGTGCACTATGTACTCTAATACATGTTAATACATTGAAAATAGGCAAAGTGGAACTTGGACTCAATTAAAGTGGCGAAAGTTAGTAATTGATATCAGTAAGAGAGGTATGTGCAATCCATCTTTATGTATGTATATTTCTTACACCCTAACTTGGGATATTTTCAAATCAAACCCTATATTCCCTAATGAGGCACTATATGAACCCTATTTCCTCTATTCATGGTTCTTTTATTCATGATTCTTTTGGTAAATTGCCTCATAATCAGTAATGATATTCTTTTTCTTTGATCTTGTACCCCACTCCCATATTTTAATTGATATGATGCTTTTACTTGCCATGAATTCTTTTCTAGCATGTTGATTTTATGGACTTTTTAGCTATAGTAGTGGTACTTATGTACAACCACCCATAGATAGGGCATGCATTAATTTGCCCAAGGGAATGTCTTAATCTCTCCCATAAAAATATGTGTAGGTTACTGGGAATGTATTAATTCTCTCCTCACCTATAGGTTGAGGTCCGGTAGGTGCTTCAACCCTACTTATTAAGGTAGTCATAATTATCATGCATGAAACCTTTTATTATATTTTCTTTATGGCAAGCATCTATTTCAAAATAGCCTCGTACTCTTGAAATCATCATCTTGTGATGAAAACTAGCCTTTATTTACATGTTTCCTTTACCTTGATATCCTATTCATATTTGTTCACACATACTTTGTTTCCCTTTCCCTTTTGTTGGGTGTTTCTCCCAACCACCCAGGATAGGACAACTTGTTGAGTTAAATTAGGAGAACATAGATTTGGGCATGGACCTAGCACTTGGAGATGTTGATCCGGAGACAAGATTTGAAGTAGTTTAGACTTCCCTCTATCTAGATCATTTTTGTTGTATCTTGTTGTAAACCCTAATGGGAGATTTTGATGTGCTTGTGTAATATTTTATGAAAGTTTAATATAGTCAATTATTTTTATTTCACCGCTACACTTTGGTCTTTTGCATACCATTATAATAAATTTGGAAAATTTATACCTATTCCAACATACCTTTGAGTGAGATTGGAATGGATGTTAATTCTTCAATTTTTTTTAGTAAGGGGGTGATGCCACCTCCTTACACATGTACCGTAATGGTTAATCTTGATGATGACATCTTAATATTATGGATATTCTAAATCTTTTGAAATACTTGATCTATCATCCTAATACTTGATCTCTAGCTTTACCCATTACATAAATCAAAACTTGATCTAATCTAGAATATCAATGGTTCTAATCCATCATGATGATCTACAAACTTGATAATGACTTGAATGATGATAGTTAGGGTTAGCTTATATGTTCCTAAAATACCTAGGTAGGCCATTCATACTAGAAATAATCTTGACACTTGAATGATGTTGGGCATCTTAAAATATTATGGATCATAAGTGGATGACCTAACCCCAAGGTTAAGTAGGAATTAGTAACCCTAATCTTGAACATTGAAACATTATCTTTGTGTATATCATGATCTCGACTCTTGATCCACATCTTGATTTATCCAGGTTATACTTGAGACCTTGATCTGTTATTTCTTGGAATTCCTACACTAAATCTTTGATGAAAGGTATGCCATTATATCTCCACGTTGAACAAACTAATAGTATTGATGATATATTTTAGTACCTCTTGATTTGTATACTTGGCTATGAACTTGTTTGAGCTATTGTTCCCTACTGATTAGTCTTTCGATTTTCCTACATTATATTTTAGACAAACTTAAAAAAATAAATGATATTGCCCATTATGACTGCCAGAAGTATGATGATGATAATGTTGATATTGAGTACAAGGGACCTCCTCATTAGAAGGGTGGAACTTGTACATGTCGATTGACCTCCTACCTCATATGGAGAGAAGGAGCTTGTTGACCTCCCCGATCTTGTTGGGGCGATGGAACCACATAAAATACAAGTATGTTTCTCGATATAAGCATAGTGGGAAACTCGTAATAAAATCTTGTCGAACAAATATTGTTTTGAAAATCATTTTTTGTACATTTTGAATATACATCTTGCCAAATATACTATTTTGATGTAAACTATTTTACTTATTTTTGATATTGTACCATGCAATTGCATTGATTGTGTCTTGAATTTCGATTTAGGCAAACAAGATCGATTATTATGAAGAATTGACTAAGTCGATGTGATAACCTGACCTTTTCTTTCTCTTCAAGTGATATGTTCCTCTCTCATAAAGTGGCCCATTACTGAATTTGGTGTCAATTTCATAATTCGAGAGTTGAGATTTTTCTAATTTGGCCACTATAACGATCAATTTCACAATATGTACATTTGATTTGCTCTCTTGATCTAAATTTCACTATTTAATGATTCACTACTTTGTAAAATATCTTGAACCTGATTAGTATGGTCATCTTGCTCTACAATATGTTTCAAAATATCAAGTGTTCTTTTATCTTCCCAACGGTACAAAAATTTCCTTGTTTGGACCATCCTAGCCCAAGATATGGGTATTTGAAAATTGACCAAAATTGTACATGTTTTAATTACTTTTGTGAGTTTGGGCCTTAATGGGCCTAGTTAGGCACGCGACCCATGCTTTACCCTTGTGCCTCGCTAATCCCTTTTTCCCTTCAGGAAAGTAAGGAAAAGTAGTAATTTCTCTACTTTGACCCTTCCAAATCAAACATTGAAGGTGGCTGAGGAAGGATGCCCTCTGTTTTTTTTCCCTCATCTAAACCCTAGATATCTAGCTATATTTTAAAACCCTCTCTTTCAACCCTGCATCCTTGGCCTTTTTGCTAGGTCTGGCTGCCAAACACCATCTCCCTCCTTCTTCTCTATTTGACAGCAGTGTGGCAGCCGACAGTATTTTGGGCATCCTCGATGGAGGGCTTTACCACCGTCAGCCTCACAATGGCAGGAAGATCATGCTCGGCCATCTCCACACCCTACTTCCCCGCCAATATCGCCCAACCTCCCTCCTTCCTCCATGTTGCTTCCGCCCGAAACTTCCATGGAGAAGTGGCGACAGCCAAAGATGAGTCCTCAGGCCCCACCTTAGTGGATAGTGTCTGTGGAGCACCGATCTAGCTCTCGACCTGCTCCTTGGTGGGTTGTTCTGGGCGGGCTGACCACTGAGGAGGTGGGGGCGCCATCCTCTACCTCTCCCCTATTCTGCACGGGAAACAGAGGGTGCACACACAGGGGTGTTGTCGGGCGAAGGGGATGAGCCAGACGATGCGTTGAGGGCGCTCGGGTGAGAAAGGCCCAACAAGCACCTCGGCCCAGGACCAAAGGCCCAAATTAGATACAAGAGAGCATCCATCAGATCAAGGGTGAAAGGCTCAGATCCTTCACATAATTTCAAGGTATGTTGGTATACTATGGTTTTGAGTTTAAAACTATAGGAAATGATAACTCTCTTTTCCGTTGGCCAAATATAGCGAACCTATATATCAAATTGATCAGCTCGACGAGACCTACCAATTGGGCATGGTTCCAGGTCCCAATTATAATGTTTACTTCCTTGATTTCTGGAAAATTATAACTTTAGCCATGTTCAGTACATTCAATGCATCTAGGTGATAAAACTTGAACCTTTAATGATCATATATCTGCCTAATCATGAAATCAGAATCTTTAGTACATCTTTGATCTAAAGGAGGGTCCTTATCACCCCTATTTCTTAAGAATTACTCCCTTTTTTGAACTATGTGACCTATCCTTGGACTTTAATGTACGATCTTGATCAAACTTTCTATGTTTCTTGAATATGATTCATGTATCTAATGGACATCCACCTAATCTTGTTATATTTTTCTTATGACCTTATGTGGATGATCTAAACCATCCCTTATGATTGGCTCTTATTCATTGATGATCTTTGACCTTGATTACTCTATTGTGAGTCGTTTGACCCTAGAATGCATGTAAATGCCTTAAACCTTGTTATGATTATAGAAAGAGCATGGAACGTCATAATGGTATGAAACTTGAACCACACTCCTATGATGACCTCTAGATAAATATAAGGTCATAAAATTTACTAATAACCAACCTTGTAACCCAACTTGGCCAAAGCCCTAAAATGAAGATAATTGGGGTTAATGATGAGAATCTAATGCATATATGTAATCTTGTTGTTAATCAGGTTGGATTATGATCTAGATGGTAATGGACGTGTTACGTTAAGAATCTCTGAATCAGGTATGGGCCTTATCTAGTTATATGACTACTATTTTCTTGTTTGAAAAGACATATATTGTATGCTTGTTTGTCTATTTGCTCAAATATTGTCATGTACTATTGCTATGTCTTACTCGATGTTTGCCTCGTCAGTTTTATAACTTGAACACATATATAGATAGAACTCCATTATAATATTGTTGATAAAGGGTTAACTCTTGGTTACATCCATGAGGTCCCTCTCGTATAAAAGGGTTAGCTAAGCTTGAGCACCCTTACGGACCCTTCTGACGGGAAGATGGTCAAAGGCCTTAAACATGCTTGATATTGTTGGTATAATGGAGTGAAATGAAACAAAATATAGTTTCACATTTGTTAAACAATTAACATGTTTATTCTTGTTCTTTTAGTCTTGAAATCTTTTCAAAATTATGCAAAGCTTATATATATGTGTATCTTTCTGCCCATACTCAACACCTCGTGTGTTGACCCATTTCTCGTATGTTGTTTTTAGGTTCATAGATAGCTAGAAGGTTGATGGGCTTGGTGAGCTATGCTAGGTATACTTGTTGTAAGATCCAGATATAGTATTCATGAGCAGATGTGTATAAAGTGACTCTGGATATATGTAACTGAATACATGAATATAATGCATTTTGTATAATTTATTTTTTTTGAATGTCGAGACTGCGTTGGTGCCTTTATCTTGTTATATGCTCATGTGTGCTAAGCTTTACGCTTCTACATTTCGCCTTTGGTATACAGTTAGTTCATGGGACTGGGATTCCAGTTCCGTGACAGATGGTATCAGAGCATGAACAATAACTACACCAAACATTGCTCACATGAAACACAAACTAAACTCACCCTACATATCAACCCTAGAAACTTAATGAAATATCCTTGTGGATTAGGTTGACTTAGCCTCTAAGTTAGAACCTAGATGTTCTAGAACTAGGTGTAGACTTGTGTAAGTTACCTCCCTAGACATGATTCGCGACATGTGCTTAGGATGTCTACACAAGTGTGAACCATGTTCTTGCTAGTTCACTAGGTGTCATGATACTAGACTACCTAATGAGTGTGGTAACTCGTTTTGGTTTTGGTTTTATTCGAATGGAGTATGGTGGTTTTCATCTCCTGTTTAAACATTGGAGAAAATATATTTCAAGTATTATTATATGTACATATGAAAAATGTTACCACACGCAGAAAGGTAGTGAGTTTCCATGCAACCTAGGAGAAAGAGATGTAACATCAAGTCTAGATGAGAGAGTTTAGATGATACTGATAGTCTCTAGAGTTGTCTAGAGCCATGATATAGGTTAGGCATGTGAGTAACCTAGAAACCTAAGATGATGATTATGATATTGATGATGATGTTGATGTTTTATAGGACCCAAGATGTTTGAGGAAGGTTAAGTATGTTTGATGATATGAGATGAGTTTGACCATGTAACCCTAGCTAAACCTAGCACCTTGTATGATACATACCACTTGGTTGATGTGCTAAACATAGCTAGTGGGTGGACATACTTGCTTGTACCTAGTGGAGATAGGATATATGGTTCAAGACCAACACGGGCCTCAATCTCTTTACAAAGGAAGACCTCTAGCGTGGGACATATGAATAGGGTGACATGTTGATATGAGTTGACCTGTATCGGGAAAAGATTAGAGTACCTAAACTCCAAAATATTTGAAATGTTGAATAATATGAATGATGAAATACTTGATGATGAGTCCCTAGCTAGAATACTTCTAAGTATATGAGTTGAGTGACCTAGTGGACGATTTCCTTGAAAATGTTGAACCCTAGATGTCCTATGAAAATATCTAACCCTAGAGAAAGAGGCAATTGAAAATTTGATGCTTGATATATATATAGGTGAGGGAGATGTCCCAAGACCCTTAGATGATGTATACGATGTGTGATATCCATGATGAGTGATACTCGTCGTTTTGCAATATCAATCACAAAGATGGTTAATCCTAGAGTTTAAACCTTTTTTACTTCCGGTTTTAAGGGTAGTATAGAAGGGTTGATCCCATAGGAAAACTATTAGAGATTGTTCTTTAGAATCCAAAAATTGAAGAACTTTATTATTTGTTTTTGGTATTTTTCTTTTTATTAAAGCAGAAAGTAAAGTCCAGTTGGGGTTTTGTATGATTACACTAATGCAAGAATAAAAGTACTTAACAAGAATAAACATGCACAAGAAAATAATAAAAATATTGTTAACACAAGCAAAACTATATGAATGGAAGACTAAGGATTAAAGCAAACAAAATATGCGGTGATTAAATCAAGAGAAAGAAATCGAGGCTCGTAGGGGTTTTCACCACCTTTGCCTAGGCGATAACAACTAAATCTTAAACGACGATTCAATGAAGGCTTGCAAATTAAAAACTCACAAAAGAGAAACTCCACATGAGCCCATTGGTCTTGGTGCTCATGCTTCCTAGTTTATCATCCTAAGAGACGAAAATCCACGGTCATATCAAAACGTCTATGTAATCGATGTTATTGTTCTAAATCGGGATTTCCATGGTCATATCCATCCAGATTAACATGCGATCTGAAGATCAATCAATCAATTAAAATCAATTACCATCTAGTCATTTAAGAAGAAGTCGTTAAAACCATGGCTAAGGGGTTATTCCCCTTGCCCCGATAAGAGACTACTCACACATGGAGAAATGGGAGACAGAGGAAGAAAGAAATGAAGCGATAGTGTAGCCCAGAAATCAGGAAATTAATCCTTATGCTAGAGACAATGAAATGGCTTAGCTCTTTGTTCCTTGCTCCAGAATTGAAGAACGGAAGGAAGAGGATTAAAACTAAGGCGGAGAGAAAAGACAAGAACAAGAAAGAAAGAAATGTGCTTGAACCAAAGCCTACTTTATTGCATAATAAGAGAACGATTACAAGATTAATTGCTGCAGAATTCCAAAAATACAGGAAATCCCAGATGCCCCTAAGAGGAGGAAGTGCCCCTCCTTTTATAGTAGAAGGAGGGGGGGTACATTTAGGTTTAGGGTTCTTTGGGTGCTGACGGCTGGATATTTTTGTTGTCTGCGCGCCGCCAACCGAACGGTTCGGCAACCAGCCGATCGGTTGGAAGGTTCTGGAATGCGCAGCCAATCAGCTACTCGATCGGCTGCCAACCCTAGTTAGGGTGGCGAAGTAGTAAAATGCTGTTCTGTGCTGCCCGACAATGGGCATCAGCCGAGCGGCTGGTACTAGAGTCGGGCGATCCCAGCCGTCGCCTGGTGAGATCAACGATCGATTCTTTGAAGGCCAAACGAGCATTTCATGATGTCAGACTATCGGTTTGATTCTGTGAAACGATCGGTTGAGTTACCAACCACTCATCTCAAGTCCTGAAACTGCAATAAAATGTGCATCATTGTCAAATTTGTGATAGAACGAGAAAATATCAATTTGTGCAATTTTCAAGAGATGAATGGATAATTTCTATGTGACAAGCTTAATAATTCGTAGAAAAAGGTGTGTTGAATAGCACACATCAAAATACCGCGGACTGAAAGCTTTTCTTGTCCTCAAGCAATTAAAAAATCAAAAAGATTCCAAGAAATTTGGAATAACAAGTTCGTTCTCCCTAGATTAGCAATTTTTCTATCCTTTTCATGGCCAAGCGACCCATCTCCTAGAACCACAAAATTGCAAGCACCATGTTTCTCAAGAAAACATTTTTCATAACTTAAATTTTTTTTAGACTTATACTTTGTAAAGACAGTCTTGATCTAACTTGCGCTTCGACACTCATCATATTTTTTTTTGGGGTTGATTGTTGCACGGAAATAGAGAATTTGAGGTGTGACAGAAAAATCCCTCCTCTATTCGACTTGGGATATTTTTTTCATGGACTTGTGATTACATTGACCAAAATTTTTTTTTATGTGTGCTCTTTTTTGGCATCTTTTGATGGTACGCCCCTTTTGTGGGGTATGGAAGAAGGGCATGCCACCCGGACTTAGGGTTTGGCGTGCGATTTATTTTTCCCGTGCAACAAAAAACTCTCTTTTTTTTCTTTTTCTTTTTCTTTTTGAGTGTCGTTGCATAAGATAGAAGAGACATGTAGCTACATTATATAAGAGAAAAAACAAATAAGTTAATCTAATGCTAAAGTTAAGAAAATCTGCATTTTATTCTATTTGATACTCTAAGGCTTGCCACCGTTTCCAAAAATTGCTATCGTGATCATAGGGAACTTGATATTTCAAAGTTGTTTGAAATAATTTTGATAATGCAATTGATTTTGAAGATAAACTACAACATTCGGATGACTAGATAAAGACCTTATGTTTGAAAGTAAACAAAGCAAGCAAACAAATAAAAATGCAGAAAGAAATGTTGAAAAGGGAAGATAAAGGGTGGATCACGTACCACCCACCCCCACCCCAGACTTAAAAATTTGCTCGACCCGAGCAAACTCTAAGAGCGAGATGGAGAGAAGAGTCACTGCGGTGGAGGGTGCTGCTGGTGGGAAGAGTAGTAATTTGCCCAATAAGGAGAATCGGGGCCTGGATAACTTTGTTGTGCTCTGTACTCGTCATAAGCTGGTCGACTAGGGGCATAGTGACAGTTGTCCACATGCCAAAACTCATGTGAACGCTGCATCAGATACATGTGATTTAGCTGGTGGCCCTGTCGCTGCTGCTCGTGCTGAATCTCATCCAGCTGAGTCTGGATCTCGAAGAAGCTGTAAGGACCGGAGTCGTCATCTTGACGCCGCCTGGTGCGACGTCTGGAATGTGGCGGTGGCGGTCCAGTGTAGTCGTCGTGTGCCTCTAAAGAGAGGCTCCTCCTGTGAGGCTGTGGCTCAGGGAAGGTGTCTGGATCTGGATGCTCCAGGTGGAATCGATGGATATGGCTCGGTAAATCAGTCAACTCGTAGACGTAGTTTGCTGCTGCAAATCGCGAATGTAACGGGAGTTGGAGGACCACCTGAGTGTCCTTGAATAAAAGGTAATAAACTCCTTTGATGCCCAAACGGATAAACCTACTATTTTTCAAATAGTGGGTGTTGATAAGGTGATTTTTTAGCTCAAGTAGAGGGAAGGCGATGTGGGTGTAACCCAAAAAGATGGCGAGTTGGGTAACATAATGGCCAATGTGGAAAGAAGAGGAAGTGGCTCGGCTAGCTTGGGTACCAAAATGTTCAATGATAGCATTGCCCCAGTTAAAAGGTTCCTCATGAATGAGACATCAAAGAGCATAGAGTTCTAACTGAGTAATTGCACCCTGAGTACCTTCCCGACTGGAGATGGTGCAAGCCAGAATACGGTGAAGATAACGGAACACCGGGTTGTGAATCTGTGAGGCCTTGGGCCTACTAGGAAGATGGGGAAGAAGCCCGATGATCTCTGCCCAGAACTTGTCTCTGTCATAACTGTCGTGGTAGGAGTCATGAGACCGCGCCATGCATTGGTCTAGCCAATAGTCATCCTTGCCGTCGAGGATGAATGAAGTGATTTGCCTGGTGGATGATTCCAGATTTTCCCCAAAAATCCGGTATTTACAGCTCGAGTTTCCGAAAGAACTGTGTAACCGGCGGAAAGTGCTCAAAAACTCGAGGGTGAGATCACAGTAGACCGAAGTGACGCGGTAGGGAAAAACAAGCATGTGGTTTCTGCGGAGGATGTCGTCGACGGCATCGCGGATGCCCAAAGCATCAAGGGTGGTGTCGCATGCCCAATGAGGAAGAGAGACACCAATCACGAACATCTCCTCATAATGCTGACGGTGGTCAGCACTGGTGAACTGGTCATAGCTACCCGGAATAGGTGTTATCTGGGGTAAACGAGGAAAGGTTGTTTCTAGATCATTAGCCGCCTTTTGAGTTCCCTCCGTCTCGCGGATAAGCTCATCTGCCTCGTCAATGTCCTGAAGCATCTCCTCAACTAACTCGGGAGAAGACTCGCCCGTAGGAGAGGGTGTGCAGAATCGGATTCCGGGCTGCGAACTGGATCGGCGAGGAGGATCTCTGGAAGAGGAAGCAGGGGCCTTGCCCTTGCCCTTACGGAAGCGGCTGAACATCACTACAGGGAGAGACGATCGTCTGGTGATATTAAACGGTCGTCGGAAGAACCAAACGATCATTTGGTCAGCTGAAACGGTCGTTTCGATCACTGAGACGGGCGGTTGGATAGATCAGTCGATCGGCTGGACCGGACGATGTCTGGAATGTGGAGCAATCCGGCGTTTCAACCCTTAAGATGGACGGTTGAGGGTTGGCGACCTGGTCTCCGTCGTTCATCTGGGGAGCTAGACGGGCGGCGGTTGAAACCGGGTGGGCAGTCGGAGAAGCAGGCGGGCGGTGTCGCGAGACCTAGAAGGTCGGCTGGATCGGTGAGGTCGAGCGGCTGGAGGACCAGGCGGGCGGCTGGCTCGGCGAGGGCGGGCGGTCGGCTCGGCAAGGAGCGAGCGTCGCGTGACCTAGACGGCCGGCTGGATCGGTGAGGTCGAGCGGCCGGAGGACCAGGCGGGCAACTGGCTCGGTGAGGGCAGGCGGTCGGCTCGGCGAGGAGCGAGCATCGCGTGACCTAGACGACTCGGCTGGATCGGTGAGGTCGAGCGGCCAGAGGACCAGGAGGGCGGCTGGCTCGGCGAGGGCGGGCGGTCGGCTCGGCGAGGAGCGAGCGGAACCAACGCACGATCGAGAGAAAGCGGAAGGGGGGGCAGGGCGGCTAGGTTTTGTGAGAGGGGAGAAAAGCCTTGCGTTTGGTGTGTTAAATAGAGCAATGGACACCTGACCCAATCGGTTGGGCTACTGAACCGATCGACTAGTCTGCCTGGGCTGCAAAAAGCAAGGAGGATGCGTTGGAACGAGTCGAGCATCTGGAACCAGTGAAACGATCGGCTGGACAAGCGAAACGAGCGTCTGGACTTTCGAACCGATCGGCTCGACAGAAGAAACCAAAAAAAAAACAGAACAAAAACAATAACAATGAAACAAACAAGAAGGGAAGATAGTGTTTGGTTGCATCCAAACTAGCACCTTATTTTACGTCGTGGCTCGACCAAGATCAGATTAATTGGAATCCGGGGGAGGTGAAGGGTCAGTAAGGTTCATATCCTGCAAGGGTGGAAATTTAGTTGAGTCAGAAGCGACAACATCTTCAGTAGTGATATATCTTTTAAGACGGTGCCCATTGACTTTAAACTCGCCCAGAACTTTATCCCAAAGAAGAAAAGCGCCATGTGGATAAGCACACTTGACAATGTAGGGGTCGTACCATCGCGACTTGAGCTTCCCAGGGAAAAGTCGTAATCTAGAATTAAAAACTAGAACTTGATCCCCTTCTCTAATGTCTTTGCGCTTGATGTGACCATCATGCCACATTTTGGTTCGGTCTTTGTACATTCTTGCGTTTTCATAGGCACTCATCCTAAGTTCGTCAAACTCATTCATTTGGAGAAAATGTTTCTCTCTAGCCGTGGAAAGATCAAAATTCAAACATTTGATGGCCCAGCTTGCTTTTGCTCTAGTTCTATTGGTAAGTGACATGACTTACCGTAGATCAGTCTGAATGGGGTGGTGCCAATAGGTGTTTTGTAGGTAGTACGATATGCCCATAGGGCTTCATTGATTTTTAACGCCTAATCTTTCCTAGTGCGACCAACAGTTTTTTCTAAAATTGATTTTATTTGTCTGTTGGATACTTCTACCTGCCCATTGGTCTGAGGGTGGTAAGGAGTGGCGACTTTGTGATAAACCCCGTATTTTTCAAAAGAGCCTCAAAACTTTTCTCCAAAAAATGGGATCCCCCGTCAAAAATGACGGTGTGAGGGACTCCAAATCTAGGAAAAATGACATCTTTAAAAAGTTTCTTAACGGGTTTAGAGTCACAAGTTTTAGTAGGTATGGCTTCAACCCACTTTGACACGTAATCGACTGCGACTAAAATGTAAGTAAACCCATAAGAAGAAGGAAATGGGCCCATATAGTCGATCCCCCAAACATCAAAAATCTCTAATTCCTACCAAGAGGTGAGAGGCATTTGGTCATGTTTGGAAATATTACCCGTCCTTTGACATTGGTCACAGGAAAGCACATAATCATACGAGTCTTTGAAGATGGTAGGCCAAAAGAATCCGCATTGTAGGACTTTCCTAGCCATTTTTTGGGAACTCATGTGACCACCATAGGGACCAGAGTGGCATTGTTCCAAAATGGCAATGCTTTCTTCATGGGACACACAACGACGATATAAACCATCGACGCAAAGTCGAAACAAATAAGGTTCATCCCAAAAATAATTTTTGACATCATGTAAAAATTTAGCTTTAGAATGTCCCGTATACTCGGGATGCAATACACCTGCAGCTAAATAATTTACAAAATCAGCAAACCAAGGAAATTGGGAGTCAACCTTGAGCAATTGGTCATCGGGTAAGGATTCATTTATTGGATTTTCATCAATGGGGCTATAGCTAAGTCTACTCAGGTGGTCAACCACGACATTTTCAGAGCCCTTTTTGTCTAGGGTTTCTATATCAAATTCCTGTAACAACAAAATCCATCTTATGAGTCTAGGCTTAGCGTCTTTTTTGGTCATGAGGTAGCGAATAGCTGCATGATCAGTGTAAACAACAACCTTCGAACCAACAAGATATGAGCGAAATTTATCAAATGCATAGACAATGGCTAGCATTTCTTTTTCGGTGACTGTGTAATTTCGTTGAGCCTCATCTAAGGTCTTGGATGCATAATAAATGACATGGTGTTTTTTGTCAATTCTTTGTCCTAAAATGGCACCTACAGCAAAAAATCACTAGCATCACACATGATTTCAAAGGGTAAGGACCAGTCAGGAGCACGGATGATAGGAGTGTTGGTGAGAGACTTTTTCAAACATAAGAAGCTCTCCATGCATGCCGTATCAAAATGGAAAGGCACCTCCTTTTGAAGAAGATTGGTGAGAGGTTTTGTAATTTTGGAAAAGTCACAGATGAATCGCCGATAGAAACCGGCATGTCCTAACAAAGCTCAGATGTCTTTGACTGAGGTGGGAGGGGGAAGCTTGGTGATGACCTCAATCTTGGCTTGGTCAACTTCAATGCCCTGGTCGCTCACCTTATGGCCCAGAACAATACCCTCCTTGACCATGAAGTGACATTTTTCCTAATTAAGGACTAAATGTGACTCGATGCATCTGTTAAGAACAAGGGAGAGGTTTCCAAGGCAAGAAGTGAAACTATCTCCATAGATAGAGAAATCTTCCATGAACACCTCCATGACAGTCTCAGTTAACCCTGAAAAATGACATACATACATCTTTGGAAAGTGGCTGGTGCATTGCACAGGCCAAAGGGAATTCATCTAAAAGCGTATGTACCAAAAGGGCATATGAAGGTGGTCTTCTCTTGGTCTTCAGGATGAATGGGAATCTGATAAAAACCTGAGTAGCCATCTAAATAGCAAAAGTATTGTTGATGAGATAAATGTTCGAGAACTTGGTCGAGGAAGGGAAGAGGGAAGTGGTCTTTCCTAGTTTCTTTGTTGAGTTTCCTATAGTCAATGCACATCCTCCACCTTGTGACTGTACGGGTGGGGATGAGCTCATTTTTCTCATTCCTAACGACCGTGGTCCCACCCTTTTTGGGGACGACCTGGACCGGACTGACCCAAGGGGAGTTAGAGATGGGGTAGATGATTCCTGCAGTCAAAAGTTTAATCACTTCAAGACGGACAACTTCCTTCATGTTTGGGTTGAGTTTCCTTTGTGGGTCTCAGGAAGGTTTACTATTTTCAATCATTGGGATTTTGTGGATGCAAATGGATTGATCTATCCCAACCAAATCTGTCATTTTGTACCCTAAGGCTGTTCTCCTTTTCTTAAGTTCTCCCATAAGCATGTTTTCCTATTCAATGGTAAGGTCAGAATTGATAATAATAGGGCATGATTGTTGTTCATCCAGAAACACGTATTTCAGACCAATGGGGAGAGCCTTCATTTCCGGTGCCTTTGGTTGTTCAGGTTGTTCTTCTATGACGGAGGTCATCTTAAGGTCTTTAGTCTCAGCACATGGGATTTCCTCAAAGTTGTCGAAGTGAATCTTAAATTGATTTGTTGGTTCATTATCAAAATCACATTCGGCGGGGATGGTGAGAGAAGTGCATAGGGGGTCATCAACTAATTCCCATTCTTGCCTTAGTTGGTTTAATTCATCAATGCAATCAAGGAGGTAGACTTCTTCCTCAAGACTAGGTCCCTTCATGCTTTCAAACACCCTAAACTCTAGGTTTTGCTTCCCTAGTCTTAACACAATGGTACCAACCTCAACATCAATTAAGGTGCGAGCAGTGGCTAAGAAGGGTCGTCTGAAAATGAGGGGGTAGCGTAGATCTTCTTTGATATCCATGATCATAAAATCACAAGGGACGTATGCATCATTTCCAACTTTAACCGGAATGCCCTCTATGATTCCCATGGGTTTAGTTGTGGATGAGTCGGCCAGTTGGATGGTCATAGTTGTGGGTAACATGTCATTGAATCCTAGTCTTTTGTAAAGACTATATGGCATGATAGATATATTGGCTCCTAAATCTGCTAGGCCTTTCCTACAAGCATTGTCACCTAAGTAACATCCTATTCCAAAAGAACCTGGATCCTTCTGTTTTTTAGGCATCTTACTTAGGATAATGTCGGAGGTAGTTCTAGCAAGTTTAACAGTCTCGTATTCTTTGGTAACATACTTCCTAGTCAAGAGAGATTTCATGCACTTGGACCAGGCGGGCATGTCTGCTAAAGCATCAAGGAAGGGAATGTCAACATGTATTTTTTTCATAGCTTCCCTAAATTTCTTGAAGCGGGCATCAAGTCTTGTTTGTTTGAGGTGGGCTTGATAGGGAGGTCGGGGTTTGTAAACTGGTTCTTCATCTTCTACTTGAGGGTTTTCAGGGACGGATGGTTTGGGTGTGACTTCGGGTTCGACAACTACCATGTCCTCATCCTCAAATTCTAGAGGTGGGTCTGAAGATTGTTCTGTAGGGGGAGGGGTGTGCACTTTTCCCGAACGAGTAGATACTACCTTGAGTTGTTCAGGATGTTTGGGGTTGTTTTCAGGCTGTCCTGCAAAGGTCCCAGTAGGAGGTTTTTGTTGGGCAAACAAACGGGCTAACTGTGTGTCAGTTGCCTTTTGATGGGCTTGAATGGCCACGAGGGTTTGTTCTATGCTTGCCAAGATAGGATGACTAGGGGGGAGGAGGGTTGGCATTTTGAGGTGGTTGGGGAGGTTTAGTTTGGTTTAGATGTTGGGGTGGAAGGTTTATATTTTGGAATTGTTGGTAGTGTTGTCGATTTTGGTGATTTCCAAAATTTCTTTGATTGTTGTATGGGAATCTAGGTGGTGGTCGATTGTTAGGGTAGGGAGGCCTTTGTTGAAGTTGGGTAGAGTTCTCGGCACGTGAGGGGTTTCCATACTAAAAACCAGGGTGATTTCTAGGTTGGTTAGGATTGTAGTAGCCTTGTCCTGGTATTGTATGAATCGAATTGAGGTCTTCTGGTTGTTGACCTACTTCAGGTTGCACGGGTATGTTGTAGAGGTATTGACAATGGAGGGTGGTATGGTTGTATCCTTGGCAAATACCACAAAGGGAATCCATGGGTTTTAGTTGTTGGGGTGACTCCCTAAGGGTGACCAATGATGACTCTAACCGATCTTGTTTTAAGGCAATTAATTTTAGGCTTTCCTCTATGTTTTGGATATCATTATTAACTTATGCCTTGGCTACCTTAAGGATTCCTCCAATCCCTCTTCTAGCCCTTGTTTCGGAAGCTCGTTTAACTACCTCCCATGCGCTAGTTAAACTTTGATGCATGAAATTTCCTCCAGATGAGGAATCAAGAAAAAATTTGGTATCATCATCAACACCACGATAGAAAATCTCTATGAGTTGGGCTTGAGAGATGTCATGGTGGGGGCACTTCCTAAGTAAATCCTTGAACCTTTTCCAGGCTTCACCTAAAGACACTCCTAGGGACATAGAAAAATGAGTTATTTGACCCCTAAGTTCATAGGTGAGAGACGGGGGGTAGAATTTTTCAAGGAACTTGCTTTGTAAAACTTCCCAAGTTGTGACATGTTCTTCACTCTCCATGGTGTTGTACCAACTACTAGCTTGGCCGGAGAGGGAATACTTAAACAACCTAAGAAGGATGGCATCTTCAGAGACACCCTGGAGTTTGTTCAAAGAACAAAGGTCAATGAACCTTTGGAGATGATCTTGGCAACTTTCCCCATTGTTGCCTGAAAAAGGGTTGGCTTGCATCATGGTGATCCATTGTGTTCAGATTTCGAATTGTGGAGCAATAATATCGGGGGGTATAACTGGATGGTGTGCATAGGCCGTCTTAGGAATGGAAAAGTCTTTTAATTTTTTTTGTCTTTCGGCTTCCCTCCTATCGGCTTCAATGGTTTCTTGCTCGGCCCTAAAAGCTGCTCGCAAAGCGGCTTCTCTTTCCACTTGTTCGGCTTGGATGAGCTCTCTTTGAGCTGCGAGAGCTTGGTCGATCCTACAGGCGACCTCGTCTTCGTTCATTCTCACTAGATTTTGACAATTTAAACGATGAAAGGTCCTTTCTATTTCCAGATCAAACGGTTGAAAGTCGTCGTTCGGGCGTCGCATTCACAATTAAAGCAGTTAATCGTGTGTAGAAAAAACAGACTGCCGAAATGGAAACTCGGCAGAAGGAGGAATAGCACTTCCAGAATGTTACTCGGAAGGTATAAAAAAAACAAAAAAAGTTTTTCAAAAGATTTTTGGGGTTTCGAGAAAACAATCTGTTGTCCCCAGCAATGACGCCAAATTGATACACGTCATTTTGCAATATCAATCACTAAGATGGTTAATCCTAGAGTTTAAACCTTTTTTACTTTCGGTTTTAAGGGTAGTATAGAAGGGTCGATCCCATAGGACAACTATTAGAGATTGTTCTTTAGAATCCAAAAATTGAAGAACTTTATTATTTGTTTTTGGTATTTTTCTTTTTATTGAAGCAGAAAGTAAAGTCCAGTTGGGGTTTTGTATGATTACACTAATGCAAGAATAAAAGTGCTTAACAAGAATAAACATGCACACGAAAATAATAAAAAGATTGTTAACACAAGCAAAACTATATGAATGGAAGACTAAGGATTAAAGCAAACAAAAGATGTGGTGATTAAATCAAGAGAAAGAAATCGAGGCTCGTAGGGGTTTTCACCACCTTAGCCTAGGCGATAACAACTAAATCTTAAACGATGATTCGATGAAGGCTTGCGAATTAAAAACTCACAAAAGAGAAACTCCACATGAGCCCATTGGTCTTGGTGCTCATGCTTCCTAAATTATCATCCTAAGAGACGAAAATCCACAGTCATATCAAAACGTCTATGTAATCGATGTTATTGTTCTAAATCCGGATTTCCATGGTCATATCCATCCGGATTAACATGCGATCCGAAGATCAGTCAATCAATTAAAATCGATTACCATCTAGTCATTTAAGAAGAAGTCGTTAAAACCATGGCTAAGGGGTTATTCCCCTTGCCCCGATAAGAGACTACTCACACATGGAGAAATGGGATACGGAGGAAGAAAGAAATGAAGCCATAGTCTAGCCCAGAAATCAGGAAATTAAATCTTATACTAGATATGATGAAATGTCTTAGCTCTTTGTTCCTTGCTCTAAAATTGAAGAACGGAAGGAAGAGGATTAAAACTAAGGCGGGGAGAAAAGACAAGAACAAGAAAGAAAGAAATGTGCTTGAACCAAAGCCTACTTTATTGCATAATAAGAGAACGATTACAAGATTAATTGCTGCAGAATTCCAAAAATACAAGAAATCCCAGATGCCCCTAAGAGGAGGAAGTGCCCCTCCTTTTATAGTAGAAGGAGGGGGGTACATTTAGGTTTAGGGTTCTTTGGGTGTTGACGGCTGGATATTTTTGTTGTCTGCGCGCTGCCAACCGACCGGTTCGGCAACCAGCTGATCGGTTAGAAGGTTCTGGAATGTGCAGCCAGTCAGCCAATCGATCGACTACCAACCCTAGTTAGGGTGGCAAAGTAGTAAAACGCTGTTCTGTGCTGCCCGACAATGGGCATCAGTCGAGCGGCTGGTACTAGAGTTGGGCGATCCTAGCCGTTGCCTGGTGAGATCAACGATCGATGCTTTGAAGGCCAAATGAGCGTTTCATGATGTCAGACGATCGATTTGATTCTGTGAAACGATCGATTGAGTTACCAACCGCTCGTCTCAAGTCCTGAAACTGCAATAAAATGCACATCATTGTCAAATTTGTGATAGAACGAGAAAATATCAATTTGTGCAATTTTCAAGAGATGAATGGATAATTTCTATGTGACAAGCTTAATAATTCACAGAAAAAGGTGTGCTAAATAGCACGCATCAATGAGCCTCGTACTCGGGTTAGTATTTGTATATAAAGGAATCTAGAGGTTATCCTTGTTTTTTGAAAGATGGGTAGAAATTTTGTTACACGTATAAGTGGTTAACATATCTTGTTCGAAACATATGTCTTAGCTTGAGTGGCTTGAGCTTGTGGAGCTGTTTCTAGATATAAGTGAGAAAATTCAAAAATCTTGACATTGATGATAATGTTGTTCCTGGAATGATGCTTGATACATGAAATATCTCACTTATGTTTAAAAACTTGAATATGCACACTAAGCCACTCTCATAAGCTAGACCTAGTATGAAATCAAACCATACATGAAGATGTAGTTTCAAAATCATGAACTCAGTACGGTGATGCCTAGAGATCTTAGCTAGAATAGTTGGGGTAACATGCCTAATCTCATACCCTAAATGAAAAAAAATGATTAACTCGATATGCAAATGATCTTGGAGTCATAACTTGAATAAACATGATGAATAAATTGTTTAATTTTAGATTTGAAATGGAAAAGAAAGAACATAATTGAATAGAGTTGGTAGAAATTTTTTGGGAAAGCAAAAACATGCATGAAATCTATTGTAAAGATGAGATACACACTTGATGATAGTCTTGTTTGAAGCCATGACCATGCATATATTCATTTCAGAATCGATAAAATAGATTTTGATGATACCCCTTGGTCTCATATAAAGATATGAACAAAAACCCTAATGTGGTGATGATGTCGTAATACAATATTAGAGTACAAAGTAATATGTACATAGATAAGATGAGTACACCTTTAATGATGATAACCTAAGTGTATACCATATGGTGGGGAATGCCTTGACAACCATGGTTCAACAGCTAGACCTGATGGATCCTGACTTGACTCTTAACTTAAATCATGGATGAATTTTGAGGACGGAATTTCTTTTAAGGAGGGAAGGATGTGATAACCTGACCTTTTCTCTCTCTTCAAGTGATATGTTCCTCTCTCATAAAGTGGTCCATTACTGAATTTGGTGTCAATTTCATAATTGGAGAGTTGAGATTTTTCTATTTTGGCCACTATAACGATCAATTTCACAATATGTACATTTGATTTGCTCTCTTGATCTAAATTTCACTATTTAATGATTCACTACTTTGTAAAATATCTTGAACCTGATTATTATGATCACCTTGCTCTACAATATGTTTCAAAATATCGAGTGTTCTTTTATCTTCCCAACGGTACAAAACTTTCCTCGTTTGGACCATCCTAGCCCAAGATATGGGTATTTGATAATTGACCAAAATTGTACATGTTTTAATTACTTTTGTGAGTTTGGGCCTTAATGGGCCTAGTTAGGCATGCGACCCATGCTTTACCCTTGTGACTCGCTAATCCCCTTTCCCCTTCAGGAAAGTAACGAAGAGTAGTAATTGCTCTTCTTTGTCCCTTCCAAATCAAACATTGAAGGCGGCTGAGGAAGGATGCCCTCTATTTTTTTTCCCTCATCTAAACCCTAGATATCTGGCTATATTATAAAACCCTCTCTTTCAACCCTACATCCTTGGCCTTTCTGCTAGGTCTGGCCGCCAAACACCATCTCCCTCCTTCTTCTCTGTTTGACAGTAGTGTGGCAGCCGACAGTGTTTTGGGCATCCTCGACGGAGGGCTGCACCACCGTCAGCTTCACAATGGCAGGAAGATCATGCTCGGCCATCTCCACACCCTACTTCCCCGCCGATATCGCCCAGCCTCCCTCCTTCCTCCATGTTGGTTCCACCCAAAACTGCCAAGGAGAAGTGGCAGCGTCCAAAGACGAGTCCTCAGGCCCCACCTTAGTGGCTAGCTTCCATGGAGCACCGATCCAGCTCTCGACCTGCTCCTTGGTGGGTTGTTCTGGGCGGGCTGACCACTGAGGAGGCAGGGGCGCCATCCTTTGCCTCTCCCCTGTTCTGTATGGGAAACAAAGGGTGCACGTGCAGGGGTGTTGTCGGGCGAAGGGGATGAGCCAGACGATGCGTTGAGGGCGCTCGGGTGAGAAAGGCCCAACAAGCACCTCGGCCCAAGACCAAAGGCCCAGATCATATACAAGAGAGTGGCCATCGGATCAAGGGTGAAAGGCTGAGATCCTTCATATAATTTCAAGGTATGTTGGTATATTATGGTTTTGAGTTTAAAACTTTAAGAAATGATAACTCTCTTTTCCCTTGGCCAAATATAGCAAACCTGTTGGGTTTTAGAGGAGGCAGAGAAGCAGCGGAAACAAAAACTTTTCTCCCCAAAACCCAGAACGAAAGGAATCGCGTCAAAGTCTATATAATAGGAAAGATGGTTTATGAATCATACCTTGTCCCGAGGCTTGCTCGGCGATAGTACCTCGCGCCTTGCGCGGTCTTCACCTCCGGTCTTGGACGGTGTCTGTGCAACTCCTGGTCGCACTGGGACTGAAGACTCCTCCTCCTACCGGACTGTCGGATGACAGTTGTCCTCCTGAGCGGAAGAGTCCTCCCGCCTCCGAAGTAGTCCACACGGACCACCTGGAAATCCACACTCCTTGTCCCACAAGGAAGTGGAAGGAGTCGCACCCTCCTGTTGACGTACTAGTCGCCAATACACTCTCTTGCTGCCAATTGCAACTGCAATTGTCTTTCCCTTGTTGCACCTCCCTTTGTGGGAAGCACTTGCTCGGGCTCTCTCTCGGTTACCAAAACCAAAGAGAACGACAACATTGCAGAGAAACCAACTTGCACTGAGGTGTACTCTGAGAAGCCCCCAATACCCCTATATATATAAGCGGGTCATGGGACAAGGTTCTCTGTCCCCGGCAATATAGGACTAAAGGCAGGAGTAGAAGGGTTCGAGATTTTCCACAAAAAGCAACCGGTTCGCACCCTGAAATGATCGGTTCACAGTTGAACCGATCGGTTCAGCCCTTGAGCCGATCAGTTGGACCTGAGTCGATCGTTTGGGGCACCCCAACCGATCGGTTGGTGCCCTGAACCGATTGGTTCACTGTCCTGATCCGGCTCAAAAATACTTTCCCTGTTTCTTTCCCAATTGGTATCGAATACCAATAATATTCCCAATCAAATTGGGCAATTTGAAACCATAGGAAAATTCTTGCCGACATGACTTTCCCAACTGGTCGGTTGCACCAGTTGAGCCGATCGGTTCAACTCTTGAACCGGTCGTTTCATCTTGGGAATGAGACGATCGGCCTGGACACTCCAACCGACCGGTTTAGCAACCTCAGCCGACCGGTTCAACACTTGAGCCGATCGGTTGGGAGCACATGTTGGGCAGAATCAGTCAATTGTGATTTCAATCGATCTGATACTCCAATCAATGCGTCCAACACCTTGAACCATATGATATTGAGCTATCGACTGATTGAGTGTTTAATTGAACTACTAAACTCCTTTAGTAATGAATCTAAACATTGCTTGTGGACAAAACTCCTCTTCCATGTTAAATCCTATGTGTGTGACCCTGCAGGTCCATTCCACGTTGGCAGTGAAAGTCCATAACACTTATGACTTCACAAGCAAAGAGCGGTGCCTAGTTACACATCATTTCTACCCAAGTGAAAGTAGAAAGTTAGAGAACAACTTTCATCCTACAATCTGTGAATGGTGTTACAGTGAATGTATAATTCCTTTGTCACTGATATCCTGAATGAACTCGAGGCATGGAACAGTCATCATGTCAACGTTCATTCATTTCCTTGATCTCAGAGTAGACCGAGTGAGATGTGTGTGACATCAATATCACATATTAATTCACACGTGCATGTGCATGCCTTTCTCAATCCTACTCATCAAGTGGCCAAGGATATCAAACTCCCTTAGGAGGGACAAATCTCATATCTATCACTCACCCCTCAAAAGCCCCATGTGTCAAAGCCACCCAATCATCACCTTTATAACAACCCATGTTTCAGGATTGCGTTTGATGATGTCAAAGTGTACCCAACGACATGTGTTGAGTGTAGTGATTTCAGGTCTAAGAATCACACTCACCACCATCACTGTGAAAGCTGACTGTGACTACCAAGTCATGGTTCCATGTGTCACTCTCACGATGGGTCTGTCCGGTACCTTGTTCTCTAACAAGTACCTATGTGCTTGGTTTGATATCACCATATCATGACTAATGAGATTTTGTCATCAACCAACACACAATCTAGTCTTCAGTGTTATTGATGTCTATGGTTATTTCAACAATAACAACCGACTAGGGACTATACAAGAATGTATGCTCTTAACATCTGTATGATCTCATCGTTTAGGTCCTCAACCTAAAAGCATACGTCATTGAGTCAAAACATTCTTTTAGACATCTATCATGTTACACCATCATCTCAGAAACAGTTTAAACATATAGATTGGAAATTGCCTTTATTATTATTCAAATCATTTACAAAGTATCCCATTACAATCATCACATGACTTGCTCTATGGGCATACATACCAACAAAACTTATATACCAAATTGATCAGGTCGACAAGACCTACCAATTGGGCATGGTTCCAGGTCCTAATTCTAATGTTTACTCCCTTGATTTTTAGAAAATGATAACTTTAGCCATGTTCAGTACATTCAATGCATCTAGGTGATAAAACTTGAACCTTTAATGATCATATATCTGCCTAATCATGAAATCAGAATCTTTAGTACATCTTTGATCTAAAGGAGGGTCCTTATCACCCCTATTTCTTAAGAATTACTCCCTTTTTTTGCACTATGTGACCTATCCTTGGACTTTAATGTACGATCTTGATCAAAGTTTCTATGTTTCTTGAATATGATTCATGTATCTAATGGACATCCACCTAATCTTGTTATATTTTTATTATGACCTTATGTTGCTGATCTAAACCATCCCTTATGCTTGGATCTTATTCATTGATGATCTTTGACCTTGATTACTCTATTGTGAGTCGTTTGACCCTAGCATGCATGTAAATGCCTTAAACCCTGTTATGATTATAGAAAGAGCATGGAACGTCATAATGGTATGAAACTTGAACCACACTCCTATGATGACCTCTAGATCAATATAAGATCATCAAATGTACTAATAACCAACCTTGTAAAACAACTTGGCCAAAGTCCTAAAATGAAGATAATTGGGGTTAATTATGAGAATCTAATTCATATATGTAATCTTGTTGTTAATCAGGTTGGCTTATGATCTAGATGGTAATGGACGTGTTAGTTAAGAATCTTTGAATCAGGTATGATCCTTATCTAGTTATATGACTACTATTTTCTTGTTTGAAAAGACATATATTGTATGCTTGTTTGTCTATTTGCTCAAATATTGCCATGTACTATTGCTATATCTTACTCGATGTTTGCCTCGTCAGTTTTATAACTTGAACACATATATAGATAAAACTCCATTATAATATTGTTGATAAAGGGTTAACTCTTGGTTACGTCCATGAGGTCCTTCTCGTATAAAAGGGTTAGCTAAGCTTGAGCATCCTTATGGACCCTTCCGACGGGAAGATGGTCAAAGGCCTTAAACATGCTTGATATTGTTGGTATAATGGAGTGAAATGAATAGTTTCACATTTGTTCAACAATTAACATGTTTATTCTTGTTCTTTTAGTCTTGAAATCTTTTCAAAATTATGCAAAGTTTATATATATGTGTATCTTTCTACCCATACTCAACACCTCGTGTGTTGACCCATTTCTCATATGTTGTTTTTAGGTTCAGAGATAGCTAGAATGTTGATGGGCTTGGTGAGCTATGCTAGGTGTACTTGTTGTAAGATCCAGATATAGTATACATGAACAGACTTGTACAAAGTGACTCTAGAAATATGTAACTGAATTCAAGAATATAATGCAATTTATATAATTTATTTTTGTTGAATGTCGAGACTGCGTTGGTGCCTTTATCTTGTTATCTGTTTGTGTGTGCTAAGCTTTACGCTTCCACATTTCGCCTTTGGTATACGTTTGGTTCATGGGACTGGGATTCCGGTTCCGTGACAGTCGCTTCCGATCATAATAAACATATAATCTGGACAAAATCTTATTTTTGGATTGGTTAGTTATTTAAATCTCTTATTTTATGAGTTATTATTTCTTATTATATATGCCAGTGTGTGAGATTCTTTTGGGCCACTCAGAGACAAAAGCGTCAATCCCTTTACTACTATCTAGACAGTGTGATTGAGATTAGGATAAGAACAGTTCTGTAAAAATTAGTTTCTCACAATTGCATTACATACAAATTTCTTTAACAATGTCAGATACAAATTGAATATATTTCAATTATATCTTGTGTAATGCACATGGATTTACTAGTAGGGTTTTATACACAAAACAAACTAAGTCAGTTGATGTCAAAGATGTGCCATCCAGTTAATAAAACTGGCCAATATACGATGGAGAGGTCTCAGGATCAGAAACACCATGCGAAAAAATGAATAATCGCCAATTTTCTTTAAAAAAAATCAGTTGGTTGATATCACTTCTTAAGTGCGGTGGCGGTGGGGAGGGCGGTGGAGGGTGGGGTAAAGGGATACATTCCGCCCTTTTCTTTGAAGAGACCTGCCAAATACGAAGCGCCGTTATGCTTACTAGACTTTTACCTGCACGTGAGTGGGGCCCACAATTACTCCGTTCCACCAGACCAACGGCTACACGTGTCACACAACTACATGTGAGTGATTCATCAAACGACACTTAAAATATTGGCGAAGTGCCCAAATGGAATACGGACTGGTATCAAATGGCAACGATTTGAAAGCAGCACACAAAAGATTTCGGACCTGATTTAAATCTACTAGATGTGGTGTCGGGATTCTGTCCACATGGAGTTTTTGTCCGATATTAGCAATTTCCTTATTGCTCGTAGACTTCTAGGGGATTCTTTTCAAGGCAAAAATTAACTGAATAGAGTAGAATAGGAAGCACTTCATTGTGCGGCCATAACAGTGTAGGACAATAACAGTAGCCCAAAGCACTGTCACCGAAAAGAGAGATGAATAAGAAGCGTACAGTCAGCAACAATACTGTTTTTCTGTTATTTACCGGTTAATATGGAATTGACGGTTGCTAGCATAAATATTCACGTAGGGATTTAAACTTTTAATTTTTTTCCGTGGTTGCAGACCCAAGATAGATTCGAGTTTCCTACTTGAGCAAAAACAATTCGCTCGCCGCAGCGGATATGATGTCTTTCCTCCCCAAGAATCCTGGACCACAGCTAACGTACTTCACTGCAGCACCACAAGTACGTAACACATCGGCATGTTTCATGTTCCTTGACATATCTTACTTGCTCCTTGACGATGATGGGAGACGGCGTCCAGCTGGTAATACTTAAAATCAAATGCAAATAGTTGGAAAACACGGTGAAATTGAACTGCACCTTTTCATTTGTTGCGTAACCAAACCAAGCCTTAACGACGTGGTGAAGTGGCATGACTTGCTTCCACTGATACGCGTATATCACATGACTTCAAGTCACGGCCACATGCACACATCATACTCCACGTATCAGTTCTACTAGGACTGGCAATCTAGCACCACCTTGTGGAAATCTGGCAATAGTGGAATATTTTTAAAAAATTATTAATGACTACTCTAAATCGCTATCGATGGTCGTATATCTTTTCAGATTTTGGAGGAATTTAATCATGATGAGACTCTATGATATAGGCACCTATCAGTTCTCTCGACACTAGGATGCCTCATTTAATAAAGGATCATCTTTAGTTGATTGTATCCTTCCTTTGGAGCAAATCAACATATCTAAAAGTAAAACGTTTGTGCTTTCACGGCAATTCACTCCACATGACCCACTTCGCTTTATGTAATGGTAAAATGGACAACACTTGATGTTTCTTACCTCAATGGATATGCAATTAGAAGATGGAGACTTTGATAAGAGATTAGAGTTCTATTATATAGAAGTACTTTTTTTATTTTCTTAAATTCTATTACATAAGAGCATCTTTAATTTTCTTTTTCTTTGCCCTTGGTATAACTAGGGCATGTAGTGGTTGGAAGAGGTGGAGGGAAGTAAGTGTTGGCTACCCAAAATTCATAGAAGGTGGCCAACGCCTACTCTTTGTACTATTTAGCATCTCTTCATAAGGCAGAGGGGTATGAAATGATGAAAGAAGGTGGATAAAAGAAGGGTCATATGACGTGGTTCTACGCATAAGGTCTCCCACATACAAACTCTTACAATCATTTTCACATGCAATCAACAAAATCTTGATGAATGAAGAATTGTAGTAAGCAACATTCTTTTCACATGACTTAAAAAACTTTAAACATCCATGACTTGTCTCAATTGCATTTCAACCAATCAGCCCAACAATTTACAAGGGAGATGAAAAATATATATATAACTTTGAAACTTAAGATCCAAGATGATTTAATTACATTCAAGTGCTAATGATACTGCAGTTATCATTGGTCATTCCAAGTTCTCATTCAAACATGTAGAGATTGATCTAGAACAAGCTTTTGGGACAAAATATTTCAAGTTTTGAGGTGTCCATGTTCTCAACAAGACATATGGTTCAAAGAATGAAATTATAATAAAGTAAAGTCTGACTAATCAAACACAAGATATCGTCAAAACCTACATACAATACAACATGGGTAGGTCACATGGAAAAAAGATCAAATTTTTTGAAAAATTATGAAAAAAGTAAGAAAAGAGGATATATGATATGTAATGTTATAAGATGTAAAAAGAAAGTATGATCTAGACAAGTATCATTGTAAGGAACCATCCATCAATTCAAACCCTAATTGATCATTAGAATAAATCTGTAGACAAAAAATCCAACTTAAAAACTAACAATCAACAAAATTGAGTTTAAAAATTTCAAATAAAACGATCCAAATTCAGATACAATTATGAGAAACCTCCACAAAAACATTAAAAATGATATATAAAAGTGTGCCGCGGTACATCTGAATCATCCCAGTAGACATGATAGAAAATCAATTGAAATCTCTCTCTTTTTTTCATCAAAATAGTTACATGATTGGTCCATGATTATGAAACTATAGCAACATAAGATGACCGATTCAGTGCATGACTCATGATCATAAGCAAACATCAAGAGAAACAACCTAATATATACATCATCAAATACACTCCCATAACATAGGAAAGTGAGAGTATAGAACATTTTATAATTTACAATATTATTCCTTATTACATCTTGATCAACACATCCTTTCCTCTACTCCATCATACCGAAAAGATGTGGATTACCATAGGGGTGAGACCTCAAGTCTCTGATATATGGTATATCAAAATCGAGCATACTCATTGCTTATAAACCTATGATGATCATATTACTATTGGCATACTAAACAACAACTAAATATCTCTAGATAGAATATACACATCAATTACTTTTTGTCTTTATGTGGATGTATACTCAACAAGTAGACAAGGGATATATCATAAGTATACGTGAGGCATATGCTTACTTGTACAAGGCAAGAAAAAAATGTAATGATTGTAATAAATTAAAGAATACAATTTCACATCCATGTGATTCATCTACTAAACCTAAAAAACTATACTATTCAAGCGAGTCATACATTTTATACTTACCCTGGGTAGTTTGAGGTTAACCACTTAAACTACTAGAAAGTCACTATGAAGCTTATTTATTCATCCCTACAAGATATAAGTCTTACTAGACTCCATAGATCTATGAAATCAAACACTATGTGATTAGGTATGCACTTGATTAACTAAGCCATTTTATCATATTTTAAATAGTATTGAACAATTACAAACATCAAAATTAAAATAATTGATATTTTAATAAAGTCAAAAGACTCCAAAACATATAAGACACATTCACATATATAAAGCACTAGATCAGGGTGCAACATCTCATTTTTGGCCACAACAAGGCCCAACGTATCAAAATCACCCTCAACAATGCCCAACATATCAATCTTGGCCATAACAAGGTCCAACAAATAAATTTTGGCCATAACAAGGCCCAACATATTAAGTCATGGCACATCAACCTTGATGAAGGAATATTAAGGGATATTACTTCGTCAACTATTTCATTTGCAATGTACAAATTGCATCAGATAAGATAGGCCATTACTATATTTTTCTTTTATAAAGTTTCAAAGTTAATTCTACGCTTTGATTACATTCCTATCCATTACATTTATAGAGGGGATTGCACTGTATGTGTATAATATTGCTGCATTTTCTTTCTCCTTGAAGTAGGAATCTAGAAGGAAGTTGGGATAGTGAGGCTAAGGACCTTGACATTCATTTTTCTTGAGGCAATGTTTGGCCACCAAGTTTGTGAGGTGATTATGGTTTCTTTTCATGTGGATGATCTTGTAAATGCTTGTATTTTTCTAATGTCCTTAATATATTCAATCATCAAGTTGTATTTTGGTGTACAAGCATTCGGGTTAGTGGTTAGGTCAACTTATTTCTTCAAATCACTTAATACAACATTCGGTGTAGAGAAATGGGTTTTGGCATGATTGCATCCATCTAAGATAGCATATAGTTCAACCCTCATAGGTTTTGATTTGTCTATTATAGTAGTACCTACTCATAATTAAATTCAACTTCATGTAGATGTTGCCATAAATTACAATAGAAACTCCACATTTACAAGTCTCATCAACTATGATCACATACTCATACACAACAACTAATGGAGGTTTAACTAGAGTTGTATTTGTTTTGTTAAAAAGAAATCTTTTGTATAAAAGTTTATCCACCTGAAAGCATATGCCATTTGATTGATAGATCTAAAGTTTAAGTTGAAGGCGTGTGCGTTTTTATTTTTCCATTCCATCCAATAGGTAACTGCAAACATGCATTGCCAACCATTATTAAATCCATAGAAATTCTCATGATCAACATATAGGACAAAGCATGATTGTAGAACATGACCAATCACCATTATTAAAGTTCAAGGGTATCATGAGGAACTTATCATATTGTATTGTCTTTAGAACCATTGAGTTCAAATTGACCAATCCTTAGTACATATATATTTCAAAATCTACTTGCTTGTAGTAAAATTTACATTATTGTTTAGGGACTAGATTAATAAACCAAAAAGATCAAATCATAATCATTGGGGTGATTACTAATGTGCATACATAATATCTCAGAGGTTTATTGATCCATGTGAGTTTTAATAAAAGATGATAGTTCTTTTATGTTATAAGGATCTTATTGGAGTAATTATCTTCCTCAAATTGTTGTCAATGTCTTTCATCTCTCCTTTCTCTATGATCTTAGTAAATTGAATAAGTATGTGATAGAATGTGATAATAAAAGATGTACCTTGGGCATTGGACATATATGCATGTAGGCTTGATGCTTTGTGGTTGATACCTTAAATTTAATGATATGGGTGTCATCATTGAGATGATGACATGGCCTTAAGGTTAGATTTCACCCATGATTGTAATGTGCATAACATGTACATTCATATAATTGAGATTCTAGATTCATGATGACTTTTATCGTCATCCATGAATACATTAAGTGTGATGACTTTGGGTGATATAAGATAGTCCACAAAGTAACTGAAAGTATTGATAATGGAATGAACCAACACTACTGGACATGAAAGACTTATTTCCCTCATAAAGGCACACTAATGACAAGACCTTATATTAATATTTTAAAACCATATGAAATTATGGATTCTACCTTACACTATTGTGACACATCACCATACTATTCGGTCTAAGGGCTCTAGAGGGGAGTGAATAGAGATACACAATTTCTCATAAAACATATTAGACCTTCAAATTATATTAATTAGGAGCAAAAGCTTAATGGAAATTTGAAGTCCTATCTAACAAGCATAGCAAAGATGAGAGATATTGATAGCAAGCACTTGACAAAGGGATGTAGAGTGGTTCCACACTTCAAACTAGAAGTGAGCCAGTCCACTACATAGAGAGGTCAACCTCTAGGATTTTGCTAGTGATTTTCTCTATTATATCACCACACAGATTTATAGAAATAGACCATCAAATGACTTACCCATTTAACCACAAGGAGATCTTCACCTTAACAAGGAACTTATCCACTTTGCTTGAGTCTTCAACCTTCACGTAGGTCTTACCCACTCAAGCTCAAGTCTTCCTCCTTGAAGGACTTTGCTTCTCCTCTTAGATCTTCATCCTTTGGCTTCTTATTCACTTAGATAAGATCACTACCTCTTCAACATCCTTGAAGAAGACCAACTACAACTCCTTCTTCACTCGATGAAGCTTGCATTAGCTTCTCTTCATGAGAGAAGGGGATAGCGAAGTAGTGGAAGATTTTAGAGCTTTACATGCACAAAGGTGGAGCTCTCTTACAATAATCTTAACTCACTCACAAATCACGAAATGTAGTGTAAAATAGAGAGAGAAAGGGGCTCACAGAGTAGTAGCACACTCTACTATAGAAAGTACCTAGAATGTAGTGAATGAGCAACCTTGGAATGAACTCCAAGGGGTCCTATTTATTGATGGGGGCTCTCCCTTGAGTTGGGGATCACTTAGGGCCAAAATATAGACATTTGTGCTCAAGGCAACAGATCTATTTTCGTACAAACAAGTCACCAACGCATAGAATCACTTTTTCTACATTTTTCATACAGTACATTTGGTCGAGTTTCAATAAAGGTAACTCGACCAATCAACTAGAAGACAAACCAAATTTTCAAACTATCGGTCGAGTTTGTCCTGGGAAACTCGACCGATCAGCCAAAATCACATTTGATCAGTAAGTTGTTCGGTCGATTTCTATGAATGCACAACTCGATCCATGCACATCATCATAAAATTGATCCATGGGATCGGTCAAAATTGAAACTCGACCGATCGACGGTCTGTGATCAATTTTCTAATTTGATTAAAAAGTGATTAAAACTTGGTACTAAGTGTCCCACATTTTTTCACATCCTAGTTACAAGTCATATAATCAATACAAGTGATCACAACATTCTTCTAGGGCCGTTTGTAGCACACTTGCATAGCATTTGACTTGAACTTTGACAAGCTAGGGCTTGTGTAAATTGATTCTTTTCATGTACCTAAAACCTGAAATCAATCTTGAATACACATATTAGATACTTATAAATGGAATGGTTGAGTCATTATCATAATTGAAAAGAACATATTATACACAATGTATAACCTCTAGGTCAACATTCTCCCCCTTTTTGACAATGACAAACCATTCCTCAAACATATTGAAAAGAACATTGAAATTATACCTTTGGCTTGTGAATTAGGGGGATTTAAGATTTGAACAATGTGAATTTCTCCCCCTCAATCTATGCTTACTTTAACATGCATAGTTAGTCTTTCTAGAAAAAGAAATATAGCATGCATGTACTGTATGGTCCTTTAGCAAGTCACATGATAAAGCATATAATGAACAAGAGAAGGATCACATAAGCAATAATAGCAATATGATTGAGTTTCAAGACATTGAAATTCTCTCCGCCTTTTGACATTATCAAAAAGTAAGGGGGCTAGAAGAGCATACAAATAAGTCTTCTCAAACACAACCAACCAGATATTCAAACATGAAATCTCATAACATATATCAAATAGAGATGAGAGACACACACACGCTAGGTCATAATCAAAATATGGTGAAATATGGCACCAACTCATAAGATGTATCTGGTCAAAGAGTAAGAGTGAATAGAAGATAGATTACAAATCATGAAGAATGTTCTCATAACAAAAACTACAAGCAAGAATCTATGAAAGCGAAAGATAAAATAGTACATCTCAGATCATGTGCCCAAATGTTTTTAATACAAAATAGCCTAGAAAGATATATATGATCAGCAAACTAGACTAAAAAACTAAGAACATCTAGACATCTAAGCTATCAGTGTCCACAACATCATCATCATCCTCAGCATCCGGCTCGTAGTCATCGTCTCCATCTGAAGGTGCAACAACAATGCCTTTATCACCAGAGTCACCACCAGATCCATCACCATCATCCTCACCATCACTGACATCCTCATCAGGATCAACAATCTCATCATTAGCCTGGTCAGGCATCTCCTCATCCATAGAAGGACCAAAGTGACGACTGGGCCATCGAGCATTCTTCTCATCCCAAGTCATACCAAGAGCATAAAGCTCATTGGTCTGGGGGAAGGAAGGAGCAGAATCACCCAGACTGGCAAGTAGAGTGGCCAAGGGGCTAGTAGGTAGCGGCAGGATGATAGGAGCAGGTCCACCAGCAACAGAGGGTGTGGGAGCAACAATGGAAGGCTCATGTGCAGGGTAGAAGTGATTGTATGCATAGGATGCATAAGCACTATCAGGGCATGGCTAGTAGGTGGTGTATGGGTGTGCACATGATAAGTTCATGTTAAACATAATTGAACATAAATCCTTGTACAGATGCTCCTAGACCTGGAGGTTGTATGCATATTTGTGTATCATATAACCCATGAGGGCTTCATTGGATACACAAAACGAGGCACATCTAGGTCGGGTAGGATGAGGAGGTGGAGGAGCTCGGGTGGAGGTAGAGGCAGGTGCAGTTGAGGTAGAGGAAGAGGGTGATGCATCAGGTGTGGTGGAGGAAAGGATAGGCATGGATTTCTGAATAGTGGTCTCATTGATACACACTCTCATCGTGGCAGGTCCGTAGTAGAAGTTAGAGAAGAGTGATTTCTCAGTGGCAAACTGGAAAAGACCACATATCAGGGCAGGATAAGGAGGATGGGTGCCACGGGTGTTCTTTCCAAAGTCAAAGCAAGTCATGTGGTAGAGGATGTATCTAGACCACTTGACTCTGACATTCTCTTAGATGCGGTACGTTATCACTACAGTGTTCTCTACAATATATGTTTGGTTTTTCTTTCGGTGAATGTTGCAGTTGACCACTAGGGATAATATACGCTTCTTGAGATCTAAGGAGGAGGAGGGTAGGGTGCTCTTCTTCTTATAGGGAACTTCAAGTTTCTTCAATTAACAATGGATATTGGGAACTGTGATCTCATTTTACTGATAGAAACCTTCGGGGTCCCCGTAGGTCAAAATATTCACCATAATCCTTAGGCCAGGTGTCATTCTCATCGGCTCTTGAAAAGAAGATGTTCATGATATCCTCGGAGATTTGGAATTTCTTCTCGACGATCATAGAAGTAAGGATAACTTGAGTATTCAGAGGTGGTACAAGGGGGTCCTAATACCCATGCAAATTTGTATAGAATTCGTGAACTGCTTTCCTGGTTGACATAGAATTGTGAAAGCACTCACGCTCGACACCCATGGGTGATAGGTGATGAACATAAAGTAATCTTGCCACTTGATCGAGGATAGCTTGACACCTAGGGCTAGGCTCAAAAAGGGCTCTAAAAGGAAAAGGACTTCTAGGAAGAAGGTCCTTATACCAATTTACATCCTCAATTGAGACAAAGAGGGTCTCATCAAAAGGAATCAAGAGGGAAGATGAGGAGGAGGATGGTACATTGCTAGGGGTGGCTCTCTTTCTTCTATTGGAAGCCATGGAGGCTAAAAGAAAGAGAAGAAGAGATCAAACACACAAACCACTCCACCAAAAACATTCACACACCTAGGTTGAGCTAGGGGGAAGGTCTCCCTAGGTCAAGGGTTGAGAGCTCAGGGCTAGAAGGTGAGGAATCAGTCGACTATTCTCTAGTTGAGATGGAGAATAGTCGGCCGAACCCAACTTAAATTGGCTTTAGCTCACCGACCGGTCAAGTTCTGTGAGGTGGAAACTTGACCGATTGGTCATTTTTAGAAGATCTCTCGACTCGACCGATGGTCAACCTGACCTAAAACCATCAAACTTAATTTCTATCCATTTGAATGCTAATTAAATTTATTTTTCAAGTCCATTATGTATATTAAACATACTTAGGCACATATTACTCATCATTGGGTACTATTTTGTGATAAAATAAGCATTTGCAAAAAATACCCAAAAATAAGAGAAAAATAAGGCAAATTGAACATGAAAAACCAATTTTTAGCATATTAGCACTCAAAGATGATCAAGATAGATGCAAAACATATATAATAGATGACTACTAGCTAGAAGGCATATCAGATTCATTCAAAGTAGTTATAAGCAGTTTGGATCTAATAAAATTAAATTGCTCTCTAGCTAGAGGTTTAGTAAAAATGTCGGCCAACTGATTTTCTGTGTCCACATGTGTGACATAAATATCCTTCTTGGTAATGTGATCACGAAGAAATTGATGGCGAACCTCTATATGTTTAGCTCTACTATGAAATATAATATTGTAAGATAAGTTAATTGTACTAGTTTTATCACAATAGATAGGAGAAGCATCCAAATGAATGTTAAAGTCTTGGAGCATTTGCTTCATCCATAGGACTTGGGCACAACAACTCCCGACTGCAATGTACTGAGCCTCAGTGGTTGATAATGCCACGGTGCTTTGTTTCTTGGAGAACCAAGACACCAAGCATGGTCCTAGGAGGAAACAAGTGCCACTTGTGCACTTTCTATTAATCTTAATAGCTATAAGATGAAATTTCTTAGGATTTGATTGAAATCTAGCACACAAGATAACACTAAACATTATGTTAGGTCTAGAGGCAATTAAGTAAAGTAAGCTTCCAATCATACATCTAAAGAGCTTCTCATCTACCTTTTCACCTTCTTCATCTTTATCAAATTTGGAAGTGTTTGACATGGGTGTGTCCATCGGCTTGGTATTCTCCATCCCAAAGTGCTTAAGTAGTTCATTGGTGTACTTGCCTTGGTTGATGAAGTTCCCATTTTTTGTTTGTTTGATTTGGAAGCCGAGGAAGAATGTGAACTCACCCATCATACTCATCTTGAATACACAGTACATAAGATCACTAATTTTTTTGCAAAGATTAAGGTTAGTTCCGCCAAAAATGATATTATCAACATATATTAGAATAATAAGAAAATTGTTAGAAGTGTGCTTTAGAAACAAGGTATAATCCACTTTGCCCATCATATAACCATGATCTAACAAAAAGTTCTTTAATTTCTCATACCAAGCCCTTGGTGCTTGTTTGAGTCCATAGAGAGCTTTTTGCAACAAATTAACATGGTTAGGTAGACTATCATGTACAAAGCCCAGAGGTTGTGCAACATACACTTCCTCCTCAATTGTGCCATTCAAAAATGCAGACTATCATGTACAAAGCCCAGAGGTTGTGCAACATACACTTCCTCCTCAATTGTGCCATTCAAAAATGCACTTTTAACATCCATTTGATACAAAAGAAAGTTTTTATGACTAGTGAAAGCAAGCAACATATGAATGGACTCAAGTCTAGCTACAAGTGCATATGTTTCATCAAAGTTAATACCTTCCTGTTGATTGTAGCCTTGAGCCACTAACCTTGCCTTTTTTCTTATCACTTTGTTGCTTTCATCTAGCTTGTTGCGGTAGAACCATTTGGTGCCAATGATCTTTCTATCACTTGGTCTTGGCACAAGGGTCCAAACTTTGTTCTTCTCAAATTGTTCCAGCTCCTCTTGCATAGCTAGGATCTATACTTCACCCCCAAGAGCTTCCTTGACATCTTTAGGCTCTAGTTGTGAGATGAAGACGTTGTTTGCTTGTTCTTTGTTGAATGCAGCCCGCATCTTCACTCTTTCAAATGAATCACCTAAGATCAGCTCCTTAGGATGAGTTTTTGCAAATCAAGGAGTTAAATCCTTCTTTTCATCATCATTGTCTTCTTCTTGAGTAGCTAACTCTTTTCCCTTTTGGGTGATGTTGAGTTCTTTAAGGATAGGAATTACTTCATCTGCAACATTGTCATTTGAAACAATATCTTTGTGAATAAATGGATTAGTCTCAATAAACTTTACATCAATAGATTCTTCTACCTTAGCAAGATCAACATTATAAACTCTATATGCCTTGCTAGTAGTGCTATAGCTGAGAAAGAAAGCCTTATATGATTTTGGATCAAACTTGCCGAGGTAATCTTTCATATTCAAAACAAAACAAGGACATCCGAAAACATGGAAATACTCGATAGAAGGCTTCCTACCACCCCATAGTTCATAGGGGGTTTTCTTAAGCGAGGGATGAGTGAAAACATGATTTTGCACAAAATAAGAGGTACTGATAGCTTCAACCCAAAACTTCTTAGGAGTATCATACTTAAGAAGCATGGTCATAACCATCTCCTGTAGAGACCTATTCTTCCTCTCTACAACCACATTTTGTTGAGGTGTTTGAGGTGAATAAAAGTTGTGTGCATAACCCGATTCTTGACAAAAATGCTCAAAAATCTCATTTTGAAATTCTCCCCATGGTCACTACGGATGGAAACAATCTTACAAGAAGCTTCATTCTCAACTTGTTTGCAAAAAATAGAGAAAACATCAAGTGTATCACTCTTTGAGATGAGAAAGAAGGCCCACGTATATCTAGAGAAATCATCGACAATAATAAGGCAATACTTGAAACCACACAGAGATTGCGTTCTCATTGGTCCAAATAGATCAATATGAAGAAGCTCAAGAGCTCTCTTAGTGCTAAGGACTCCTTTGGATTTGAAGGAGGAATTTGTATGATTTCCTTGTGTACAAGGTTGGCATTCTTCATCCTTTCCAAAATCCAATTTAGGAAGTCCCTTGACTAAGTCCTTTTTGCTCGAATTCTTTAATTGATGCATATTTACATGACCAAGTTGGTGGTACCAAAGAGAAATATCATTCGAGTTGGCTACAAGGCATCTTCCAACCACATGCTTAATAGAGTTAAGAAAAATAACATAAAGATTACCATTTCTAGTTCCCTTATAATATAATTTGGTAGGTGAGGGAATCTAGAATCAAACATTTAAATGCAATAAATAGTACAAGGTAACCATTATCACAAAGTTGTCTAACACTTATTAAATTGTGATGTAGGCCATCCACAACAAGAACATTAGTGATGCATAAGGATTCACCTACATCACCATCACCTTTGACTTTACCTTTCTTGTTGTCCCCAAAGGTGACAAATCCTCCTTGCTTCTTTGTGAAATTGTTGAAATGGCTTATGTCACCGGTCATGTGCTTAATGCAATCACTATCAACAATCCATGTATCTTTTCCCTACAAGAAAGGGGAATGTCGGTTCCCAACTCAAACTTTGGGATTCAAAGTTAGCTTGGGGACCCATTTCATCATTGGGTTGGTCCCCTTAGGCTTGTAAGGTCAAGAAGGTGAATAATGATCATCACACTTGCAATAAGAACAAACCATAAGATTCTTAGTTCCCAAAGATTCTCTTACAAATAAGGAGAACTCCTTGCTCTTTTTCTTACCTTTGGCCTTACTCTTGCCCTTTGAGGCTCCCCCTACAAATCCCAAACCACTAGTACCACTTTTTTTAGTAGAATGATCAAGGATTTCATTTAGGGAGTTTTTCTCTTTGAGGAATTTCTGCAGGGATGCTCTCAATCTATGGTTATCATCATTTAAAGAAACAATAGTAGAGGATAAACTATATATGTCATCTCTAGCATGCACAAGGTCAGCCTCAAGACATAAAGCTTTAGTAAGATATGAATCGTTTTCAAAAGAGATAGAAGCAACATTAACACTAGGCAACAAAGGTTTAGAAGATAGATCATTTACTTGACTAAGCAACCTAGCATTTTCAGATTTTAGCATTTGAATCTCTTTGAGATAAACATCTCTCTCTTCTCTATGAGAATCAATAAGCAACTTAAATTCAACATTTTCAGTTTTAAGCAATTTAATTTCTTTTAGGCAATTTTGGTTCTCTTCCTTAATATTTTCATTATTCTTAAGGTAGATGACATTCTCAACTTCAACCCCATTTTAGTGGAGTTCAAGATCAAGGTATTGCCCATGCAAATTATCAATACTCTCAAGGTTGGTTTTCTCATTCAATTCCAAAATTTCAAGCTTAGCATAAAGATCATCAATGATTTTTCCTAACTATTTTCTTTTAGATTTACATTTAGCAAAAGAAGAACGGGTAGTAACAAGCATATAGATAATAGTTTCTATAGGAAATTCATGCAAACTTACCTCACTTACCTCACCAATGTCTTCACTTGTAGAGGCCATGAGAGCAAGGTGGCACTCTCCATCTTCTTCGAAGCTAGAGCTGCTTGAAGATGAAGCTTCCCAAGCCACATGAGATGCATTCTTGTGTCTCTTTTCCTTCTTTTGCTTCCTCTTGTTCTTGCTCTCCTTCTTGTAATCCTCTTCTTTCCTTGAGCTGCTCTTGTGGTGAGACTTTCTTGACTTTGGGTATTCACTCTTGTAGTGCCCCTTTTGTCCACACTTGTAGCATCTCGGGGTAGAGAAGGAGGAGGCTTTCTTTCCCTTGAAGTGCTTGCCCTTGGTATAGTTGGCTTCATGCTCACTAGGGCCTTCATATTCACTAGAGGAGGGGAAGAAGACCAACAAGCAAGTTGTTGTTGAAGGATAACAACCTCCACTTGTGCTTTAAAAGCACTATCTTTGATCTTCTTGGCTTCCTTCTCTTCTTGCTAAGCTTCTTCTTCTTGCTTGTCAAGTCTAGGCTCATGGGCTTGAAGATTGCCAATGATTTCTTCAGTTGGGATATCACCAAGGATTCTCACTTCTTCAATGGAGGTGACCTTTGACTTTGATGTGGCTTATATTGTCACACTAACAAACTCACTTAGGGTTGAAATCCCTAAGTTTTTAACCAAAACTACGTGCAATAATACCACCCGCAAGCGGACGGGTCTTATCGCAATATAGTTGAGGATCAAATCCCAAGGGACAACATTTTTAAGAATCTTTCTCTAGTAGATTCTTATTGAATCGAGACTAATATTTATAATAAGGTTTGTTGAATTGAGTTTAATTAAACTAATTGCAAGGAAAGTAAAAGAGCAGGATTAAAGGTTGATTAAAGATTAATGATGGAAATCGCTGGGATGGTCCCAGGTTTCACCACCACTACTCATGCAATCACACCTAAACATCAAACATCCAGGAAAGATATAACCATTCAAATAGAGCTGCTGCAAAAACCCCCCATACATGCATCAGGTTCGCGTAAGCATCACCTTAGGTATCAGATGTCTCGTCACCATCCAAATCACATACTTACAGCTCCAAAGATATAGAAATCCAAATGAAGTTGTGGGCCCCCTATACAGGCTCCAGGCACATAGAAGCGTCACCGTGGGCTAGATGGCTCGTCACCACACAAATCATACACTTACGACCTCAAGGAATCCCATTCTATTTCTAGTTTGGGAGTCAACCACGTTAATCGACATTCAAAATCGACGCATTGAAGTTCTTGCAACATAGGAAACGAACAAGATATATGCAAGCAGGTGATCAATCGAAAAGCACACATCGACAATCAACAATGAAATGAAAGATTATATACATGTCATGGAATGTTTAACAAAAAGATATGAAAGCATGGGTAGCGGGGCTAGTCCCCACACCCCAGTGAAAGTAAACTACTCGCTCATGGTGAGAGAAACAAGGATAACAAGGGATAGAGAAGTTTCCACCATGAGCATGGTGAAGAAGATGATCGTAGCTCAGTGGAGAAACGGTCTTCTACACAACGTCAGAGAAGATCTGGAAGAAGAGAGAAGTACACCACGATAGACGAGGTAGATCTTCTCTCTCCACCTTCTTCTTCTTCTCATTGTCCTCGCTCGTAGTAGGAGTAGTTCGTGGCGGCGTGGAAATGGCATAGACGAAATAGATCTAGAGTTTACACTCCAGATCTGGGTGGACAGGCCACAAAACCACCACGGGGGTAGGTTCTTGGCTATGGAGATCGTCTCCTTAGGCCCAAGACAGACCTGCAGCCTAATGGCATCTGGAGATGATCATTTGATGGGCTGGAGTCGCGTTCTATTTATAGGCAGGCATGACACCGACTTAGATTCGCGACCTCTATAATTTTGCAGTAGGTCACGGCATTTCGAATGATGCCACAGTCACGGCTTTTTGAATGATGTCGCAGTCGCGGATTTTCAAATGATGCCACAGTCGCGACTTTTTGCATGGTCACGACTTTTCGAATGATGCCACGGTCGTAGCTTTTTGAATGATTCCGCGGTCGCGGCTACTTGGAAGCAAGTCGCGGTCTTTTTGAATGATGCCATGGTCGTGGCTTTTTGAATGCCGCGGTCACGGCTTTTTGAATGCCGCGGTCGAGGCTTTTTGAATGCCGCAGTCGTGGCTTTTTGAATGTCGCGGTCGTAGCTTTTTGTTAACTGGTCGCAATATTGATTTGGAACACCCGGGTTGCGGGGTGGCATGGAGGAGATCGCGGGTCTACTGCTGGTGTCGGTGGTGTCATGGTTAGTTGTGAAGTAACTGAGGTTGCGATCCAGGGAAGCAGCAGATCACGGTCTAGAGAGAATCGCGACCGTGATACTTGGCAAAATTATTTGCAATCGCGGTTTTGATAGCATTAGTCGCGATCACGATTAGGGTATGCTACAACCCGCGATCTGGGAGAAGAGATAGCATTGTAGCGGCGTAAAAGAGATAAAGGGACCGTTGACTTGTTTTGACTAGGCCCAAACCAAGGGCTAAGATAGAGGAATGGATTAGAACATGGGCCCAATGCCCAAATTGACCTGTCAAAAATGATATAAAAATACAATTAAATTCGTGATCAAATTGACCGAACCAAGATAAGTCGCATATAAGAAGATATGGCCAATAAAAGCTCAATAAAGTAGTTATGCCAAGTAAATGCACATATTAGAAGATAAAGCTAATAAAAGCACGGATGTAACCAAAACTGGGCTAAACGAGATGATTGACCTGCGATGAATATGCATTCATCAAAATACCCCGAACTTAAATGTTGATCGTCCTCGAGTAACACAAAATCTAAAACACTCGCCGGATGAATACTTTCAACACATGTGATCGCTTCATCTTCACATCACAATTGTTTCTTTTCTACTCGGTATGACTAAGTGTCTCAACATCCTGAAATCATAGAACAAATTTTACCATATCTTCATTCCCGAGTTCGCTTCCCAATATCACTTCCTCTCTACTTTTTCCAAAATCAAGCATGTTAGAGAATTTTGTAAGAGTCCAAAGATACCTGGAGAACAACAAGTGTGCACCTGATCTGACACTGGTGTTTTTAGGATGTTGGTGAGCGTAGGCATTCATTGTGCCAGTAGGTGGAAAAGGGAGTGAAGGGTGGTATGGAAGGAAGCAATAAATTTATCCTCTATTCGACTCGAGATTTTTATTATATGATTTGCAATTTCATTGATTGCAAACCCCTTTTTTGTGAGAATCTCTCCTCTATTCGACTCGAGATTGCATTTCTTTTTGTGTGCGCTTTGGCATCTTTTCTTGGTGATACACCCCTATTTCTAGCGAGGGGTATGGAAGAAGAGTAAAGAGAGAGAGTGTGTGCGCCACCCCGAACTTAGGGTTTGGCACTATATTGGCTATTGTTGTTTGTTTTTTATGGACGGAGGGGTAAGAAGATGATGGAAGAAGTGTAGAAAAGAGTTCAGATCAGAGTGCAACTTGATTTACAACTCAGTGCACCGGGTCGTTCTCTTTATCATACTCTACTCAAATAATGACTTGATGAGGATCCTGTGGAGATTCCATGCTATTGTTCCACTAGTCAGATAGGAAGCACAACGTGTTTGATCCCTCTCAGTTCGACATATACTTGCCATATCTACTGATCATGATGTTAGGATTCATAAGCTTCACACAGTGATTTCTAATCATTGGCTAGTTTCAGAAATTGTTCTCCTTGAGGCTTCGCTTCGAATAAGGAGGGTAAAATGATTCAAAACTGCATGGAAAAATTGGATAGCCAGCTATGTAAAGGCTTTGATTGAAAAAAAAGAATCAAAACTTCATCAAGTTTCTATACAAACTGCTATGAAAACTTTTGAAAATTTTTGAAAAAATTTCTCAAAATTGCAACAAAATTTCAACGATGAAATCTTAAGTCTGAAACAGATAGGAGAGGGTGGAAAGTAAAGTACGTACCACCCACCCTCCACACCAAACTTAGAAATTTGCTCGTCCCGGGCAAACTCTAAACCCGAGATGGAGGGGTAAACTAGTGCCGGTTGGTCCACCAAATGTGGTTGCATTCCTTTCGGCGACGCGTCCTCCATCTAAAATCTCAAAAATGGAAACTATCAGAACTTAAAACTGCATCTTGCAATGCATTGTCTACCAGGTGCAAAATTTTCTAAAAACAAAACTAAAAGTAAATGCTAAGTTAAAGATCGGGTTGCCTCCCGACAAGCGCCTTTGTTTTACGTCGATGGCTCCACATGATTTCGTTAACTCTCTGGTAGGTATGTCAGTTTGGACAGATCCATCAATTCATCAGTGCTAGTATCAGCTGTGGTGAAATATCTCTTCAAGCGTTGGCCATTTTCCACAAAATCACCTGACTTTTCACTCCATAAGGTAAATGCACCATGTGGATAGATGCTTTTGACAATGATGGCCCAGACCATCAAGAATAGAGTTTCCCTAGGAATAACTTCAGTCTTGAGTTGAATAGAAGAACTTGGTCTCCCACATGAATGTCCTTCCTCTTCGGATGACCATCATGCCAAAGTTTCGTGTGTTCCTTGTAGATTCGTGCATTCTCATAAGCTGTCTTTCGGAGTTCATCTAGCTCTTGAAGTTGCAGAATCCTGGCTTCGCCATCTTTCTTAATGTCAAAATTCAGCTGTTTTATTTCCCACCATGCTTTATGTTCTAGTTCTACAGGCAGGTGTCATGATTTTCCATAGATAAGTTTGAAGGGTGTTGTTCCAAGAGGAGTTTTGAACGCAGTTCGGTAGGCCCATAAAGTGTCATTGATTTTCACTGACCAATCCTTTCGGTTGCATCCTAATGTCTTTTCCAGGATAGCTTTGAGTTGACGGTTCGAAACCTCTACCTACCCACTTGTTTGTGGGTGGTAGGGGGAAGCTATCTTGTGTGTTACACCATATGTTCTCAAGAATGCTTCAAAGCTTCTTTCCAGAAAATGAGAACCTCCATCCGAGATCATAGTGCGTGGAACTCCAAAATGGGGTAAAATGATATCTTTGAACATTTTAATGATGGGTTTTGAATCGCTAGTAACCATCAGTATTGTTTCTACCCATTTGGAGACATAATCAACCGCAACTAGGATGTAGGAAAATCTATGTGAGGATGGGAATGGACCCATGTAGTCCACTCCCCAAACATCAAAAATCTCGACTTCTTGTGATAGCTTAAGTGGAATCTCATCTCTTTTCGTAATGCTTCCCGTTCTCTGACACTTTTCACATGACAACACAAAGTTATAAGCATCTCTGGATATGGTTGGCCAAAAGAAACCACATTGCAAAACCTTCAAAGAAGTTTTCTTAGAACTCATATGGTCTCCGACTGGGCCTGCGTGGCATTGTTCTAAAATAAGTTGGGCTTCTTCCTCAGCGATACAACGTCTGTAGAGACCATCAACACAGAGCTTGAAGAGGTACGGTTCATCCCAGTGATATTTCCTCACATCATGCATGAATTTCTTTAGAGCATTGCCAGTACACTCAAGGTGGACGACACCACTGACAAGGTAGTTCACATAGTCCGAGTACCAAGGAGTAGCTTCTGAGACTTTCATAAGCTGGTCATCTAGAAGAGAGTCGTTAATTGGTATCTTCTTAGTTTCCAGAGTGTGGATATGACTTAAGTGGTCTGCTACAACATTTTATGTGCCTCTTTTATCTCTAATCTCAAGATCAAATTCTTGTAATAGGAGAATCCATCTTATTAGCCTTGGTTTTGCATCTTTCTTTTTTATAAGATAATGAATAGCAATGTGATCGGTGTAGACAATCACCTTTGAACCAATGAGGTAGGATCTAAACTTATCAAAGGCATATACGATTCCTAGGAGTTCCTTCTCAGTAGTTGCGTAGTTCCTCTGAGCTTCGTCAAGGGTCTTCGATACATAATAGATGACATGATGTTTCTTCTCTATACATTGGCCCAGAACGGTGCCCACAGTGTAATCACTGACATCATACATAATTTCAAATGGGTGATCCCAATTTGGGGCTTGAATGATGGGTGTTGTTGTAAGGGAATGCTTTAGGTTGTTGAAACTCTTGATACACTCTTCATCACAATGGAAATCAGTGTCCTTCAGCAACAAGTTTGTCATGGGCTTGGTTATCTTGGAGAAATCCTTGATGAACCTTTTGTAGAATCCTGCATGACCAAGGAATGCATGGACTTCTCTTACATTGGTTGGGATAGTGAGTTTAGAAATCACTTCGATCTTTGCTTTATCAACTTCGATTCCTCGATTACTGACCTTATGGCCGAGGACAATACCTTCTTTTACCATAGAATGACATTTCTCCCAATTAAGCACTAGATGTATTTCTTCGCATCATTTGAGGACAAAGGAGAGGTGCTTCAGGCATGAGTCGTATGAATCCCCATATACAGAGAAATCATACATAAAAACTTCCATAATGGTTTTGGTTAAACCAGCAAATATGGCTGCCATGCAGCGTTGGAAGGTTGCAGACGCATTACAGAGCCTGAATGGCATCCTTCTAAAGGAGTATGTTCCAAAGGGGCAAGTAAAAGTGGTTTTCTCTTGGTCATCTGGATGTATAGGAATTTGGTAGAATCCAGAGTAACCATCGAGATAGCAAAAATATTCCTGGTGAGCCATTCGCTCTAAGACTTGATCTAGAAAAGGCATCGGGAAATGATCTTTACGGGTTGCGTTGTTTAACTTTCTGTAGTCGATGTACATCCTCCACCTGGTGACTGTTCGAGTGGGGATGAGTTCATCATTTTCATTCCGTATCATAGTAGTGCCACCTTTCTTTGGAACGACATGCATAGGACTCACCCACGGTGAGTCAGATATCGGATAGATGATTCCGGTAGTGAGCAACTTGATAACTTCACGACAGACTACTTCCTTCATATTAGGATTCAACTTCCGTTGATGCTCGAAAATTGGCTTGTGGTCTTCCTGTTGGAATGTATGCCCTGAGAGACAATCATGGGATGATTGATGGGATACATTAAGATTGATTTGATAAACAAAAAAAGGCAAGCTTCCAATTCTTTCTGGTTCAGTCATATGAGATAGTGATAGAACATATTGAATGTCTAGAGAATGACAGTACTCAATGACGTATGCTTTCAGGTTAAGGACCTGGACGATGAGATCATACAGATGCTAAGAGTTTGTACATTCTTGTTATGTCCCTAGTCAGATGTCATTGTGGAAGGTAGATAGACAACAATGACAAACAAGACTGGATTGTGGTGTTGGTTGATGACATGATCTCATTAGTCATGATATAGAGATATCAAACCAAACACATTGGTACTTGTTAAAGAACATGTGTACCGGACAGACCCACCATGAGTTTGACACATGGAACCATGACATGGTAGTCACAGTCAGTACTCACAGTGATGGTGGTGAGTGTGATTCTTTGACCTGAAATCACTGCACTCAACACATGTCGTTGGGCACACTTTGACATCATCAAACGCAGTCCTGAAACATGGGTTGTTATAAAGGTGATGATTGGGTGGCTTTGACACATGGGGCTTTTGAGGGGTGAGTGATAGATATGGGATTTGTCCCTCCTGAGGGATTTTGATATCCATGGCCACTTGATGAGTAGGATTGAGAAAGGCGTGCACGCATGTGTGAATCATTATGTGATACTGATGTCATAACATATCTCTTCCAATTTGCTCTGAGATCAAGAAAGTGAATGAGTGTTGACAGGATGACTGTTCCATGCCTCGAGTTCATTCGGGATATCAGTGACAAAGGAATTATACATTCACTGTAACACCATTCACGGATTGTAGGATTGAAAGTTGTTCTCCAACTTTCTATTTCACTTGGGTAGAACTGATGTGTGACTAGGCACCACTCTTTGCTTGTGAAATCATAAGTGTTATGGACTTTCACTGCCAACGTGAAAAGGACCTGCAGGGTCACACACATAGGATTTAACCTGGAAGAGGAGTTTTGCCCACAAACAATGTTTAGATTGATTACTAAAGGAGTTTAGTAGTTCAATTAAACACTCAATAAATTGATAGCTCAGTATCATAATTTTCAAGGTGTCAGACACATTGATTGGAGTATCAGATTGATTGAAATCGCAATTGACTGAGTCTGCACAATCTGCACTCCCAACCAACCGGCTCATGTGATGAAATGATCGGCTGAGCTTGGTGAACCGGTCGGCTCAAGTGTTGATTCGCTCGGCTCATGATCAAGGTGAAACGATTGCTTCAATTGTTGAAATGATCGATTCAACTGGTGCAACCGAGCAAGTTGGGAAAGCAGGATTGGTGAGAATTTTCCTTGCGTTTCACTTGCCCAATTTGATTGGAACAAGGATTGGTATTCGATACCAATTAGAAACAAAAGATGGAAAGTCAATCAAGAATTGATCAGGACCACGAACTGACCGGTTCAGAAGTGAACCGATCGACTCCTGGGTCCCAACCGATCGGTTGAGGTGTCAACCGAGCAGCTCAGGTCCCCAACCGACCGTTTCAGTTGTGAAATGATCGGTTCAGGTTGCGAGTTGGTTGTTTTTGTGGAAAATCTCGAACCCTTCTACTCTTGCTTTAGTCCCGCATTGCCTGGGATGGAGAACCATGTACCATGACCCTCCTATATATATTGGGGTATTGGGGGCTTCTCATACAACAACTCAGTGCAACCAGTTGCTCTGTAAAGTTGTGGTTCTCTCTGGTTTTGGTAACTGAGAGAGCTCGAGAAAGTGCTACCTAATAAGGGAGGCACAGTAAGTGAAAGACAATAGTAGAAAGCGACTAGTAGCATGAGAGTGTGTTGGCGACTAGTATGCTGACAGGAGGGTGTGACTCCTTCCAATTCCTTGTGGGACAAGGAGATTGGAGTTCCAGGTGGTCCGTGTGGACTACTTCTAAGGCGAGAGATTTTTGCTTCTCGGAGAACATTTGTCAATCCCGATAGTCTTGGTGAGACCAGGAGTCGTCAGTCCCGGTACGACCAGGAGCTACACAAACACTGTCTAAGACCGAAGGTGAAGACCGCACAAGCCGCGAGGTATTGTCGCCGAGCAAGCCTCGGGACAAGGTATGATTCCACAAACCTTCCTTTCCTATTGTATAGACGTTGACACGTTTCCTTGTTCTGGGTTTGGGGAGGAGAAAATTTTTGTTTCCGCTACCTTCTCTTCCTCCTTTAAAACCCAATAGTGGTATTAGAGCCACATCAACTGCTCTATACTTTAGGGATTATCGATATGATCGATTTTGGTTTGTCGCATTTATTTATTGCATATGATGCAAATAATATTGGCTTTATGCATGTCCAATCCTAAATCCACAAATCCCAGTTTACATATATGATATGTATTATTAATGCACAGATACGCGTCGCCCTTAAACGAGTTTTGTGGTGGATGTATAGTGTGGTTATGGCCAATAAACCCTATCTGTGCATGGTTGTATGTGGTTGCTTGCATCTCGGTCTGCGCACCGATCTTCCTTCTCATATTCCTGATGTAACTCGAAATAATTCAAGATTTCTTTCCTATCTTTGCTCCCCCTGAATGTAACTCGGGGTTTCTCTTTTTACAATGTAAAATAGGATAGAATTTTATTTATTGTTATGTCGAAGAACGAAGGACATCCTAACGGCAGCTGAGATGATCGATTCAAGGCATGAACCGATCAGTTGACGTTCCAGACGATCGGTTCAAGGAGTGAGCCAATCGGTTGATGACCGATTCGAGGAGCGAGACGAGTGGGTGGCGGCCATGAAGAGATGCATGACGACCAGGTGAACCGATCGGTTGGAGGAGCCAACCGATCAACTGGTGGCACCCAGCCGACCAGTCTGATGGCGAGCTGATCATTCATGTGATGAGTTGATCAAACCCAGAAAGGCAAAGCACAAAGTTCATCTTGTACAAGTTGCATGTGATGTAGACCTAGATGATCGTGATTCCTCTTGGCTCGAGGAATCACATTAGGATGTCCATAATCATCGCTTTTATTGTTTCACGTTTTATGTGGGATATTGCATGTATATGATATGTACTATGTATTATGGTGATTGGATATGTATATGTATATAAAAACCAAATCCCTCATTAAAATATTAATTTTTAGATGCCTTCCAAATGCAAAACACGTGAAAAGCTTGATCGACCAAGTGTGGGCATGCCCTAGCGTGGTGCACCATCTATCTCGTGGAAGCCTGAAGGATGATTGTGTGGGTCTGCCCTAGCAGTGTGCATATTCATCGTGTTTGCTTTGGGTTGGACTTAACAAGGTGACCTAGATAGGATCTAGCACCTTGAGGCATGGAGATGATCATGGCAAGGGGTTGCATATGACATCTTATCAAGAGTTGCATATGATGCAATTGCTAAGAGTTTCCTACCTGAGAGATCTAAGTTGTTGGTGATAGCCCAAGCTGGTCATTCACTTAGAGGATTTCAGGGTCTTACCCACTAGAAGGTTGTACGCTGCAATCTTCCGAATTGATGGTGATGGCTATCAATTTGAAGTAAAATAGTGGGAGTGATAATTAATTAAAGGCCTAATTTTTATCGTCAACTTTTCAAATCAATCAAATAAGTCAAAAGAGTTTTGGACTAAAATTTCATATTTTCCTTTTGTAGTTCAAATGGCAAACAACAACAATCACTTTTCTTTGCGATCGGTCCTTGAAAAGGACAGGCTGAATGGGACAAACTTCCACGACTGGTATAGGACATTGAGAATTGTTCTCACTCAAGAGCGAAAGCTCTATGTCCTGGATACTCCAATTCCATAGGAATCGGCTCCTACCGCACCAAAGGTAGAAAGGGATGCTTACAAGAAGCATTCTGATGATGCCATTGATGCAAAATTCTTGATGTTGTGCTCCATGAACCACGAATTGTAGAGACAACATGAGAATATGGGTGTCATTGAGATGATTTCGTATCTCAGGAACTTGTATGAAGATCAAGCACGACAAGAGAGATACGATGTCTCAATGGCACTGTTTAAGTGTGTCATGATAGAAGGAGATCCAGTTGGTCGTCACACATTCAAGATGATTGGGTATGTGGAGAACCTGACAAGACTGGGATTTCCATTGAGCCAAGAGTTGGCTACTGACCTGATACTACAATCGTTGCCAGAATCCTACATTCAGTTTGTGATGAACTACAACATGAACAACTTTGATAGGCCACTGTCAGAGTTGTTGGGCATGTTGAGGACAGTCGAGACACAGATGAAGAAGGACAAGCCTAAGTCTGTGATGGTGATCACGAGCAAGAAAGGCAAGTCCAAGCACAAGGGCAAGGGAAAAGCTAAGAAAGGTTCTGATGCTAGCCAGGAGCCCAAGTCGTCTTCAGCTCTCAAGGCCAAGGGAGGTGTGACCAAGAAAGGCAATTGCCACCATTGTCAAAAGCCAGGACATTGGAAAAGGAATTGTCCTCTCTATCTAGAAGAACAAAAGAAGAAGGAGGTGACAGACGTCTCTACTTAAAGGTGTCATGAAAGTAAACTTGTAACACTTTTGAGGTATATGGTACCAAGATGTAAAGTGTAAAGCACTCAATAAATGGGGCAAGTGTTTCCTCCATAGATAGGAGTACTTTAGTTTATTTTTCAGCATTAAAGGCATGTAATACAGTTATGAACTTCTATTTCATATTTTCCAATAGATAGAAACACTTTATTTTGCATATTGTATGACAATGATGGCAATTAATAAAGTTGATGTTTCAATCTTTCTAAAGATATGATCTTTGTGGCAATGCCTTGTTTATCATGTGGTATTTGATATGCATAAGATAAAATGATACCTAAAAGTTATAGATAACTCAAATAATCAAATTAGCATCAATCATGAGAAATTCATTTCTAGTTTCCATGTGATGGATAAATCTAGACTCTTTTGGTTAGAGAACTAGTAAGAGACATGAATATCTTGGACATGATTAATCAATCTTCACTAATGGTAGTGGGAGAATGATTATCCTATTAGGTATGATACATGTGATGTATTTACATACCTGTTGGAACAAATGCTAATACCTCAAATGGTGTTTAGAGAAATACCAATATGAATATCTTGAAGTGTTCAAGATTATCATAGATGAAGTGCAAATTTGGTAAAGTGTTAATTCTTGATGAGATCATTGAATGAAATACTTGGACCAAATGTTTGAGATCCTTTTGAGTGATTATGATAGTGTATCATAGTGAGCTCATGATTAAGGCATGGTGATGTCTAAATCAAGAAGGAATCATACTCTAAGGAGTTAGAGAATGATTATCAAATAACAAATTCTTCTTAAATAAAGAATACCCTACACTAATAAAGGACATTAAGAATCACAAAGAGTTGTGAGTTATTATATCCTTGACAGATACACCTCAATTATCAATGTGATGAGTTGTTCATATGATGAGTAAACTATCTAGATGAATATGAGGAACTGAATTTTGAGTTATGGTTTATGACCATTACATCCTAAATGACATCCATGTGGACCATAAGGTATGACCTAGATGGTAGCACTCATTGGATGAAATCCATAAGTGCAAATGAGTCTTAAGTGTTAAGACACATGGATAGCATTTAAAAGGATGATGCTTGTTGATTGCAACTTAATGACTAAGACATTTGGCATATTGATACTAAAATCGCATTTCTATGAGGAATAAAACAAGGATGTGTACGTGACACAACCTATAAGCTTTATGAATCCACTAATGCAAATGAAGTCTATAAGTTACAATGGACTAATCAATGTGAGTGATTGAGTACAAGCAACTCAGAATTGGATCTTTACTTTGATGATATAGTCAAAGGGTTTGATTGATATGTCAAAGATAAAGAAGGGATCTGTGATTTAGTGGGAGTGTGTTCACATTCTACATGTTGATGTGAAATGGAAATGTTCTAGAATGGAAATCCAAAAGTAGAAATTATCTTTAAGGAAGATAGAGATGTTTCCTATGTGATAGGAATAGATATCTATAGAGATAGTTCTCAAAAACCTCTTGACCTGAAAAAGAAAGCATACATTGGCAATTTGTACTGAAGGGTTCAGTATGCACAAATTCAGTGGAAGAAAACCTATCCATGTTACATGGAGTTAGTATCCCAAGGTCAAGTGTCCAATTCTTATGAAGAATGGGAACACTAAGAATAGACGTGGATCTATCATGTATGTAATCATCCCATTATCTTGCATGGCAAGAACAAAATGCATTCATCATCTTGTATGTAGGACATGGCAATATGATGTGCTCATCCTGATAACTCGTATGTGGGACATGACGAGTGGATGTATGTCTACTTCCAGTAAGGGTTACTGGAATACCATGAGAACTTGATAAGTACTTGTGAAGTACTAGTTCTATGGAGATAAGGAAGAGTTCAATGTACAGAGTTACATTGATGCGAACTTCAGAAAGGATAGAAAATTAATCGCAATATATATATAGGATATATATAAAAGTGAAAGTTTGTTGATAATTGGAAGTGTTACAATAAAACCATTTAAAAGGAAATGTCGAGTATCCGTGTGTTAGAGAACAGTAGTGGATACTATATGGATCTGAAAGTTCATGAGATGAACTTATAGATATTCCGCTCATTGATGACAAGTCTAGAATCCTTGATCATGCAATGTGGCTAAAGGTTAGCAAAGTAATACTAGATCGCATATTACGACAACTCCATCTCATACGTATGACGTACAACGAAGATATGTGAGACATGCAATTTATACTGACTTTGGCAAGGTGTTGCCATAACTCACTATGTTCTCACTAGAGCACAGTAACATGTGGGACATGTTTGAAGATCACTATGAATATGATTCAAGGGTGATAGGCTCACAGTGCAAGTGGGAGTCTGTTGGAATGTATGCCCTGAGAGCCAATCATGGGATGATTGATGGGATACATTAAGATTGATTTGATAAACAAAAAAAGGCAAGCTTCCAATTCTTTCTGGTTCAGTCATATGAGATAGTGATAGAACCAATTCAATGTATAGAGAATGACAGTACTCAATGACGTATGCTTTCAGGTTAAGGACCTGGACGATGAGATCATACGGATGCTAAGAGTTTTTACATTCATGTTATGTCCCTAGTCGGATGTCATTGTGGAAGGTAGATAGACAACAATGACACACAAGACTAGATTGTGGTGTTGGTTGATGATAGAATCTCATTAGTCATGATATAGAGATATCGAACCAAACACATAGGTACTTGTTAGAGAACAAGTGTACCAGACAGGCCCACCATGAGTTTGACACATGGAACCATGACATGGTAGTCACAATCACTACTCACAGTGATGGTGGTGAGTGTGATTCTTTGACCTGAAATCACTGCACTCAACACATGTTGTTGGGCACACTTTGACATCATCAAACGCAGTCCTGAAACATAGGTTGTTATAAAGGTGATGATTGGGTAGCTTTGACACATGGGGCTTTTGAGTGGTGAGTGATAGATATGGAATTTGTCCCTCCTAAGGGAGTTTGATATCCATGGACACTTGATGAGTAGGATTGATAAAGGCGTGCATGCATGTGTGAATCAATGTGTGATACTGATGTCATAACATATATCTTCCAATCTGCTTTGAGATCAAGAAAGTGAATGAACGTTGACAGGATGACTATTCCATGCTTCAAGTTCATTCGGGATATCAGTGACAAAGGAATTATACATTCACTATAACACAATTCACAAATTGTAGGATTGAAAGTTGTTCTCCAACTTTCTATTTCACTTGGGTAGCACTGATGTGTGACTAGGCACCGCTCTTTGCTTGTGAAATCAAAAGTGTTATGGACTTTCACTGCCAACGTGAAAAGGACCTGTAGGGTCACACACATAGGATTTAACCTAGAAGAGGAGTTTTGCCCACAAACAATGTTTAGATTGATTAATAAAGGAGTTTAGTAGTTCAATTAAACACTCAATCAATTGATAGCTCAGTATCATAATGTTCAAGGTGTTGGACACATTGATTGGAGTATCAGATTGATTGAAATCGCAATTGACTGATTCTGTACAATCTGCACTCCCAACCGATCGGCTCATGTGATGAACCGATCGGCTGAGCTTGGTGAACCGGTCGGCTCATGATCAGGGTGAAACGATTGCTTCAAGTGTTGAAACGATCGATTCAACTGGTGCAACTGAGCAAGTTGGGAAAGTAGGATTGGTGAGAATTTTCCTTACATTTCACTTGCCCAATTTGACTGGAACAAGGATTGGCATTCGATACCAATTAGAAACAAAAGATGGAAAGTCAATCGAGAACTGATCAGGACCATGAACCGACCGGTTCAGAAGTGGACTGATCGGCTCATGGGTCCCAACCGATCAGTTGAGGTGTCAACCGACCGGCTCAGGTCCCCAACTGACCGTTTCAATTGTGAAACGATCGGTTCAGGTTGCGAGTTGGTTGTTTTTGTGGAAAATCTCAAACCCTTCTACTCCTGCTTTAGTCCCACAATGCCCGGGATGGAGAACCCTATCCCATGACCCTCCTATATATATAGGGGTATTGGGGGCTTCTCAGACAACAACTCAGTGCAACCAGTTGCTCTGTAAAGTTGTCGTTCTCTCTAGTTTTGATAACTGAGAGAGCCCGAACAAGTGCTACCCGATAAGGGAGGCACAACAAGGGAAAGACATCTGCAGAAAGCGACTGGTAGCAGGAGAGTGTGTTGGCGACTAGTACACTGATAGGAGGGTGCAACTCCTTCCAATTCCTTATGGAACAAGGAGATTGGAGTTCCAGGTGGTCCGTGTGGACTACTTTAGAGGCGGGAGATTTTTGCTGCTCAGAGAACAGCTGTCAATCCCGACAGTCCCGGTGAGACTAGGAGTCGTTAGTCCCGGTGGGACCAGGAGCTGCACAGACACCGTCCAAGACCGGAGGTGAAGACCACGCAAGCCGCGAGGTATTGTCACCGAGCAAGCCTCAGGACAAGGTATGATTCCACAAACCTTCCTTTCCTATTGTATAGACGTTGACGCGTTTCCTTGTTCTGGGTTTGGGGAGGAGAAAATTTTGCTTCTGCTGCCTTCTCTGCCTCCCCTAAAACCCAATACTTCCACCATAGGGATTTTGTGCATGCAAAGCACTTGACTGACCCCAGTGAGATCGCTCATCTTGTAGGTGATAGCTTTCTTTCTTTCCTTTAATTCTTTCAGGAGTTTATCTTCTTATTCGATCGTTAGATCAGAATTTATAATAACTGGACAAACCTTGAGATCATCCAAAAACACGTACTTAAGTCCCTCGGGATCCTCGAACCTAGCTTCAAGATCTTCCTCTACAGAGTTGAGGTGAAGGACACAATCCTTAACTTGTCCGTTGATGAAATTTTCAGCAGATGGGTTAGTTAGAGCCATTTCTAAAGGATCGTCTTATTCATACTCCTCTTGTGTGAGGAGAGACATTTGCACAATGCAATCAATCAAATAGACTTCTTCCTGCATGGTCGGTCTTCGCATGCTTTCAAAAACTTTGAACTCAAGGGTTTCTTTCCCTACTCTGAGCAACAAGGTCCCTGCTTCAACATCAATCAAAGCTCTTGAAGTGGCAAGGAACAGACAGCCAAAGATGAGAGCGTATTTGGTGTCTTCCTTTATGTCCATGATGACAAAGTCACATGGGACATAAGAGTCTTTTCCAACCATGATAGGGACATCTTCAATGATTACTAAGGGAAGAGTCATAGAGTTATCTGCAAGTTGTATGGTCATTCCAGTTGGGAGAAGTTCTACAAACCCTAGCCTCTTGCTAAGGCTAAGTGGCATGATAGAGATGCTAGCAACGAGATCAGCCAATCCCTTCTTACATGAAGAGTCACCGATATGGCATGAAATCCCAAAGGATCTCGGGTCTTTCTGCTTCTTGGGCATCTTGCTCTAGATGATATCGGAAGTGGTTGTTGCTAGCTTAACAGTCCCATATTCTTCAGTTATGTACTTCCTTGTGAGGAGAGACTTTAAGTACTTAGTCCGGGCTGGTATCTCGGCCAGCGCATCTAGAAAGGGTATATCTACATGAAGCTTCTTCATAGCTTCTTTAAACTTGTTGAATCGAGTATCGAGCTTTGTCTGCTTTAAACGAGCTGGAAAGGGAGGACGGGGCTTGTATATTGGCACATCCGGCTCAGGTGTGTATTCTGCCTCCACAGCCAATGGTTCTTCCAATCTTACTTTGTCTATCTTATCAACAGTTGGTTGTTCCTTCGGTTTAGACTCAGGTATTATAGAGTCTTGGGCATTCACAAAGTCATCATCGTGTGTTGCCGCCATTGGTATCTTAATAGGGGGGTCAGAATAGACTTTTCCAGACCTGGTGGTGACAACCTTCAACTGCTCTGGGTGCTTAGAATTGTTCTCAGGTTGGCCAACAAAGGCTCCAGTAGGTAGCTTCATGCTAATTGCAAGTTGAGCTAGTTGAGATTCAATAGCCTTCTGATGGGCTTGTTGGTTAGCTATCATAGTCTGCTCCGACTGCAACATCTTCTCAATAGCTGACAATTTGTCATCAGGAGAGATAGGACCGGCTTGTGGCCCTTGTTGTTGTTGTTGATAGGGGACTTGATTGGGATTCTGGAATTGAGAATTGTTCGGAAAATTGCTATAGTTTTTATTCTGGAAGTTACCTCTGAAGTTCCCTTGATTCCCAAAATTCTGTTGTTGGTTATACTAGAATCCTGGCGGGCCTCTTTGTTGAGTATTTGAACCAAGCTGTCACGAGTTTTCCGCACTAGAAGAATTTCCATATTGAAAACCCAGATGGTTCCTATTCTAATTCGGATTATAATACCCTTGACCAGGGATGGTGATGACAACATTCATATTTTGCATTTGACCATTATCTCCTTGGGCACATGTATTGCTCAAAACAACATCGTAGAGAATGTTACAGGCTAGAGTAGAATGATTAGTTCCTTTGCATGCTTCACAGAAGAGTGAAGCTGCCTTAAGTTGTTCTTGTTGTTGAGGGGGCGGACGACTTCTTTCATAAGCTGCGAGAGACGATTCTAGATGGTCTTGCTTTGAAACTAGGAGTTTGAGAGATTCAGCGATAGACTTGTACTCGGGTGTTGCTTCGGCCATAGCTATCTTCAAAACTCCTTTGCCAACATGTCTACCCCAGTTGGCTTGGTTTTCAGCTCCAAGGGTGACAACCTTCCATTCTCTATCATAACTCTGACGCATGAAGTTTCCTCTAGACGAGGAATCCAAAAACCTCTTGATATCATCGTCCACACCTCTATAAAAGATTTCAATGAGTTGATTCTTTGGAATGCCATGATGTGGACACTTCCGCTCTTTGTATCTTTCCCATGCTTTAGCTAGGGATTCTCTTGGGGCCTGGGTGAATTGCATTATTCGGCCCGTGATTTCATAGGTGAGAGAAGGTGGATAAAACTTTTCCAGAAAAACATTTTGAAGTTGTTCCCAAGTGGTGATGGGTTCGCATTGCAAGGAGTTATACCAACTCATGGCTCTATCGGAAAGAGAGTATTTGAAGAGACGGAGTCTGATGGCATCATCCGTGACTCCATTTTGCTTTGTCATGGCACATAGATCTATAAACCTCAGAAGATGTTCTTGACTATCTTCTCCTTGCTTACCATAGAAAGGGTTGTTTTGAAGCAACGTAACCCAATGTGCTCTTATCTTAAAATTTGGAGCGTTGATGGGAGGAGGTTGCACTGGGTGGTGAACGTCAGCAGCTTTAGGGATCGAGAATTCTCTAAGGTCTTTTTGTAGCTCAGCTTGTTGAGCTACTGCTTGAGCAACTTGCATTTCTTCTTGAACTGTGGCTCGAGCTTCTTGCATAAGCCTATCTCTTTGTGCATTAAGGGCTTGAGCTACCCTTCAAGCGATTTCCTCCTATTGAGCCATTCTTGCTTGGTTCTCTCTGTACTGACGGTGAAAGGTTATGTCTATCTTAGGGTCAAAGCTAGCAGAGAGTCTAAGACTGTCTGAGCGGTGCATACACTACACTTTGTGGGTACCAAGGATGGAAAGATCTTTTGCTGGTGAGATGGACAGAGTAGAACCGAATTCAAGTTTATATGATCGATAGTATCAAAAGTAAAAGAAAAACCTAAATTAGTCTCAAAAGAACTAGATTTAACTAGATGATTTTGTTGTCCCCGGCAACACCACCAGAATTTGATGTGGCTTATATTATCGCACTAACAAACTCACTTAGGGTTGAAATCCCTAAGTTTTTAGCCAAAACTACGTGCAATAATACCACCCACAAGCGGACGAGTCTTATCGCAATATAGTTGAGGATCGAATCCCAAGGGACAACATTTTTAAGAATCTTTCTCTAGTCGAATCTAGTTGAATCGAGAGTAAAATTTAGAACAAGGTTGGTTGAATTGTGTTTAATTAAACTAATTGCAAGGAAAGTAAAAGAGCAGGATTAAAGGTTGATTAAAGATTAATGATGGAAATCACTGGGATGGTCATGGGTTTCACCACCACTACTCATGCAATCACATCTAAACATCAAACATCCTGGAAAGATATAACCATTCAAATAGAGTTGCTGCAAAAACTCCCCATACGGACATCAGGTTCGCGTAAGCATCACCTTAGGTATCAGATGTCTCGTCACCATCCAGATCACATACTTACAGCTCCAAAGATACAGAAATCCAAATGAAGTTGTGGCCCCCCTATACAGGCGTCAGGCACACAGAAGCGTCAATGTGGGCTAGATGGCTCGTCACCACACGGATCATACACTTACAACCTCAAGGAATCCCATTCTATTTCTAGTTTGGGAGTCAACCGCGTTAATCGACATTCAAAACCTATGCATTGAAGTTCTCGCAACATAGGAAACGAACAAGGTATATGCAAGTAGGTGATCAATCCAGAAGCACACATCGACGATCAACAATGAAATGAAAGATTATATACATGCCATGGAATGATTAACAAAAAGATATGAAAGCATGGGTAGCGGGGCTGGTCCCCACACTCCAGCGAAAGTAAACTACTCGCTCATGGTGAGAGAAACAAGGATAAAAAGGGAGAGAGAAGTTTCCGCCATGAGCATGGTGAAGAAGATGATCGCAGCTCGGTGGAGAAACAGTCTTCTACACAACGTCGGAGCAGATCTGGAAGAAGAGAGAAGCACACCACGACAGAAGAGGCAAATCTTCTCTCTCCACCTTCTTCTTCTTCTCGTTGTACTCGCTCGCAGCAGGAGTAGCAGCTCGTGGCAGCATGGAAATGGCATAGACACATCAGATCTAGAGTTTACACTCCAGATCTGGGTGGACATGCCGCAAAACCACCACGGGGGTAGGTTCTTGGCTATGGAGATCGTCTCCTTAGGCCCAGGACAGACCTACAACCTAATAGCGTCTGGAGATGATCATTTGATGGGCTGGAGTCACATTCTATTTATAGGCAGGCTCGACACCAACTTAGATTCACGACCTATATAATTTTGCAGCAGGTCGCGGCTTTTTGAATGATGCCACGGTCACGACTTTTTGAATGATGCCACGGTCGTGACTTTTTGTACGGTCATGGCTTTTCGAATGATGCCGCAGTCGCAGATTTTTGCACGGTCACGACTTTTCAAATGATGCCGTGTTCGCGACTTTTTGAATGATGTCGCGGTCACGGCTACTTGGCAGCAAGTCGTGGTCTTTTTGAATGATGCCGCAGTCACGGCTTTTTGAATGCCACGGTCGCAGCTTTTTGTTAACTGGTCACGATCTTGGTTTGGAACACCCAGGTTGCGGGGTGGCTTGGAGGAGATCGCAGGTTTACTGTTGGTTTCGGTGGTGTCGTGGTTAGTGGTGAAGTAATTGAGGTCGCGATCCAGGGAAGCAGCAAATCGCAGTCTAGAGAGAATCATGACTGCGGTACTTGGCAACATTAGCCGCGATCGCAGATTTGAGAGCGTTAGTCGCAATCACGATTAGGGTATGGTAGAGCCCGCGATCTGGGAGAAGAGAGAGCACTATAGCAGCGTAAAAGAGATAAAGGGACCATTGACTTGCTTTGACCAGGCCCAAACCAAGGGCTAAGATAGAGGAATGGATTAGAACATGGGCCCAATGCCCAAATTGACCTGTCAAAAATGATATAAAAATACAATTAAATTCGTTATCAAATTGATCGAACCAAGATAAGTTGCATATAATAAGATATGGCCAATAAAGGCTCAATAAAGCAGTTAAGCCAAGTAAATGCACATATTAGAAGATAAAGCCAATAAAAGCACGAATGTAACCAAAACTGGGCTAACCGACATGATTGAACTGTGATGAATATGCATTCATCAGACTCCCATCTCTTTGGAAGAGTTCTCAAGATCTTTGAGTTGATGATGCCTCTATCCAAAGTGTTGCCTATTGCAGCCAGCCCATTGATGATGACATTTAGCCTTGAATACATATCCGCAAAGCCTTCTTTCTTTCCCATTTTGAAGTTCTCTAGGAGGTTGTTCAACATGTAGATCTTTTCCTCCTTGACTTGCTTTGTGCCTTCATGTGTGATGCACAACTTGTCCCAAATCTTATAGGCGGTGTCACATGATGAGATCCGGTTGAACCCTGAGGGACTGAGGGATGCATAGAGGTTGCTAATACCCTTTGCATTGAGTTGAGCCTCCTTGAGAGCAGCTTCACTCTATGTTGCAACAACTCTGGTTTGCTCTTTGTAAGGTGTGACCATAACGTTCCACATATCAAAGTTCACCCCTTGAATGTAGAACTGCATCTGTCTCTTCCAATAGAGGAAGTTGGTTCTATCAAAGACTGGAGGGTGCATGGAGAAGCCTCCATCTAGGTTGAGTGAACCAAGTAGGTTGTCGCTCATCTTCTCATCTCGTGGGAAATTGTTGGAGAAGATCCTTAGCTATGATACCACTTGTTGGATCTGAGGGCTCTAGAGCGGGCGTGAATAGAGCTACAAAATGTCTCACAAAACATATTAGACCTTCAAATTATATTAATTAGGAGCAAAATCTTAGTGGAAATTTGAAGTCCTATCTAAAAATCATAGTAAGGACGAGAGAGATTGATAGCAAGCACTTGACAAAGGGATGTAGAGTGGTTCCACACTTCAAATAGGAAGTGCGTCAGTCCACTACCTAGAGAGGTCAACCTCTAGGACTTTGTAAGTGCTTTTCTCTATTATATCACCACAAAGATTTATAGCAATATACCATCAAAGGACTTACCCATCCAACCACAAGGACATCTCCACCTTAACAAGGAACTTACCCACTTAGCTTGAGTCTTCAACCTTCACCTAGGTCTTACCCACTCAAGCTCAAGTCTTCTACCTTGAAGGACTTTGCTTCTCCTCTTGGATCTTCAACCTTTGTCTTCTCCTTCACTTGAAGAAGATCACCACCTCTTTAACATCCTTGAAGAGGACCAACTACAACTCCTTCTTCAGTCGATGGAGCTTGTTTCAACTTTTCTTCACGAGAGAAGGGGATAGGGAAGTAGTGGAAGATTTGAGAGCTTGCCATGAACAAAGGTGGAACTCTCTTATAATAATCCTAACTCACTCACAAATCACGAAATGAAGTGTAAACTAGAGAGAGAAAGGGGCTCACGGAGTAGTAGCACACTCAACTATAGCAAGGACCTTGAATGTAGTGAATGAGCAACCTTGGAATGAACTCCAAGGGGTCCTATTTATAGCTGGGGGTGCTCCCTTGAGTTGGAGAACACTTAGGGCCAAAATATAGCCATTTTTTCTCAAGGCAACAGATCTATTTTCATCCAAACAAGTCACCAACAGTTAGAATCACTTTTTCTGCATATTTCGTAAAGTACATTTGGTCAAGTTTCAATATAGGTAACTTGACCGATCGACTAGAAGACAAACCCAATTTTCAAACTATAAGTCGATTTTGTCTTGGGATACTCGATCGATCAGACAAAATCACATTTAGTCAGTAAGACATTTTTTAAAGACCAAGTCTCTACTAATAAACATGATAAACAAATCACCAATTGTGTGGCAGCGGAAGAATTAAATCTTGACTTTATTCAAAATGTATAAAGAGTACATTACAAATTTCCCAAATGGGAGTACAACTTTATACAAGCAACTACAAGGATCTAGGTAGAGGAAGACTTAGACTAATGCAACATTGTCTCCAAACAAAACAACTATATAACATAAAAGCAACTATGATCATATACTATATGTTCTTCATCTTCTTATCCTATCCTTAGCCTTGGGTTCACCAAGCTTCCATGCGCACTCTGATCCTAACCTGGATGGTTGGGGTCATCCAGCAAGAGAAAGATAAAAGGTATGTGTTAATAAAAAGGGATAGGACAAATAATAATAAAAAGCTTTGCAATATAAAAGATTCTCTACAATAAGAGATTTCAAAAGAAATGAGGCAAATATATGAATATGAGAGAGAGAAACTGCCACATTTAAATATCAACAATTATCACATTTGCATGAATATAAATTACGACTCAACATCCTCTCAATGTAGGGTGAGGCACCTACCGGACCTCACCAATGGCAGGGGGACTAAAACCCCAGTGCCTAAAAAGTGGCAGGGGGACTAAAACCCCAGTGCCTAATATATAAAATGGCAGGGGGACTAAAACCCCAGTGCCCGGTAGGAGGACTAAAACCTCAGTGCCCTGTGGGTGGTTTGTACTCATGTACACTACATTGTCAATTGGCCAATAACTATATCATGCATAAACATTCACTTGGCAGCATAGTGAAAAGTATAACAAGATAGCATTGGGAATAAAACCCAAATAAATAATCTCAATCAACAATCCATCATAGGCAACATCATTATACAAGTACTTCAAGAGATGAGCCAACATAGGAAACAACCAGATTCAAGAGTTACGATTAAATGAGCCACAAAGACATCCACAATATATAACATTTCCAAGTATTTCAAAAGATGAGCCAACATAGGCAACAATAAGATTTACATAATTCAACTGAATGAACCACAACGGCGTTAGAATCATAAAATAAGTAAAGAGCCAATAAATGCAATTAGAGGGATAATCAGGCTAGCACAATAGTTATTGTGGGGTTGGAAAAGTCCCAACTGAAAGATAGGTAGTTTGCACAATAATCATCCCACATAGATTTCACATTCACCATGGATGTTCACATATATATATGATTCACATACAAAATAGGTTGCACATACCTGTTCTAGATTCATTACCATTACTTTCACCAAGATGATTGTATCACCATTCCATTTTTCCCTAGTTGCAAACATTACACATGTATTAGGTTACTTAAAGGTACTTTAAGTGTAAAATATCTATATTTATAAACCATGGGTAAAGGCTTTGGATTTTGGTTCTGGAAACAGGCCCAAACGATCCCTAATAATTTTCTACTCGAGAAAGCATATTTTATTGTCAAAAACGGAGTTAAAACACTATTATTATCATTTTACATCACTTTATACATTTAAATTAAGGTTTGAATTAATTATCAGGCTTATGATAGAAAACAGCGTACAAAACTTAAATATTTGGATTCTACAGGTTTTTATCTTTCCAATGAGTATTTGTTTGTAATTTTCTGACAACCGAGTGATTTACTATGAATTAAACAAGATTGGCTAGTTAAATGCTAAATAGGTAAAAATCTGATTTGAGGTTGACGGATCTGCCCTCGGCTAAAGAATTAGGGAGGAGGGGCGTGCGAGGGCAAAACGGTCATTTGGCCGTCGTCTTCAACCTCAGGTTGCGTCCAGCCTTACCGTGGGGTGCAAACTTGCCCATTTGGGCGATTTTGCTATACTTAACCAAATTCGACGTTCAGGTACTCGAAACGAAGGTATTCGAACAAGGAACGCAACTAACCGATCAAATTAGGCGCTGGTTCCTCCTAGCTCTGTGGAGAAGCTCCGCAAGCACAGCAGCAAAAACTCCACGTCGTCGACCACACGTGCTCCCTTTGGCGAAATTGATGGTTTGGGCGAGTTGCTAAGGGACCGAAGGAGGAGTGTAGGTGGTATTTTATAGGTGGGCGAGCCTATTGAGCCGGGATGGACGTGGACGTGAGAGGCTAGGGCCGGTGCCGCCTGGGAGTTTCGTCTGTGGTGCACAAAATGGGGCGATTGATAGCTCATATGATGCGTCAGATCAAGGCGGTTTGTTTGGTGAAGAAGTCTCGTAAAACGGTCGCGAAACGACAGAGAACGGAGCTGAGGAGTCGAGCTCGTTACCCATGTAACGGCTGGAGGTGGAAGACAATCCGTCGACCGTTGGATCGTGGTCAGAACTAACAAGAGCCGATGGATCTGAGTCCACCATGGGTCGGGCGCGTCTACAGTGCGCGTGACAGGCATTTAAGCCAAACTTTGACTTAAATGATGTGCATAGCTATTAAATCGATGGCTATAATGTCACATTTTAATGAAAACTTGTTTATTGCATTTGGAAGGTCAAATGAACTCCAAATGACCCCAAATTTTAACCCTAGGCTGATAATGACGTATATTACAATGCTATGTAATCACTTTCTCGTTTAATGCATAATATGGCCATTAATAAATATATAGCTAATAAAGGAGCATAATAATATATTAAAATCAAGGAATTATATGAAGAGGCTATTTAATGAGAAACATGTGAGTAAATTCGACATATAAAACACATTAGGGTACAAATACTCATTACTCAACAAAATAACATATTAATGTGGACTAAAATCATATTTTGAGGAGAGAGAAACGATAAAGGTTAATATACACATATATGAACTCAAATACACATTATTAATAATATATTTATCCAAAAATCTCCAAATAAATATTATCTACTATATTATCCCATTAATGACCAAATTACATAATTAACCCTAACTTATCTCCTAATGTGGGTTATTTGTGCAAACACCCCTCAATTTACATAAATGAGGGTAAATAGTGATTTCAACATCAAGTTGTGCTCAAATTGCACAAGGAGTCCAAGAATGATCCAAAAGGATGTGGAATTTATAGAAAAGATCCAAATGGACTCGAAGGTCAAGAAAAGCTCAAAAGTAGGTAAATTGCAGGGAAGACCCTGAGATTCAGTATGTTACAGCACACCACCCCTTAAAGAGGATTTCGTCCCCGAAATCACAACAAGAGGAAAGAGAGGGTGAGTGAGTAACATCCCAGCCTTAAACACTAGGTTATAACCCTTAATCTAGGGTACAACACAAAATCTACATAAGTCAGGTATTACTAAGGTTTCCACCAAACCTATATCATTTTATCCAACTCAACATATTTAGCATCTTTGCCTTATAAGCACAAACTCTATCATGAAAAGGCAGCATATCTATTATACTATCACTTGTGCCACGTTTTATCCAAAACAATTATATCTCAATATTATATCTTATGGATTTCCCTCATCAGGGTTTTAAGCACAATTAGGGTTTTCTAAGCCATTACAACATAAATAGATGCATTAGGTCACAAACCTAAATAACTCAACATTATTACCCAATAACTACATCATGAGGGATTATGCCATATAATTTTATCCAACAAATTATTACCCTAATAACAGGTCTAAGGGTATATGGATTATATCTAAGGAACATATTGGCACAACATCTAACATACTCATATCCATGTCATCACTAATCATTTTCTCTCACAACACTAATTACTATGAATTAACCTCACATTATATGAATCTAATTACTCATTATCCTATTACTGATTTTATTCATAAACCAATTCATGATAAGATGATTACATGAGATGTATTTTAATGAACAAGGTGATATGCCTAACATGTGTTGATAATTAGGTCACAAATATGATTAAGGGATTACAATCCATTTACATGCATTAAGGTATATCATGTGATTACACCTAATGTCACTAATGTGTCAAGAAAGGCATGAAGGGTATATATATATGCATATGTTGTCAAGGCAAGATGATTACATCTTAGGGTTTAGGTCAACATGACCATTACATATTAAAGCATCCTTAGGGTGTACTTTATCATACACATTTTATCATTAGGGTGACTTAATCCAAACTATGTATATCTACATATGAACAATTAATGATTATGTGCATCAAGAGTATATTAAGGTTCAAGCATATGGATTATGTGACTTATCCATTTGTTTATTATCAAACAAGATGAATTACAAACATATTAGGTTTATTAAACTCTAAACACATAAGCTCTCTATCCCATGTCTAAGGAGTTGGGATTTCTTGATTTCAAGGCATTGAGGGACTCCAACCCCCTAAAGAGGATTTCGTCCTCGAAATCAACAACCCAAAAATCTACAAGGTACTAACACTACCTCTTTACTCAAAGGGTTGACTAAGTCAAACTATTTTAAGGGTATAAAGCCCAACATTAAAGGTCTTACTAAAATCTATCTTCCAACTCAAGGTATAACATAGGGTACACTAAACCCTAAACATGGAAATCTAAGGCTCATATAAGATACTTAGGGATTACAAGATGATTTTTGTTTGAGAAAAGAAATCAAATCATCATATAAGGGTTTCTAAGGTTATTCAACAATAAGGTAATGTCTAAAGGTAGACTATTTCAAGCTGTCCGTTTCAGATCAGGCCAGGCCAGGTCATATGAGCTCAGGAGTCCTCGTTACCAAGCTAGTGGGGCGGAGGAAAATATTGCCAGCCCCCAAGCTCTGACCCTTTCTAGACACCATCACTTCAACTTCTTGCTCTAATAGCTACTCAATAAACAATTCACCAACAAGTTGACAAATTTTATATCTAATATGAAATTATTATGATCCTAAATCAAACATTATAGGTCAACTCTAAGGTGAAAGACTAACTAAAGGGAAACTATATAAGATAAGGGTTCTATCTAGGAGACAATTTTGAACTAGTCAAGAATCCGACTACCTTGATGCTCTGATACCATGCTGTAAAGACCAAGTCTCTACTAATAAACATGATAAACAAATCACCAATTGTGTGGCAGCGGAAGAATTAAATCTTGACTTTATTCAAAATGTATAAAGAGTACATTACAAATTTCCCAAATGGGAGTACAACTTTATACAAGCAACTACAAGGATCTAGGTAGAGGAAGACTTAGACTAATGCAACATTGTCTCCAAACAAAACAACTATATAACATAAAAGCAACTATGATCATATACTATATGTTCTTCATCTTCTTATCCTATCCTTAGCCTTGGGTTCACCAAGCTTCCATGCGCACTCTGATCCTAACCTGGATGGTTGGGGTCATCCAGCAAGAGAAAGATAAAAGGTATGTGTTAATAAAAAGGGATAGGACAAATAATAATAAAAAGCTTTGCAATATAAAAGATTCTCTACAATAAGAGATTTCAAAAGAAATGAGGCAAATATATGAATATGAGAGAGAGAAACTGCCACATTTAAATATCAACAATTATCACATTTGCATGAATATAAATTACGACTCAACATCCTCTCAATGTAGGGTGAGGCACCTACCAGACCTCACCAATGGCAGGGGGACTAAAACCCCAGTGCCTAAAAAGTGGCAGGGGGACTAAAACCCCAGTGCCTAATATATAAAATGGCAGGGGGACTAAAACCCCAGTGCCCGACAGGAGGACTAAAACCTCAGTGCCCTGTGGGTGGTTTGTACTCATGTACACTACATTGTCAATTGGCCAATAACTATATCATGCATAAACATTCACTTGGCAGCATAGTGAAAAGTATAACAAGATAGCATTGGGAATAAAACCCAAATAAATAATCTCAATCAACAAGCCATCATAGGCAACATCATTATACAAGTACTTCAAGAGATGAGCCAACATAGGAAATAACCAGATTCAAGAGTTACGATTAAATGAGCCACAAAGACATCCACAATATATAACATTTCCAAGTATTTCAAAAGATGAGCCAACATAGGCAACAATAAGATTTACATAATTCAACTGAATGAACCACAATGGCATTAGAATCATAAAATAAGTAAAGAGCCAATAAATGCAATTAGAGGGATAATCAGGCTAGCACAATAGTTATTGTGGAGTTGGAAAAGTCCCAACTGAAAGATAGGTAGTTTGCACAATAATCATCCCACATAGATTTCACATTCACCATGGATGTTCACATATATATATGATTCACATACAAAATAGGTTGCACATACCTGTTCTAGATTCATTACCATTACTTTCACCAAGTTGATTGTATCACCATTCCATTTTTCCCTAGTTGAAAACATTACACATGTATTAGGTTACTTAAAGGTACTTTAAGTGTAAAATATCCATATTTATAAACCATGGGTAAAGGCTTTGGATTTTGGTTCTGGAAACAGGCCCAAACGATCCCTAATAATTTTCTACTCGAGAAATCATATTTTATTGTCAAAAACGGAGTTAAAACACTATTATTATTATTTTACATCACTTTATACATTTAAATTAAGGTTTGAATTAATTATCAGGCTTATGATAGAAAACAGCATACAAAACTTAAATATTTGGATTCTACAGGTTTTTATCTTTCCAACGAGTATTTGTTTGTAATTTTCTGACAACCGAGTGATTTACTATGAATTAAACAAGATTGGCTAGTTAAATGCTAAATAGGTAAAAATCTGATTTGAGGTTGACGGATCTGCCCTCGGCTAAAGAACTAGGGAGGAGGGGCAAGCGAGGGCAAAACGGTCATTTGGCCGTCGTCTTCAATCTCAGGTTGCGCCCAGCCTTACCGTGGGGTGCAAACTTGCCCATTTGGGCGATTTTGCTATACTTAACCAAATTCGACGTTCAGGTACTCGAAACGAAGGTATTCGAACAAGGAACGCAACTAACCGATCAATTTAGGCGCTGGTTCCTCCTAGCTCTGTGGAGAAGCTCCGAAAGAACAGTAGCAAAAACTCCACGTCGTCGACCACACGTGCTCCCTTTGGCGAAATTGATGGTTTGGGCGAGTTGCTAAGGGACCGAAGGAGGAGTGTAGGTGGTATTTTATAGGTGGGCGAGCCTATTGAGCCGAGATGGACGTGGACGTGAGAGGCTAGGGCCGGCGCCGCCTGGGAGTTTCGTCTGTGGTGCACAAAATGGGGTGATTGATAGCTCATATGATGCGTCAGATCAAGGCGGTTTGTTTGGTGAAGAAGTCTCGTAAAACGGTCGCGAAACGACAGAGAACGGAGCTGAGGAGTCGAGCTCGTTACCCATGTAACGGCTGGAGGTGGAAGACAATCCGTCGACCATTGGATCGTGGTCAGAACTAACAAGAGCCGATGGATCTGAGTCCACCATGGGTCGGGCGCGTCTACAGTGCGCGTGACAGGCATTTAAGCCAAACTTTGGCTTAAATGATGTGCATAGCTATTAAATCGATGGCTATAATGTCACATTTTAATGAAAACTTGTTTATTGCATTTGGAAGGTCAAATGAACTCCAAATGACCCCAAATTTTAACCCTAGGCTGATAATGACGTATATTACAATGCTATGCAATCACTTTCTCGTTTAATGCATAATATGGCCATTAATAAATATATAGCTCATAAAGGAGCATAATAATATATTAAAATCAAGGAATTATATGAAGAGGCTATTTAATGAGAAACATGTGAGTAAATTCGACATATAAAACACATTAGGGTACAAATACTCATTACTCAACAAAATAACATATTAATGTGGACTAAAATCATATTTTGAGGAGAGAGAAACGATAAAGGTTAATATACACATATATGAACTCAAATACACATTATTAATAATATATTTATCCAAAAATCTCCAAATAAATATTATCTACTATATTATCCCATTAATGACCAAATTACATAATTAACCCTAACTTATCTCCTAATGTGGGTTATTTGTGCAAACACCCCTCAATTTACATAAATGAGGGTAAATAGTGATTTCAACATCAAGTTGTGCTCAAATTGCACAAGGAGTCCAAGAATGATCCAAAAGGATGTGGAATTTATAGAAAAGATCCAAATGGACTCGAAGGTCAAGAAAAGCTCAAAAGTAGGTAAATTGCAGGGAAGACCCTGAGATTCAGTATGTTACACATTTGGTCGAGTTCTGTGAATGCACAACTCGACCGATGCATATCATTAGAAAATTGATCCATGGGATCGGTCGAGATTGAAACTGGACCGATCAATAGTCTTTGATCAATTTTCTAATTTGATTAAAAAGTGATTAAAACTTGGTACTAAGTGTCCCTCACATTTTTTTCATCTTAGTTAGAAGTCATAACATCAATACAAGTGATTACAAAATTCTTCTGAGGTTGTTTGAAGGGACTTCCTTATTAGCACACTTGCATAGCATTTGACTTGAACTTTGACAAGCTAGGGCTTGTGTAAATTGATTCTTTTCATGTACCTAAAACCTGAGATCAATCTTGAATACACATATTAGATACATATGAATGGAATGGTTGAGTCATTATCAAAATATGGACAATGTATAATCTCTAGGTCAACACATACCAAATTCAACTTAAAATTTGAAGGTATGTGGGAGTTGCATCAACCATAATATTACTCAGAGAAAAGGACCACTCTTATGCATAAGTGAGATATATTGACATTATAGGTCTAACTCATATATAATTTCATCATATAAGGGCCTTAAAATCATTCTAAATCCACTCCTAGGAAGTAAGATTAACGTGTATATTGATTTCTTTATCATATGGCACCAAGACACTGTAAAGATAACATTTTTAGTAACATTTCTCATGCATTTTGATTACAACAAAATATGTTTAGGTGAAAACGAGATTAACATCATAGATCACTTTTAGAAGACTTGTAAGAACATGATGTTTCATATTTCCCTTTCAATTACCATAAATAATTCTCAAGTGCTCATCTTTTGCCATGTTAGGTGGTCATAGAGTTACATTAGGGCATATTAAGGTATGTTTAGGTATTTTTGTAAACAAGTAGGAAAAAAAAATCTAAAAAATGATATATCACTTGCCTATCATTCTAATAATCATGAGGTCCATCTAAGATAGTCACAAAACAAGCTTCCAGATCCTTGATCAACTCTCAAACAAACCATTAAACTAGAGTTCCAAGAAAGATCTATCTTTTCTTAGATAAAGAAGAAGAAAAAAATAGGTTCTTAGCTAAATGGGGTAGTTTTCACCATAGAGATCAGCGGGGCTTGACCAAAGATATAAGTTAAGGCAAGGAACAAGAAAAATATCTCTAAGAAACCTCAATTCAGTGCCTAAGATCACTTATCCAGCTCCAAGATGATTCTTCCATAGTGGATCTAGAGAAAACAAGGGAAAAATAGGAGAAAAGAAGATACTTTAGCTAGATGAGAAAGTTACCACCATGGAAGAAGATGGAGTTCATCCAAGGAGGAAGAAGGTTTGAAAAATATAAGGCAAAAGAAATTAGGAGAAATGGTCTTATGTTTTTGATATAAGAAACAAGGTTGGGAAGCCCATAGTTGCTTGATCTTGGACATGCATCCACATGCAAGTTCCTATCGATGGCCATCAACCTCTAAAGAGAATTCACCTCTGACTTTCTTGTTTCCCTTAATGATTCCAAAAGAGATTTGTGTGTTGAATGAGCCCCAAGAATGAAGGGATAAGTTTTATACATTCTAGAGTGGGTGCAAAAGTCTAAAAGTCCCCTTAACTAGTTCCTAGTGATACCATTGATCAAAGCATGACTTTCATTGGTTAAAGAATCCCTTCCATCACCCCTCCTAGACTTCATATCTGGTTGTTAACCATTTTCTATTAATGCATATAACACTTCTATCTTCCTAGCATATCGATTGGTCAAAAGTCAATCAATTCGAGTGCATAGAAGCTCTGTCAATTGACAACTCAGAAATATCATTGGTTGTCAAGCCTGCCTCCTCATTGGTTGTCATTTTGAGGTTTTCTCTAATATCGTAAAATTGCATATGTAATTTAGAACCTTTGTTGAAGTTTTTATTATAATGGTTAAGGTTTAGACCTAATGCTAAAATCCCATATAATAATATTTCTTTTAAAGACTGGGATAAATCTGAATAAATTGGAATATCTTTTCTCTTTTCCTTTATGCATTGATAAGTTTTCCTTCATATCAAAAGATAAGCAGAAGTGGTTTTGTCCTTCAATTTTCTCTCTCCACCTATATGTATTACTAAAAAGAGAAAAGTGAATGATGCTTCACTTATTGACTTGATTTTACATATATGCTACGAAATGCTCACTTGAACAAGAGATATTGATATTACTTTCATTTTTCCTTCATAGACATTTATAGGAAAGAAATGATTTACTGTCTCTCTTTTCTCTCTCCTATAAGATAACACCACCAAGATACATAAAAGTTAACAAGAAATGCTTTGAGTGGATATTCACTCTTGACTACAAATTTGACTTGGTTAGCTAACAAAGAAAAGTTTTTTTTTAAATTATTTAACCTCTTAAATACATATAAACCAAGGAAAAGTCCTATATAGAATGGATAGTAAAAACTTATCCTAAACCCAAATCTAATTGTCTAGAAGGTTACATGCCCCCCTAATGAGCTTGTGGATCAAGTACAAAGTGATGTTGACTTTGTTTGACCCTCCAAACTAATTAGGAAAGATTTTTTATAGTTATTAATTAGATTTAATAAAATTATATTTGATGCCTTGATTTAAGCTATAGTTCCACGGTTTTTGCATTTCATGCACCTAATTCTTTTTTTATTTTCTTACAAGCAATATGATGGATGGGACCTATTGCACTATATGCAGTGGTCCAACCTTCATCCTCTACCTCTAAATTTCTTGCATATAAAACACCTCTAGATCCAGTTTGATTTCCTGATGATTCACTATAAAACCTTGGAAACCGGTTACTCATAAAAAATCAAGAAATGATTCCGATGTTTAAAGCCTAAATATGTACACTAGTTTATGCCCCTTTGGAAAATGCACATAGACTTTGTTCTTTCCTCATTGGATCAAGCTGGAAGATGGAGGCACCAACCATTATAGTGGCAAAGGCCAGACCTCAAAGCTTCATTGAGCTACATGGATGCCTACTTTCATTCAACTCATCTCAATCTCCTTCAGTGGATATTGCATGATCAATCTTTCTATGGAATGATAATGAGCTCAAGCTAGTAGATCCAGACAACTTAGCCAAAATAGATTCATGGTGAGTTGTGTTACCCTAAAACATTCTTTCCTGAAATTTTCATCTCATGAGTTTTAGCCCAACCATACTCCCCTACTCAACTTATGAAGGCCAACAAAGGCATGATGGTTGTGCTAGGCATGTCATGGTTGTTCCATGATTCTTCCTCATAAATATTTAGCATATTTCCTTTATGATCTCCCACCCATCATATGATAAGTTTCATGCCATAACAGATGGTTCCCAATATGAGATTGGTGCCCCGCTCTTGACAACTATGTTGAAGTACTCATTTTAGTTTCTGCACATTGTTTTGTGGGGATTCAACCCTTGGTTTTATGTGTCTCCATGTAGATGTCCAACTCTATGGCTCTGACTTACAAACAATGTTATCCATGTTTTCCCTCCACCACTCTCCCTGCCTTCATGGTGGTGCGGTGAGAAGCCATTCAACATCCTAGAGCTTGAATAATAGCTCATCAGAACAATATGTGGCTGAAGATGATAGTGGATACATCGTACTCCACAATGGTTGAGCACTCCAAGTTCTGATTAGAGTTTGGACTTTAGAGAAGTGCTCCACATGCCATGAACAAAGAAGGAAGAAACCATGGCTTATTTTTACATCTATGTAGTCACAATTTAAATTAGGTGACACACTAACATAGGGTAAAAATCAAATGTTTCCATGAGTTGAATTTGATACAACCACATTGGATTACATGTAGTTCAGATTGGGTCATACCCTATCACACATAAGATGTGGATATATAATTTAAGTATCCATCAATCATTTTCCCTCTGTTTATCCTATACTTTGGTATTTGAGATTTGGATTTATCTCGATTATGATTTTCCAAATTTTTTGATCTTTACAATTTCATAGAAGACACTACAGTTCTCAGATGAAGATGAACCATATATTAAAATTTCATCAACTTTTGAGGTCTAGATAATGATCTAGGTTTTCAGACCTATTTTGGTTTGTTTTGTAAGAAGAATCAGATTTAATGTAAATAGATTTTAGAAACCTAATCAAGAAACTTTGGGTGATTATACTAGGTTGATTAAGAAATAAGACACAAGACCTTAGGAGATTGTTCCTACTGAATCAAGTAAGTAGTTCATGCCCATGAGTATTCAACATTTATTTATATCAACATATTTACATGTTTCTTATTTCTAAACGAGATTTCTATGTGACACAATGTTCTAATAGTTTTAGTTAAGATATGGAAGTAATAGTTTCGTACTTTCTTGGTAATGAACTTTCATATTCTCAATATCTTAAGTGCATATGTGTTGTTAAGGCTTCTTAAAATGATAAATATATAAGAATTAAGTTCACTATAAGATTATATGATTTGAATGCATCAATCATGATTAAGTTTGCAAGATTAGATTTTGTTAAGATTCATGTATTAGAATAAAAAAAATTAAATTTAAGAGCTTGAGGTCTGTAAAGAGTGTGTATGACCTGATTTTTAGGGTTTTCATAAAAAATATAGTATTTGAGGTCCAATGATATTCCTAGTTGGTGAATTCTAAGATAGGGATATTTTTTTCAAAAATGGTTACTTTTGACCCATTAGTACAATCCTAATGCCATTAAAGGTTTAATAATAACTATCCAAGGATATTTATGTACATGTATATTATTAATACTAACTATTAGTCATTTTGGGAACTTATGAGGCCAAGAGGTCTATTTAGTGGTCATAACAAACTCAAGTGGACAATTGATGCACCTTGCAGTTTGTTAGGATCATAGTGGTTTGGGAATTGTTGGATCCATACTTGATTAAATTGAATTGTATTCAAGGTTTATACTCTTACTTATAAGGTTGTTTGAATATTATATTTTCATCACCAAATAATGGATTTTGGGTCTCAAACTTTGATAAAAGCTAGCTTAGGAAATTTGAGGCTATATCTAAAATTTTCAAATTTTTAGAGATTTCTATGAAGAGATGTAATTATGTGATGTTGAGGGCATGAATGATATAAATCTGGCTGAACTTTGGTCTTTGGGTTATGTAGTATTGGGGGTAGTGAAAAATAAGATGACACACAACCTTTTAGCTATGTGGCACCTATAGCATGGATTTGTGGCTCAATCCATGTTGTTGTCATGGATCCAATGGTGGAAACTTCATCCCCTACCTCCAGGTTCCATGAGGGAGTTCCATAGATCGACTCCCCTCGTATTCTATGCTCTATGAGATGCTTCAGATATTCCTAAGAGAATAAATAGCTACAATTTGTTGAGACCTGCTCATTGAGCATGAGATTAGGGGACGAGGTGCATAGAGAAAGAGGACGACCACCTACTCCTCAATGATTCTCCACCAGAAAAACCACTAAAAATCTTGGAGTACGGAGGCAAGGGGGAGGCATTCTTATGAGGTTTGGAGTATAGGAAAATCAACCCTGAAGCCAGAAAAGACGAGCAACACCATCAATCTCGCAACTTCTCTACAAACCCATCGCTACCGAACCTAGTCTCTGGGGGAAGCTAGTAGGAGTCCGTGGACCAAGGATAAGTAGATCCTAGAAGTTTTGAGTGTCACCTTTAGATCCTTGAAGGTACCAAGAAGCTCTAGGAAGCCTCTATTTAAGTCCACATCTGCTGATGGTTGGTTTCCCGTTCTTCTTTGCACCATGGAGGCTCCCAACCAGCAAGCTTCCCATTTCACTGGATCCTACTTCTCCATCCCATACAAAGTGGACGGGGCATGAATAAGGTCTATACCAATTTTTAGGATCCATCATCAACTATTGTGCACTCCATTTTCTACCTAGATTTCTCACTGAAGTTCTTCCATGTGGTAACACTACAAGCGGCTCATAGAAGCCAGGTCAAGAAGACACGAATAAGAGACAGAGTGATTGAGAAATGAAGTTTAACGGGTCTGATGCCTACTAGACTGACTGGCTCATTCTAGACCATGATGCTACGCCATGCCCCATTCTGAAGGCTACATGGAGAGCATCTAGACAATCCCGAAGATAATATCAATAACCCAAATACATCCAAAATAGGTAAATCATTACATATTTCTAAAATACAACCATTTCTTTCAAAATATATAGAAAATAGCTCCCATGTCCAATATATACCCCAAAAATATATATGGACTTATAAAATATATATTTCATTACTAGACCCTTAGATTATTCTTTTGAAGAACTATAATTCACTTTTTCTAATATCAAAGTTAATGCTCTTTTAGGGTTCATTTAAATGGTATAATCAGCATATGATGGATCTAAATATGAGAAAAAATTTTATGAACCCTCATTTCATTTAGAGGCTATATGTTTATCCTGTCTTGAACAATATTGTCTAATGTTAGACCTTTTAGTGCTAAAATAAAATTAGATGCTTTGAATCTCATATTAATTCTATAAAATAGAAAAAAATTAGATAAATATAAAATTCGTTCTAGAACTTGGTAATGACCTATGAATTACTAGAAACATACTAGAGACACATTTAAGATCTATTGGAACCCATGATTGGCCAAAACCCTAATTGTATTTAAAATACCAATAATAATGCTGAAACTTGTATAAATGATGACTAATTGCTATCCATCAGGTGATGATCATAAATGTAGATGACGCAGAATAAAAATAAGAATATTTGAACTCAAGTACATGAGATATAAAATTGTAAGACTAGTTTTCTTGTGTTAAATAAGTATGAAGTATTGCTTGTCTTATTTTATTAGACATTACTTATATGTATGTAAATGTAGTATGCTCTTTGCCTTGAAAGTAAGAACAATAAAAATGAGAATGGATTATAGTACTAATGGTATTCATTAATCTCCTAAAAGATACATAAATAATTAATGTTGACTAGAACCCTCCATAGAGTACATGGTAGATAGGGAAATGCCTAGAGTACATGATACACACAGAATGGGCCCAATAATATATGTGACTAAGTGATAGTCCACTATTGTAATACAGATTCATTGAAATGAGATTAATAATGTGTGATTACCTGGTTTTTTCCTTAAATAATGTTTTCTTTTACCTTTTTCTTCATTCTCAAAATTTTCAAGTATGCAAGCACAATATGTATGTATCTTTTACCCACGTACACAACACATTTTGTTGATCTGTTGTTTCATGTATTTTCTAGGTTCAAAAGTATCATGTGAGAAAAGATGTGAAGTGATAAATGGCCAGGTTGTACCTATTGGATAGGATATGGGTTAGCATACATGTTTAGACTTGTAAATTTCTGTATTCATTGTGTATATGTAAGTTGTAATAATTTATTTTGTAATATAATTATGTTGATTGTTGAGAATGTTATGGTGTATGTAAGACCCCAAGACCCCTGACCATACTTAAAGTGTTGGACATTATTAACTATCATATTTGGGTATTTTATACCTTAATATAACGTTGTGATATGTTTTGATATCATGTGAAAAGATTAAGTTTCAAATTTGGTCTAATTTGGACACTGTTTGAGCAAGTTATGCAATTTTAAGTAAATTTTAGATTTTTCAACAATTTACCCATATGAGAAGTTTTAATTGCAACTTGTCACATGTATTAAGTTCATTAAATGTTTTCTCATCATTCTTGAGCTTTTTAAACCCATGGGGTGCTTAGTCGTACCTTGGTTTGGTGGTGATTTCGTTCAATGGTGAATTAGGGTTGTACTCCTTCATGGATGAGCTACCTTTAAGAGCCATCAACTGATATTCCCCCTGTTTGGTTGAAATCCAATGGTCACCAATAGGTTGTGACAACCAGTGTTCATTCAATAAGTCTCTAGTTTGATTGTTTTCTAGTTTAGGTTCACTTGGACAGGTGGTTCACTTTAATAGGGTGATCAAATGATGGCTCGTCACCTAGTAAGCTAGGGTTTCAAGAACCGGTGGTTTCCCATGCATAACAACCGGTGGTGGGCCTATAGAGTCATCATCTAGTGTTCTAGCAGACTCCCACAATGGGTGAATCTACTGATTGCATGACCATGGAAGCTCTTAGCCATGGACACATGGAGAGCTGCAAGGCACCTCAAGCTTCTTCTCTCCCTCATCCTTAATCTTTATATACCTATCCTTAAGCACACAAATGAAACCTTTGGTCCCCTATCTCTTGCTCTCTCTAGAGCTCATCATTCCCATTTTGGTTGGTGAGGGATCTGCCCAAGGAAGAAGAAGGTGGCCACCTTCTTGGTGAAGCTTCTAGGGTTTTGTTTTGCTCTCTTTTAGGGTTTATAAGCTTCCTTTTGGTGATCTTGACCTAAAAGGGTAAGCATATCCTTCTACACTTGGTTTCTTTTGTTGTTCTTCTTCCCCCCACATTCTTTCTTGATATAACTCTGTTTTTACATGGTAAAGCTTGCTCGAAATCTTAAAGAACCTACCTTTCTTGCTCCTTCTACCTAGGGGTCGCTTCTTTTGTGGAGAAAGGTGCTACTTGGTCGAGTTCAGACCTAAAGCTATGATTTTCCTACCTTCTTTGCTCAATTTTCTTGCTACTAGAAGTCTAATCTTCTTACTAGAGGTGAGTTTTATAACCCTCTTCATTTTTATTTCTTACTACTATCTTGCTTACTCATGTTCATGCTCTAAAATGAAGATCTAAGAACTTAGAAGCTATGCTTACCTAGGGTTTCAATTTTTATGTTATTTCTTGATTGATTTCCATCTCTAGATGAACCTGAAACTATGTGTAGATTCTTCCTAAGGTATAAGATGATTTAGATCAGGTTGATATGGCAACCGATGGTGCCACACACCTATCAAAATATGGTCTATACTTACGTTTCTAAGCTATTTTCTTATTTACACATGAACCAATGGTGTTGTCTTCATGACAATCGATGGTGATGACCAATGGTGACAAACAACGATGTCAACCAATGGTCACACCTTAGGTTAGTGTTAGGTTCTTTTCAAAGATTAATTATCAATGGTTTAACTACCCTAAATGGTGTTAACCGATGGTGACATTATCTCAACATCCGATGGAGATAGATGATGGTGGTGTTGACCCTATAAACCGATGGTGACAGTCAACAATGTCAACGAATGGTGAAAACCAGTGGTGTCAACTGATGGTGTAACTAGATATCATTAGTTGCTTATATGAATCCCTAAACCAATAGTTTCTTTGGTCAATTGATTCAATGGTTAGACCTACACTCTAAGTGATGATTTTGAATAATTAAACCGATCCAATGGTTATAATTTGATGCTTCAACATACAATGGTATATAACAAAGCTTATAGTAAAATGTGTTGCTTCTAATGATGAAAATTTGATGACTTAATGTCTTTAATTTGTAGTTTTACCTTTTCCCTTGTATGAATATATTCGATAAATCACCATAATAAGTGGATGTGTATCTTAAATTTGATAAATCTTATTACACCTAACAACAATGTATCTAAGTGATGTTGATAGATTGTAATCAGCCCTCTTGAATGATCAAATGTGATAGTGAACTACTCTCTTCTTGTGCAAGCCACAATATTATGCTAATTGAACATCACAATTCCTTTTGATGTTTGTTTTATATGTCACATGTGTATTAATGATCTATTGAGCCTTATTCTAAGGCATGGAAAGATAATGTTGGATGTGTAGGAAATAATGTGATGGTCTTAATGACTTTTGGACATGAATGACCCTTGAATGAGGTGTAACTCTCTTCATGATGTGATAAGGGTTGAAACCCTAGAACATGTGTTAAGGAATGGTCTACTATGGTGAGGTGATGACAAGTATGGTCTCATGTATGGCAATGAATAGTACCATGTGGTGATTGTGATTAAGAACTATACCTCAACCATTTTATATCTTCTGAAGTTGTTATAATTATATGCTTGCTAGAAATGTATTAGGGTTTGTATGTTTACTTTTATAATGATTCTTTAATCACCCAATTGGCAGTAATTAATCAAGTGAAACCCTAATCATGTAGTGCCTTGTGCCATAGAACCATCTTTAGTGTCAAAGCTTGTTGGATGGTGAAATGAGTATTCCTAAGGGAAACAACAGAGCACATACTGTTAAGTATGCACGACGCCTGTCACCCTGACCCCAATTGTATAGGGAGGATGACTACAGTCATACCTAGCCCTTAGTTTGAGAATGGCTACGGTCATGTCTCGGTGATTACACATGAGACGAATTTGAGGACAACTGCGATTGTACCTTTGATGCTAGGGTTTGTATACCCACCTCCTATAACTTGTGTCATGTCCTGTACTAAGGATAGACTAGGATGTTTGAATCTTGACATGATGTTTTGTTGCGGAGGACTCATACTGACTGAGAGTGAAGAAGATCTTAGGAATATGATTCTTCTAGATCTTGTATGTCATTCATTTTGACATAGTAGTGACCAGTTGGGACTTGAGTGGTATTTCTCAAATCCCTCAGGGCATAATAAAAGAGGTAATACAATTAGTGTAGTGTATTTTCTAGGGTTGAATATCCTTCAAATTGGTTTATTAGCCTTGTCATGTCTTTACACTACACAGTTCTTATATGATGAAATTTTATGAAATCTCAATAATTATACATGTTGCTAAGCTTATCTATTTAACTAATTCATAGACTTAAACTATAAAATCTATTCAATTTCTTATTTAATGCTTAATCTTCCCAATCTTTTATTGTTAAAATAATATATTATAATCAATATCTATTGGAGGGAGTATATCTCTCGCTGGGACATGGGTCTCACCCGTGGGTCACCACATCTTTTTAGGTGTTCGTTGACAATGTGGTCGAGGATGTGATGTAGAAGAGGAGCATCCTGGTGATCACTAGACTGAGAAGGTTGGACATGTATAGTGGATAGTAATAGAGTCCCAATGTCTCCCATGTACTCTCTGGTCTGAGTATGGGAAGTGTTTTATAGATGATATACTTGTATCGACACGAGTTTTTGGCAATATGCCAGTGTTTGTAAATATGGCATGTACATGTGGAATATCTTTTGTATATCGGATTAGGTTGTGGCCATTGGATATAGATGTAATTACCTATTATGGTATATGGGAATGGAAGATATGGACCTTTATATAAATATTTCAAAGCTTAATTCTTTTGCTTTTCTGACTATGTGATAAGTTGATCATGTTTTATGTTTTGAATAATCTCATTTAGCATGATGAGATGTGACAGTTAAGTTGGTATCAAAGCTCTAGGATCACTTAGTCTATAGGTACATAGGACTTAGGTTTGAGTTTGTTCTTATGTATCCAACATATTTGATCATAGCTTATTCTTATGTAGATATGTCTGGAGGACATGAAGAACATGCTGATAGCAACTATGTTGCACTAGGAGGATGTGCTAGGAGGCAGGAAGATATTGATAGATTGCCTGATGTGGGGCCAGAGCAGCCCACGATGCCTCTGTTTGACCCGATGAAAATGGCAAGTCCTGCATTTTAGTCCATGTTTGGAAAGATGATGGCCATGATTACATATCTACCGGATAGAGTGCCAACACCTCAAGCTAGGCATACATCCCTAATGTGGAATCTGAAGGTGTCTGGAAGACATTTGAATGTCTTAGATGTGTCAAGCAATCAAATATGCTAGTATTTTATGTAACATCCCTGACCTGGGTTATACTTTAACCCTAGGTGTTTTGATTAAGAAAGATGATTAAATGCTTAATCTCATCTTGTTAAAAGTAATTAGGCCTCAAGAGGAACTTATGTTGCAATTCTAGTCCTTTTTGAACATTGTTGAAATCAATGTTTTGTTTGTTTTGGACTAAAATGCAAATTACCCAAGTTGAGGGGTTTAAGTGCACATTGTGCATGATAATATGTTCCCCATGTGTTGAAGCATCATGAGAGTGAAGATGATGCAGAGGTATGGCTTGTGACAGCCTGAATACCAAGAAAGAGCTGATAAAGAAATGATTGTGCATGAAAACCTAGTTTTGGTGTAATGTGTAATTTACCTAAAACCTAGGGTGCAATATGTAATTTACCACTTCAATAAGGTCCCTAATGTTTCTTGTCATCATTTAGAGCAAAGAAAATGAGAGGGGCGCCTCATTTGAATTAGGTTGGAGGAGAGAGAATCTTGATATTAAAATAATCAAGATTTAATCCTTATTTAAACCCTAATTCGATTGAGGGCAAAAAATAAATGTATTAATTAAAGGGCCTTCAACCAAAATTAAAATGGTTGGTTTCTGATGTGTGTGTGGATATCCTTGAGCTTTGCAAGGACCATGAAAATATCCAAGGGAGTGGATAACTCATTCACAATTTTATAAGGAAAAGAAATATCCACTCACATATGGATATTAGTATAATATGATTTTAGGTGCTTAATTTGCTTTTCTTTAAATCATGGATAATTGAGAGGAATAAGAGGCAAACAAGATATCCTCGTCCCTAAGGAAGAGAATGGGGCAAGGGGCAGGGATAAGGGGGAGATAATTCCTACTTTATCTCTCCTAATTGAATTTTTAATAAAAATTGCATATAAGCTCATTTATCCATAGAGTAAAAGGGGAATTTCGAATTCTCTTCTTCCCTTTGCTTGGAAAACGACCAAGGAGCTTGGGAGTACCAGGACGATGACTCCCAACCTGTTGGTAATCTCTTGACCTTGGTTCACCATAATTTCATGGTGGAAATCACAAATCAATGCATGATTTCTTCCTATTTCGATCTCTTTTTCAATTCTAACCATTCCTTTTCACTTAAACCTTGAGGACAAGCCTTGGAAAGGTGAAAGGAGTTGCATCCACCATTGTTTCCGTGAGCTTGGAGCTTTGGAGCTCAATTGGAGGCGGATTTTATAACTTGAAACCCTAACTTTGTTATTGTATTCAGTTCCCCATCAAATAATGATCATTTCCCTATTTAGAATTATTGATTTGGTTGATTGATGCAATCTCCATGGAAATCACAGCAGATTTCGTGGGTCTAGATCTTGATGATGATGACATCATCATAAGCACACACCTCCCCAAAGATCTAGACCAAACGGTTTCAATCAAATGTCCAAACGGTTTCACAAACTGTTTGGGAGCAAACGATTTCAAACCGTTTGGAATGAACGGTTTCACTAAACCGCATGGAAGCAAATGGTTTAGGACCGTTTGGTGGTGTTGACCAGGGTAGACCGTTTGGAGATCTATTTAAAATTATCTAGGGTACTTACCCATCAATTTTGATTGATTAGTGATGACTGGTTCATGAGATGAAGGTCAATCAATCACCTAAACCCTAATCGGGTTGAGTGCTGATTTCATAAGTGATTGAGTTCGAAACTTGGGTGGATTGACCCAAACGGTTTCAAAACCATTTGGGGATCACCCAAATGGTCTGAAGACCGTTTGGAGGTCACCCAAGACCATTTGTAGGTCTAGGGTTGAGTATGGTTAAGCAATTGAAGATCCAAAGATACTAAGTTGGAGTGTAATCAATTGCTGATTTAGTGATCAATCCAATGACCCAAACCCTAATTAGTTGACTTGGATTTTGATGTTGACATGGGCAAACGGTCTCAAGACTGTTTGGTGGTCATCCAAACGACCTCAAGACCGTTTGGGGTCAGGTCATGTTCAATTTGGATGATGGTTCAATGGTTTCAAAGTAACTAATCTTACATTGATTAGTATTGATGGATCATCGATTCCAAACCCTAATTCAATTGATTCAAACCCTAATTTATGACTAATTGAGGGTCAATTGAGGGTCAAATCAGTTGAAGGCTGACCTATTTAACTCAATCAAAGTATGAGGATAGGTCCAATTGATGATTGGTTACATGAATTCAATGGTTGAAGGAATCAACATTGAGAACCCTAAACCGATTGGTGTAGTTGAGACCATCTTTGGTCCATGCGGTTTTGAGGAGGTTTGGACCAAACGATCTCAAGACCGTTTTAGGCCAAACAGTCTCAAGACTGTTTGGGACCAAATGGTCTCAAGACCTTTTGGGACCAAACGGTCTCAAGACCGTTTGGGACCAAACGATCCCAAACTGGTTGAGCCCATGCGGTTTCAAAAAGATGCTTTAGAAAATGGTTTCAAGTGCTTGCTTTAGCAAATAGTCTCAAGCACCACCTTTACCAAACAGTTTCAAACCATTTTAACTTTGAAAGATCAAGACTGTTTGGGACTCAAGTAGTCATAATTGATTGAGGATTCAATTGGTTAATCCATTTGGACACCTATTGTAATTGAAGATTCAATTGATCAATTCAATTGGATACCTTATGTAATGGAGGTCCAATGTGATTGAATCTCTTGAGAATAGAGATGATGAATGATTCATTGATCCAATGATGATTACTAATGATAATCAATGAAGGTTCAAAGTTTGAAACCCAAATAGTACCTAAGTGATTAGTGCCAATTAAGGGATGAACCCTAATTGCTTATAAGATCAATGACTTGATATAATATGTTAATCATAGTTGTATGTACTTGATTGAAGGGTTGATATGACCAAATCAAGTTGAGAAGATGATAGTATGAATTCATACATGAATATGATTCATGTGGTGATTAAGGGTATGATCCTTAAGTAGAGAGATCATGAAACCTTAATCATGAACATAAACCCAAATCGACAGGGCTATTGAGTTCTAACCCTAGCTGAGGAAAATTCTAAATGTAACCCTAATCTAGGGTAGTGATGTGTGAAACTCCAATTAAGGGAAATGAGATGTAAAACCCTAATTGGATGAATAGTGAATCTCTAATTATGGACAATTGAATGAAATCCTAATGGAAATGAATAGTAAACCCAAATTGTGGGAAACTATGGTGGAAACTGTTGGGTTTTAGGGGAGGCAGAGAACGCAGCGGAAACAAAAAATTTCTCCTCCCCAAACCCAGAACAAGGAAACGCGTCAACGTCTATACAATAGGAAATGATGGTTTGTGGAATCATACCTTGTCCCGAGGCTTGCTCGGCGACAATACCTCACGGCTTGCGCGGTCTTCACCTCCGGTCTTGGACGGTGTCTGTGCAACTCCTGGTCGCACCGGGACTGACGACTCCTGGTCTCACCGGGACTATCGGGATTGACAACTGTCCTCCGAGCGGAAGAAATCTCCCGCTGATACTTGTCGTTTGCAATATCAATCACTAAGATGGTTAATCCTAGAGTTTAAACCTTTTTACTTCCGGTTTTAAGGGTAGTATAGAAGGGTCAATCCCATAGGACAACTATTAGAGATTGTTCTTTAGAACCCAAAGATTGAAAAACTTTATTATTTGTTTTTTTGGTATTTTTCTTTTTATTGAAGTAGAAAGTAAAGTTCAGTTGGGGTTTTGTGTGATTACACTAATGCAAGAAGAAAAGTACTTAACAAGAATAAACATGCACAAGACAATAATAAAAAGATTGTTAACACAAGAAAAACTATATGAATGGAAGACTACGAATTAAAGAAAATGAAGGATGCGGTGATTAAATCAAGAGAAGGAAATCGAGGCTCGTAGGGGTTTTCACCACCTTAGCCTAGGTGATAACAACTAAATCTTAAACGACGATTCGATGAAGGTTTGTGAATTTAAAAACTCACAAGAGAGAAACTCCACATGAGCCCATTGGTCCTGGTGCTCATGCTTCCTAGTTTATCAACCTAAAAGATGAGAATCCACGGTCATATCAAAGCGTCTATGTAATCGATTTTATTGTTCTAAATCCGGATTTCCATGGTCATATCCATCCGGATTAACATGCGATCCGAAGATCAATCATTCAATTAAAACCGATTATCATCTAATCGTTTAAGAAGAAATCGTTAAAACTATGGCTAAGGGGTTATTCCCCTTTGCCCTGATAAAAGACTACTCACACATGGAGAAAGGGGAGACGAAGGAAGAAAGTACAAAAGCCATAGTCTAGCCCAAAAATCAGGAGATGAATCCTTATGCTAGAGTCAATGAAATGGCTTAGTCCTTTGTTCGTTGCTCCAGAAATAAAGCGCGGAGAAAAGTAGATTAAGACTAAGGTGAGAAGAGGAGACAAGAACAAGAATGGAAGAACGGTGCTTGAATTAAAACTACTTTATTGCATAATAAAAAGATGACTACAAGATTGATTGCTGCAGAATTCCAAAATACAAGAAATCTAAGATGATACAAAAGATGATCTTTGGGAGAAGGAAGTGCCATTCCTTTTATAGGAGAAGGAGGGGTAGGATATCTAAAAAAGAGGGGGAAAAAAGAGAGGGAGCCATCCTTTTGAATTTTCAGATCTAGTCAACAAACTCTTGATTGTCTTTCTTTAATGCAGATTCTCGCAGCAGCAATTTCGAGTGAATTTCCGTTATGCAGAGAATTTAAAGTGCATCCGAAAATATGATTTTCCTGTAGGCCTTTGAATTCCCTTTCCAAATCATATTTGAACATTAAATTCCGCCTTAGGATGTGAGAGTTATGCTAATTTTGGTGCAAGGTATGCATTTAAGTCAGCATTGCGGGAAACTGAATTGTCTCCTACCTTTATCTCTTCTTTTCTCGATTTAATTACTTAGATAATTCCTGAAAATTAAGAAAAATATCATAAAAATTCAGGAAAAGTATATCAAGAAGATGAAAGTGCTATTTATTTTTGAATTAGCTAAAATTAACAAAAAAGTCCTAATTAATTATTCTAAATGAAGCAAAAATAAGAGATGAATATGCATTCATCAAAATACCCCAAACTTAAACTTTGCTCATCCCGAGCAATATTAAAATCAAGAAATACTTTCAAGACATACTCTCAACCTATCATCCTCACTCTCCTAACAATTACTGGATTCCTTCCACCAAAATATGGCCAAGCGACCCTGACTTCCTGAATTCACAAAAAGTGACTTTTATATTTCCTACTTCACAAACTTGCATTTATTCAAGACCTGCAATAAAACAGATTTTCAGTTCACCTTTGCATTTGGTACTCCAATTTTTTTTAGTTTTACACAAGAACATGGCTGATTTGGATGGTTGGGGTTTTTGTAGTTTTTCCCTGGGTAGAAAATTGGAGTGAAGGAGGTATGGAAGAAGGACAGTCTCTCCTCTATTCGACTCGAGACCTTTTTATTTAGTAGACATGCAGTTACATTGACGACATTTTTTTTTCTTTTATTTTTGGTGATACACCCAATTGCATGGGTATGGAAGAAGCGAAAGAGGGGGAAGGGGTGCCACCCCAAACTTAGCCTTTTGGGCATTATTGGCTTTTTTTTTCTTTTTGACGAATGGAAAGATTTGGAAGTAGTAGAAGAAGAGTAGAAGAGGTTGTTCTTGTGCAACTTTTTTTTTCATCTTTTTTTTAGGAGTACCATGCATTGGTTCAACTATTACCGAATCATGCGAAAAATCAAGAAAATTTAGACAAGTTGTACATGATAAGAAAGCATCACTCTTGAATCCTATCAGTCCTCTATGGCTTGCCATCTTTTCCAAGGAGTGATTATTATTTGAGGTCCTAAGTGACAGGAGGATTTCTAGTCATGAAAGTTTCAAAATTTTAGTTGCAAGATAGTTACATCATTAAGGGGAGTATTTTGACAAATGATCATATAAAGGCCGACTAGATAAAGGCCATTTTGCAACAAAAGAAATAAAAATATGGCCGACTAGATAATGGCCATAAACAAAGCAACTATATGCAAAACCAAAAAAAAAGTAGAAATAATGCAAGAATAAAAATATAAGGGGGTGGAATAGAATCATACCACCCACTTCCACCCCGGACTTAGATTTTTACTCGTCCCGAGCAAAACCCAAACCCGAGATGGAGGGAAGAAATTTGTTGGGTGCACCAGGAGGTCCTGGTAGCTCAAAATATGTCCATCTGAAGGGAATGTCGATGAGGGCTGGGACCTTTATCTGAGGAGCCTCATAGTGTACCCTATGATAGGGTAATTGTAGAAGCTCAGTGGGGTGCTCATATTTTCTTTCACCTCACATTCCCTCCAATAGGATCCAAAGATCTTCCATCAATAGAAGGGGAAGTGTTGAAGATGGATGTGGATTTGGGGAGGTTGGTGGGTACCCGGCTAGTGATTCTAGTAGAGCAGGATGAAATGAGTTGGGTGGAGGATTTGGTTCAGGTTTTCCACCATCATGATGACCTGTATATGGGAGAATTGACATTGATGAAAAATATTTCAAATTATTTACAAAATTGTTTTGCTTCTCCTAAAAAATAATGTCATCAACATTGGGTTTGGTAAGTTTCATTGTTGATATAACATATGGCTCTAATTCTTTTGTACAAGGGGTCCCCAAGGATTCAGGAGGGATGAGGACAACTTCCTTACATACAATAGAATGGGGCGTGTGAGCTTCTTCCAACGGTGGTATCTCCCCTTCTAGATCAGCCATGTGTGGGATGGAAATTGGCTGTGACGGCTCGGGAAGAATCATAAAGGGGGTTAGATTCTCATTATCCAAAATAGACTCAAAAGAAGGGTATTCGTCTATGGTATCATTCAGATTTATGTTGAGGATGGGAGGAGTTGTTGGATCTTTAGAATGACTCTCCTGCTTTGACATTTCATATTCAAGTAATAGAGTCTCTAAAGGAAAGATAGGGATACCAACGTCCTTATCACACACAAAATATGTCTCCATAGTTTGTTCTATTTCTTCAGGATCTGACATATATGACACAAAATAAGGATCATCATCGTCATTGTCAGGAAGAACCATCTTGGGTTGCTCAAGATCTATAGGGGGAGTTTGTGATTGATCCTCTAGAAAGGTAGCTAACATGGCTTGACTGGATTCAAGTTTTGCTTGTGCTTCTGCTACCCTCTTTTCTAGGTCCTCAAGTCTCTCTTCCAGTTCAAGATCAATTTGCATTTCACCATAGGATTTATACACCCCAAAATTTTGGTCATCCTCGCCACACTCCCCATAGTGTCCTTGGCCATAGTACTCCTCATATTGTTTTGGGTGGCATTGCTCCTCATAATAATCTCCAGAAGATGGTGGATTGTAATTTCCATTGCGTCCATCTTGGTAGGAAGATTCAATATTATAAGGTGTCACCAATTCATGAGGAAACATATTTGAACAATCTATATTTTGGGTTTGGGCTTCTACTAAGGTGACCAATAAGGTTTGGCTAGTTAGGAGTTTTGCTGCCATATTCTCTAGGGACTTAAGTTTCTCTTCTTGTTGAGGATTACATTGGGTTTTATAAATATGTTCATAACCCCCAAGGTTTTGTTGGTTACACCCCACAAAATTTTGTTGATCATATCCCCCATTAGAATATGAATAGCAAGGTTCCCCATAATGGTTCTTAGAAAAATGTGGATTCACATTGTATCCATCAGGATGAACGGGCTCACAATTAAAAGGGGTGCTATTATAATCATGGGGTAGAGTCGGATAGGAAAGAGATGCATGGTGGTAAAAACCACAATAATAACATTGTGGGGGATATTGGGATGTCCACTCCATTTTAAAAGAAAGGTTCCTGAAAGATATGTCAATCAACGAATGAGAGAAGAAAGATTGCGAGATAAAAAATTAGTCAAAATTACAAACAAAACTAAAAATTATAAATCTAAGAAATTATGAAATAACAAAAATTACAAAAAAAAAGTAACTAGAAAGCAGTACTGCTGGAATGGAAACTCACCAGAAAGAGGAGATACACTTTCAGAATTATGCTCAGAAGGCAAAAAGAAATTATAAAAATCTAAAAGAAATTATAAAAAAGACTAAAGTTATGAAAGTTAGAGAATATGAACTAGGATTATACAAGATATACAGACAACCAGATCTGAAAAACAACCGTGCCGTCCCCGGAAACGGCGCCAAATTGATACTCATCATTTGCAATATCAATCACTAAGATGGTTAATCCTAGAGTTTAAACCTTTTTTACTTCTGGTTTTAAGGGTAGTATAGAAGGGTCGATCCCATAGGACAACTATTAGAGATTGTTCTTTAGAACCCAAAGATTGAAAAACTTTATTATTTGTTTTTTTGGTATTTTTCTTTTTATTGAAGTAGAAAGTAAAGTTCAGTTAGGCTTTTGTGTGATTACACTAATGCAAGAAGAAAAGTACTTAACAAGAATAAACATGCACAAGACAATAATAAAAAGATTGTTAACACAAGAAAAACTATATGAATGGAAGACTAAGAATTAAAGAAAACAAAGGATGCGGTGATTAAATCGAGAGAAGGAAATCGAGGCTCGTAGGGGTTTTCACCACCTTAGCCTAGGTGATAACAACTAAATCTTAAATGACGATTCGATGAAGGTTTGCGAATTTAAAAACTCACAAGAGAGAAACTCCACATGAGCCCATTGGTCCTGGTGCTCATGCTTCCTAGTTTATCAACCTAAAAGACGAGAATCCACGGTCATATCAAAACGTCTATGTAATCAATTTTATTGTTCTAAATCCGGATTTCCATGGTCATATCCATCCGGATTAACATGTGATCCGAAGATCAATCATTCAATTAAAATCGATTACCATCTAATCATTTAAAAAGAAATTGTGAAAACTATAGATAAGGGGTTATTCCCCTTTGCCCCGATAAAAGACTACTCATACATGGAGAAAGGAGAGACGGAGGAAGAAAGTACAAAAGCCATAGTCTAGCCTAAAAATCAGGAGATGAATCCTTATGCTAGAGTCAATGAAATGGCTTAGTCCTTTGTTCCTTGCTCTAGAAATAAAGCGCGGAGAAAAGTAGATTAAGACTAAGGCGAGAAGAGGAGACAAGAATAAGAATGGAAGAACGGTGCTTGAATTAAAACTACTTTATTGCATAATAAAAAGATGACTACAAGATTGATTGATGCAGAATTCCAAAATACAAGAAATCCAAGATGATACAAAAGATGATCTTTGGGAGGATGAAGTGCCATTCCTTTTATAGGAGAAGGAGGGGTAGGCTATCTAAAAAAGAGGGGGAAAAAAGAGAGGGAGCCATCCTTTTGAATTTTTAGATCTAGTCAACAAACTCTTGATTGTCTTTCTTTAATGTAGATTCTCGCAGCAGCAATTTCGAGCGAATTTCCGTTGTGCATAGAATTTAAAGTGCGCCCGAAAATATGATTTTCCTGTAGGCCTTTGAATTCCCTTTCCAAATCATATTTGAACATTAAATTCTGCCTTAGGATGTGCGAGTTATGCTAATTTTGGTGCAAGGTATGCATTTAAGTCAGCATTGCGGGAAACTGAATTGCCTCCTACCTTCATCTCTTCTTTTCTCGATTTAATTACTTAGATAATTCCTGAAAATTAAGAAAAATATCATAAGAATTCAGGAAAAGTATATCAAGAAGATGAAAGTGATATTTATTTATGAATTAGCTAAAATTAACAAAAAAGTCCTAATAAATTATTCTAAATGAAGCAAAAATAAGAGATGAATATGCATTCATCACCCGCCTCTGAAGTAGTCCACACAGACCACCTGAAACTCCAATCTCCTTGTCCCACAAGGAATTGGAAGGAGTCGCACCCTCATGTCAAGGTACTAGTCACTGACACACTCTCCTGCCACCAGTCGCTTTCTGTAGTTGTCTTTCCCTTGTTGTGCCTCCCTTATCAGGTAGCACTTGCTCGGACTCTCTCGGTTACCAAAACCAGAGAGAACGACAACTTTATAGAGCAACTGGTTGCACTGAGTTATTCTTTGAGAATCCCCCAATACCCCAATATATACGAGGGTCATGGGACATGGTTCTCCATCCCAGACAATGTGGGACTAAAGCAGGAGTAGAAGGGTTCAAGATTTTCCACAAAAACAACCAACTGCGCAACCTGAACCGATCGTTTCATTACTAAAACGGTCGGTTGGGGACCTGAGCCGGGCGGTTGACACCTCAATCGATCGGTTGGGACCCATGAAACGGTCGGTTCACTTCGGAACCGGTCAGTTCGTGGTCTTGATCAGTTCCCGATTGACTTTTCTTCTTTTGTTTCTAATTGGTATCAAATACCAATCCTTGTTCCAATCAAATTGGGCAAGTGAAAAAAAAAGAAATTTCTCACCAATCCTACTTCCCAACTTGCTCGGTTGCAATAGTTGAATCGATCGTTTCAACACTTGAAGCAATCATTTCACCCTATCCATGAGCCGATCAACTCACCACCTGAGCCGATCGGTTCACCAAGCTCAGCCGATCAGTTCATCACATGAGCCGATCGGTTGGGAGTGCAGATTGTGCAGAATCAGCCAATTGCAGTTTCAATCAATCCGATACTCCAATCAATGTGTCCAACACCTTGAACATTATGACATTGAGCTATCAATTAATTGAGTGTTTAATTGAACTACTAAACTCCTTTAGGAATCAATCTAAACATTGTTTGTGGACAAAACTCCTCTTCTAGGTTAAATCCTATGTGTGTGACCCTGTAGGTCCATTTCATGTTGGCAGTGAAAGTCCATAACATTTATGACTTCACAAGCAAAGAGTGGTGCCTAGTCACACATCAGTGCTACCCAAGTGAAATAGAAAGTTGGAGAACAACTTTCAATCCTACAATCCGTGAATGGTGTTACAGTGAATGTATAATTCCTTTGTCACTAATATCCCGAATGAACTCGAGGCATGGAACAATCATTCTGTCAACATTTATTCACTTTCTTGATCTCAGAGTAGATTGGAAGAGAAATGTATGACATCAATATCACATATTGATTCACACATGCGTGCATACCTTTCTCAATCCTACTCATCAAGTGGCCATGGATTTCAAACTCCCTCAGGAGGGACAAATCCCATATCTATCACTCACCCCTCAAAAGCCCCATGTGTCAAAGCCACCCAATCATCACCTTTATAACAACCCATGTTTCAGGACTGCGTTTGATGATGTCAAAGTGTGCCCGACAACATGAGTTGAGTGTAGTGATTTCAAGTCAAAGAATCACACTCACCACCATCACTGTGAGTATTGTTTGTGACTACCATGTCATGGTTCCATGTGTCAAACTTACGGTGGGTCTGTCCGGTACACTTGTTCTCTGACAAGTACCTATGTGTTTGGTTTGATATCACTATATCATGACTAATGAGATTATGTCATCAACCAACACCACAATCTAGTCTTGTGTGTCATTGATGTCTATCTACCTTCCACAATAACATCCGACTAGGGACATATCAAGAATGTACAAACTCTTAGCATCCGTATGCTCTCATCGTTCAGGTCCTCAACCTGAAAGCATACGTCATTGAGTAATGTCATTCTCTAGACATTCAATCTGTGCTATCATTATCTCATATGACTGAACCAGAAAGAATTGGAAGCTTGCCTTTGATGTTTATCAAATCAATCTTAATGTATACCACCAATCATCCCATGATTGGCTCTCAGGGCATACATACCAACAGACTCCCACTTGCGCTGCGAGCCAATCACCCTTGAATCATATTCATAGTGATTTTCAAACATGTCCCACATGTTACTGTGCTCTTGTGCCAACTTAGTGAGTTATGGCAACATCTTGCCAAAGTCAGTATAAATTGCATGTCTCTCATCTCTTCACTGTACGTCAGACGTATGAGATGGAGTTGCCATAATATGCGATCTAGTATTCCTTTGCTAACCTTTAGCCACATTGCATGATCGAGGATTCCATACTTGTCATCAATGATTGGAATATCTATAAGTTCATCTCATGAACTTCCAGACCCATATAGTATCCACTGTTGTTCTCTAACACACGGATACTCGACATTTCCCTTTTAAATGGCTTTATTGGAACGTTTCCAATCATCAACAAACTTTCACTTTTATATATCCTATATATATTTTTCGATTAATTTTCTTTCCATTTCGGAAGTTCGCATCAATGTAACTCTTTACATTGAACTCTACCTTATCTCCATAGAACTAGTACTTCACAAGTACTTATCAAGTTCTCATGGTTTTCCAGTAACCCTTACTGGAAGTAGGCAGACATCCAGTCGTCATGTCTTACATACGAGTTATCAGGATGATCACATCATATTGTCATGTCCTACATACAACATGATGAATGTATTTTATTCTTGCCATGTCCATACATGCAAGATAATGGGATGATTACATACATGATAGATCCATATCTATTCTTTTGTTCCCATTCTTCATAACAATTGGACACTTGGACTTGGGATACTAACCCCACGTAATATGGATAAGTTTTCTCCCACTGAATCTGTGCACACTGAACCCTTTAGTACAAATTGCCAATGTATGCTTTCCTTTTCTAGGTCAAGAGGTTTTCGAGAACTATCTCTATAGATCTCTATTCTTATCTCATAGGAAACATATCTATCTTCCTTAAAGATAATTTCCACTTTGGATTTCCATTCTAGAACATTTCCATTTCACATCAACATGTGGAATGTGAAAACGCTCCCACTAAATCACAGATCCCTTCTTTATCTTTGACATATCAGTCAAAACCTTTGACTATATCATCAAAGTAAAGATCGAATTCTGAGTTTCTTATACTCAATCAATCACATTGATTAGTCCATTGTAACTTATAGACTTCATTTGCATTAGTGGATTCATAAACCTTATAGGTTGTGTCACATACACATCCTTGTTTTATTCCTCATAGGAATGCAGTTTTAGTATCCATATGCCAAATGTCATAGTCATTACGTTGCAATCAACAAGCATCATCCTTCTTAAAATGTTATCCATGTGTATTAACACTGAAGACTCATTTGCACTTATGGATTTCATCCAATGAGTGCTACCATCAAGGTCATACCTTATGGTTCACATGGATGTCATTTAGGATTTAATGGTCATAAACCATAACTCAAAATTCGGTTCCTCATATTCATCTAGATAGTTGACTCATCACATGAACAACTCATCACATAGATAATTGAGGTGTAAGGATATAAGAATTCACAACCCTTGTGATTCTTAATTTCTTTTATTAGTGAGGGGTATTCTTTTATTAAGAAGAATTCAGTTATTTGATAATCATTCTCTAACTCCTTAGAGTATGATTCCTTCTTTATTTAGACATCACCATGCCTTAATCACGAGTTCACTATGATACACTATCATAATCACTCATAAGGATCTCAAACATTTGGTCCAAATATTTCATTCATTGATCTCATCAAGAATTAACACTTTACCAAATTTGCACTTCATCTATGATAATCTTGAACACTTCAAGATAGTCATATTGGTATTTCTCTAAACACCATTTGAAGTATTAGCATTTGTTCCAATAGGTATGTAAATACATCACATGTATCATACCTAATAGGATAATCATTCTCCCACTACCTTTAGTGAAGATTGATTAATCATGTCCAAGATAGTCATGTCTCTTACTGGTTCTCTAACCAAAAGAGACCAGATTTATCCATCACATGGAAACTAGAAATGAATTTCTCATGATTGATGCTAATTTGATTGTTTGAGTTCTCTATAACTTTTTGGTATCATTTTATCTTATGCATATCAAATACCACAAGATAAACAAGGCATTGCCACAAAGATCATATTGAAACATCTCTTTATTAATTTCCATCATTGTCATACAATATGCAAAAATAAAGTGTTTCTATCTATTGGAAAATATGAAATAGCAGTTCATAACTGTATTACATGCCTTTTAGGCTGAAAATAAACTAAAGTACTCCTATCTATGGCGACAACACTTCCCCCATTTACTGAGTGCTTTACACTTTACATCTTGGTATCATATACCTCAAAAGTGTTACAAGTTTACTTTCATGACACCTTTAAGTAGAGACGTTGGTCCTCCTTCTTCTTTTTTTCTTCCAGATAGAGAGGACAATTCCTTTTCCAATGTCCTGGCTTTTGACAATGGTGGCAATTTCCTTTCTTGGTCACGCCTCCCTTGACCTTCATAGCTGAAGATGACATGGGCTCCTGGCTAGCATCAAAACCTTTCTTAGCTTTTCCCTTGCCCTTGCGCTTGGACTTTCCTTTCTTGCTCGTGATCACCATCATAGACTTAGGCTTGTCCTGCTTCATCTGTGTCTCGGCTGTCCTCAACATGCCCAACAACTCTGACAGTGGCCTATCAAAGTTGTTCATGTTGTAGTTCATCACAAACTAACTGTAGGTTTCTGGCAACAATTGCAGTATCACGTCAGTAGCCAACTCTTGGCTCAGTGGAAATCCCAGTCTTGTCAAGTTCTCCACATACCCAATCATCTTGAGTGTGTGAGGACCAACTAGATCTCCTTCTGTCATGACACACTTGAAAAGTGCCCTTGAGACATTGTATCTCTCTTGCCGTGCTTGATCTTCATACATGTTCCTGAGATGCTATATCATCTCAAATTCACCCATGTTCTCATTCTGTCTCTGCAACTCGTTGTTCATAGAGCACAACATCAAGCACTTTGCATCAATGGAATCATCAGAATGCTTCTTGTAAGCATCCCTTTCTGCCTTTGGTGCGGTAGGAGCCGGTTCCTCTGGAATTGGAGTATCCAGGACATAGAGCTTTCGCTATTGAGTGAGAACAATTCTCAATGTCCTATACCAGTTGTGGAAGTTTGTCCCATTTAGCCTGTCCTTTTTAAGGACCGATCGTAAAGAAAAGTGATTGTTGTTTGTTGTCATTTGTACTACAAAAGGAAAATATGCAATTTTAGTCCAAAAACTCATTTTTGACTTATTTGATTGATTTGAAAAGTTGACGATATAATTAGGCCTTTAATTAATTATCGCTCCCATTATTTTACTTCAAATTAATAGCCCTCACCATCAATTCATAAGATTGCAATGTACAACCTTCTAGTGGGCAAGATCCTGAAATCCTCTAAATCATGGACCAGCTAGGGCTGTCACCCACAACTTAGATCTCTCAGGTAGGAAACTCTTGCCAATTGCATCATTTGCAACTCTTGATAAGATGTCATATGCAACTCCTTGCCATGATCATATCCATGCCTCAAGGTACTAGATCCCATCTAGATCACCTTTTTAAGTCTGACCCAAAGAAAACACGATGAATATGCACCCTACTAGGGTAGACCCACATATCCATCCTACACACTTCCATGAGATAGATGGTGCACCATGCTAGGGCGTGCCCTGGTGCGCTCCCGCTAGAGTCTTGCAACAAGTGCAATCCACGAGGTCGGGAGGCACGGGATGAGATGGGATCTTTGCTTTCGAAATTTGTATGGTCCCACACTAACTACCTACTTCTACTAAGACATTACACCCACAAGCGCACGGGGTCGTGTCATAGTATAGGTGAGGTGGCAAGTATGGGGTCGATCTGCGAGGATAAAGGGGGCACTAGAGTTAGATAGCATGAGCTACGTTCGTAGTGCGGAGAGTAGGGTTTTAGGGTTTTAAGGTTGATTGTTGGTTGATTAAACTAAGGATGAACAAGCAAGCAATTAAAGGCATGAATGAAATCTATGTTAACCCTAGACTAGATTAAGGCTAACCAAGCAAGGAAAGACTAATCTAGGTATGAAAAGGCAAATTACACTAAGGCAAGCAAGAGAGAAGCAAAAGACCAATTAAAGAACTAAACTAGCATAAACAAGGCAAGAGCAAGGCAAGAAGCTAACTAAGCAAGAAAAGAACTAACTAAGCTAAGCAAGCACAGAACTAGGATTTTAAGCAGTAAAGAGATGTGTGGGCTGTTTAGGGGTATGAACTTATCACTTAAGTTGGGGGGTGACATATGAAAATTATGATTCCATTTAGATTATCCAAACCAAACAACAAGTTTGAGTCTAATGGATTAACCTAAGCTACTAACTGGCCATGGATATGCTAGGTTGTGTATAGGGGAACTAGTCCCTAACACCCCCTACTACCCTTACGGGGCTCAAATGGGTTAGGGGTTAGGTTCAATCCAATTAGAGTCTAATCAAGTCTAGGTTTCTAGATTAGACATTCCTAGGGCAATTAGGGGCCGAGGGTAGTAATGGGGAGGTGAAATTAGGGTTTCGGACCCCAATTCCCCCACATTCTAGCCTTGAGAAGGCTCCATGCTAATTGCACTAGAATTATCCAATCTAGCTACTTAGATCTCTCACTTAGGTTTAGGGAGATTGATTAGGATGTAGGAAGATGGGTGGCAACCTAGGGATCCAAGAATTGGACCTAGGGGCAAATCCCAAAATTCACACATATAAGCAATTTGCCTAAATTCCTAGGTGATTTCACACACAAACCAACAAGCAATCCATGGAGAAAGAGATGCAAATAGAACATAATCATTAACAAATGAAATTACAAAGTTTACATGCCATTTTCCCCCAACATGGTATCAAAGTAACATATTTTCCCCCAAACAGCCCACCCAAGTGGCCTAGCTACTCATAACAAAGCAAAATACAAAAAGAGAGGAGAAAGAGGTAGAAGAAGCCATGGAGCTCGGTGTAGATGAAGCGATCTTCCTCTCCAGCAGCTGTAGGATGTCCTCCTCCCTCCTCTAAGGATGAGATTATGTGGAATGATGGAGGGAAGTGGATGGAAGGCTTAGATATGGGGGGTTATGTGGTGAAAATGATGAAATGGAGTGGATTTGAGGTGGATATGGAGTGGAATGGAGTGGGTGGTGATTTGGGGAGCTAGGAAGAGGTAGAAGGTAGCTAACCTCGTGCCCCAGCCGCCACCTAGGTATATATAGGTGTGGGGAGGAAGCACTAGGTCAAGTAGGGGCAAAATGGGCAAAACAGTGAAAACTAGGTGAGTTTTGTGAGTAGCACGGCCGTGGTGGGTCACCACGGTCGTGGTGGGTAGGGTAGGCCACGACCGTGGTGTATGGGCATAGTCGTGGGAATTAAAATGGCTAAATGTTAGGTTGGTGGTCAAATATGGGCTGAAAAGGCCACGACCGTGGTGGTCACCACGGCTGTGGTGGGTTGAGGGTAGCACGGCCGTGCTGCATAGCACGGCCATGGTGGGAGTTGGTAGCACGACCGTGCTGCATAGCATGGCCGTGGTGGGAGTTGGTAGCATGGCCATGCTGCGTAGCACGGCCGTGGTGGGATCTGGTAGCACGGCCGTGCTGCGTGGCACGACCGTGGTGGGTGGTCGCAGCACGGCCGTGCTGCGTAGCACGGCCGTGCTGCGTAGCACGGCCGTGCTGCGTAGCACAGCCGTGGTAGAGTATGCTCTGCAACTGCTTTCAAAACTTAGATTTTTCATGTGATTTCTTCATTTGCAGCATGACCGTTATGTGTTACCATGGCCGTGCTGGGGGCTTTTCTTGCACTTTGAGCTTCAAACTTTGTTATCCATGGACTTCTTTGCTAAAGCTTGACTCTTGGCCACTAGGGGTAGGTTGGGGGAGCTCTGGGGCCTTCTTTGTGCCCCTCCATCTCTCTCATCCATCCAAGTGTGGTCCAAGTACCTGAAAAACATGCAAATAATGTCCATAAGTACATTTTATACAAATATGCATATTAGGGGAAATAACATGTAATCTAATAGGTATAGATGTGATTGAAGAGCAAAAAGACACAATATTAAGCCCTAAAATAGGGCTGAATCACCACCCCATACTTGAAACATACTTTTCCTCAAGTATGCTCCAACTCAATCTCTCTACAAACTTTCACAAAAAGAAATGACAAATGCAATATAAAAGACGATTGTTGCTGAATGGGATCAAAGATGACTAAGTACATGCATCTCACCTCTCTCCTCTCCTTCTTTCACAATCCAATCATGAAAAGAGCACAAAGCATATGAACTTCAAATATAGCGCCTAGAATACATAAGTTATCCATATTTCTTCCATTAAGTTCTGGGTAAACCGTTTCATGGTGGCGTTAATCAAGAATGACTAGGAGTGTTGTTTCACATTCGTGCATTCAATCTTATATCTCAAATCACACCAAATGACCCACGTGGCTGCGGAAAAGGGTAAAATGAGCTAAGTTTGATGTTTCCTAGCTCAATGGGTATGCAAGTGGAAGAAAGGGTTGCGGTAAGATTTTTGGAGTGTTTTTGCACACTCATCTTTTCTTTATTTGAATGCTCTTAAATAGGAGCATCCTTTTATTTTATTTTGCTTTTCTTTTATTTTCTTTTCTTTTTATTTCCCTTGGTGTAGATAGGGCATATGGTGGATAGAGTGAAGCGGGGAGATAGAGATGTGGCCACCCCAAACTTTTGGAGGTGGCCACGACTAATATGTGCACTTTGGCATCTTTTTATGAGGCGGAGGGGTTTGAAGATGGTGGAAGAATAGTCGGGTCAAAGAGGGGTCATTGGTATGATTCTCCACATAAGACATCCTGCATGAGAATTAATCCAACACTTCATCCAAGATATCACACCACATGAATGAACAAAATGAAATTGATATATCAAACAAGCAATTCCACAAACACTAAGCGTTCAAAGCTTGCTCAATTTCACAATTCAACCAATTCAATCACAATCATAAGAGAGGTGGTGCACATGTAAAAAGTCAAACATTGATACCACTTAGCAACAAACAATGATAATTCACTTGCATTTGTCAAAGGTCATCATTTTTACTCAAAATAGTAGAGATTGGGTCAAAACACACTTTTTAGACAAGAAATCTCAAATTTGGGCAAAATTGGCCAAAATGGTGCCAAGTTGCCTTCAATCACATCTAAACCTATATTATTAAACTTAAAACAGCAAATAAGAAAATCCTAGCTAAAACATGCAAAAATTACCAAAAATCTACATGATATGCAATGCATGGCAAAAAGAGCAAATTTTTTGAAAATTACGCAAAAATAGCAAGGAAGCAAACTACATGGCATGCAAGTATGAAAAACAAGCACACAAAATATGGATGCACAAATATGAGAGATGGTTATACTGTTCATTCATCTAGAGCAAAAACTTAGAACAAGGAACATGGAAGAAAGTGGGGTAAACAGGGGCTTACCGCCCTACCACCCCAAACTTTTAAACCATGTTGTCCTCAACATGAAATAGAAGCTCAGAATGGTAGGGTAGAGGGCATGGAGTCATAGTAGATAAATGCCAAAAGGGGAGAGATATCCCAATGTGTCCATTGAGCAGGGGATAGCCTCCTCGGTCGTGGTGTGCACCGCACCCATTTTGGAATGCATGCAACACGGCCGTGTCGTGTGGCACGGCCGTGCTGATATCCTTTCCGTAGCTTCTCTACTGATTTGCAGTTTTCTCTTCATTTTTGTTCCCCTCCTTATCAATATCATCCATGCATCACTCTCCTTCCAATGTACCTGTCCTAAAATGACATAAACAACAAAAACCATCAAGCATAAAGTGTGTGTGTGTGTTTTCTTCGAAAGTGTAAAAGCAAAGCAATTGTATCAAAAAGTGAAGGTTGGGTCAAAATTTCCCAAACCTATGTGGGTTGCCTCCCACAAGCGCTAAGTTTCATGCCTTCAGCCAGGCTTCTTATTCTTTCACCATCAACCATGATCCAAAAACAAAATGTTTTCACCCCCATCATAAGCAATCCTGTCAAATGCTTTCCTTGATTGATCTTCCTCCCAAGGGTCATGCGAGCTTCGTAAGTCTTTTTCAACAATTCTCTCTCCTTGGGGATCATCATCATAGATCTTAATCAGCCTTGAGACCCTTAGAAATCTCATGCCATAGGTTTTCTCTCTCTTGAGAAATGGGTGTTGATAGGCACCAAAGAGAGGGGTCTCAATCATATCCATTTGTTCATGGGAAGTAGGGGGAGCATGTGATAGTTGTGCTGGTGGCATCGGTGTTGATGGTTGTTGGACTTTAGGTGGAGAAGGGCATTGAGGTTGGAAGGTGAATTGGTGGGAGGGTTGTGGTGGTGGAGGTGGTAGAATGAATTGAGGTTGGAAGGTGAACTGGTAGGAGGGTTGTGGCAATGGAGGTGGTGGCAGTGTGTAAGGCTTAGGATAGCCTTGGAGGTAGGGTAGTGGAGGAGGGAATTGAGGTTGGAAAGTGAAGTGGTGGGAAGGTTGCGGTAATGGAGGTGGTGGTGGTGTGTAAGGCTTAGGATAGCCTTGGAGGTAGGGTGGTGGAGGAAATGGATGGGTTTGTGCATTTTGGCCTTCCATCTTGTCTTCTACGAGTGGCTTGTCACATGCACAAGGCACAACCAAACAAAAGAAAGCAAGTTAGAAAACCAATATACACAAAGAATGCAAAGAGTAATGAACAAGTTAGTATCCCCGACAACGGTGCCAGAAAGCTTGGTGCGCTCCCGCTAGAGGCTTGCAACAAGTGCAATCCACGAGGTCGGGAGGCACGAGATGAGATGGGATCTTTGCTTTCGAAATTTGTATGGTCCCACACTAACTACCTAATTCTACTAAGACATTACACCCACAAGCGCACGGGGTCGTGTTGTTGTATAGGTGAGGTGGCAAGTACGGGGTCGATCCGCGAGGATAAAGGGGGAACTAGAGTTAGATGGTGTGAGCTACGTTCCTAGTGCGGAGAGTAGGGTTTTAGGGTTTTAAGGTTGATTGTTGGTTGATTAAACTAATAGAGCGAGTATGAAAAGCAAAATGAAACTAAGTTATCGAAAGACTAAACTAGCAATCTAGGTGACAAACTAGCTACACTAAGGCAAGGGCAAGATGGACTAGACTAAGCAAGCAATTAACAACTAAGGAATTGAATTAACTACTAAACAAGATCAAAGACCTAAATTAACACTAGCTAGCAGAACTAGGCAATTGACTAAAGTAACTGAAGCAACTTGAACTACACTAACATTAACAAGCATGCTAAGCGATTAGGGTTTTAAGCAAGATGATTAAGGTGGGTGGGCCGTTTGGGAAATGCCACTTTGATTTTAGTTCGGGGAGTTCATTAATCATGCATGGTGCTCAATTCATATCTAGATTACCAAACCAAACGATAAGGGCAATGCCATTAGAACATACCCTATACTACTAGTAGAAGACTAGGGTTAGGTGTAGTTCTAGTGAGATTGGCCAAATCTAGGTTTCTAGGGTAAGTGATAGTGGACAATTGAGGGTTGAGGGTAGAGATGGGAGTTGAGATGAAGGGGTTTAACCTCATGCCACTAGCCACTCTAGCATTTAGAAGGCCCTATGCAATTGAATCACTCTCACTTGCACTAGCCACTTAAATCTCACACTCATTTGTAGGGGGAGGGGTGTGTATGTAGGAACAAAGGGGGCTAGCTAGGGATCCACTAACTGGACCTAGGAGCCATTCCTAAGATTGCCACATACACCCCAATTCCTCCTAGAAATGAAGTGTCATCAAAAACCTCAAAACAAGCAATTCATACAAGAAGCACAAACCACATGCAATAAGATAGGAAAAGAGATGGAAGCAAGAAGTAATCATCATAAATATGAATTGAGTTCATTACAAGAATTTATCCCCCAACATGGTATCAAAGTAACATTTTAATCCCACACAGCCCACCACAAGGGGGCTTAGCTATACATGATCATGAAAACAGGAAAAGAAAGGGGTAGAAGAAGGGAAAATGCCATGAAGCTCGATGTAGTTCCCTCCTTCTTCACCTCCAAGTAGCTATGGACGACCTCCCTCCTCCAAAGGTGCAGGGGTGCATGAAAATGGCGAAATGGATGGATAGAAACCTAGAGAAACTAGGTTTCTATGGTGGAAATGAGTGGAAAATGGATGGGAATGGGGTAGATTGCAAGGAAATGGGTGGATTGGAGCAAAGGATGCAATTGCAGTAGCTAGGGTATGCTAGGAGTGCTTTTTTTTCATGTATTGATACCCACGGTGCCCTCCTTCTCTTCTACGGTGATCCTGTCGAGCGCTCTTACGACATGTGCTTCGTCCCAAGGAGTGTACATGGAATAGAAGTATGGGCTCGATCTCCACAACTCCAGAGGGTCACGATAGCACAAACTCTCGCTGAAGTCTTCATTGGCCAGCTCATCTCTCACTTCTTTGGTGAACATGAAGAAGTCGAACTTTTTCCTCTTGTAAGTAACCGTCAGCGTGCCCTTGCGGATGTTGATTTCAGCTCCCGCAGTAGATAGGAAAGGTCTACCCAATATGAGGTACTCTTCTCCATCAATAGGTGCGGTGTCCACTATCAGGAAATCGGTCACATAGGCAATGTTCACTCTTTCATCCATCGACACTATTGTGTTCTACATGATTCCCAAGGGCTTCCTTTTGGTTCCATCACCCAAGATAATGGTGCACTCCACTGGTTTCATTTTATTTAGGCCAAGCCGTACGTACATGCTCCATGGCATGAGACTTGTTCCTGCACCTAAGTCAATGAGAGCGTGCTAGACGGGTTGTGTGCCAATGAAGCAAGAAATCATAGGTACTCCCGGATGACCTCTCTTTTTTGGGAAGCCATTGTCATAGATGAAGTTCACAGATTTTGAGGCAACAATCTCTTCGGTCGGCAATAGCACTAACTTTCTCTTTCCCATGCATATGTCCTTCATCAATGAAAAGAGTGATGTAACACCTATTGTTCCCCAGTTCAAGTTTCCTAGGAGATGCATAAAATTCCTGCCCCCTTTTTGGAGAGTCGAACCTTCATGGGATTGCTTCCTGTTTTCATCAACTATCGCCACTGTAGTTGCTGGAACTTGTAGAGGGGTGATGGAAACGCTAGTATCATGTAAAGATCTTGGTTTCCACAAGGACATGGCTTCAAATGTTGCTATGTCTATGATAATTTCTGCATCCCCGAGTGAGGGTGGAGCCAATGAGAGTGCCTCTACAATCGCGTCTGGTGCAGTAGCAATCTGGGTGTACCGATCATTCTCTGGTGGTGCTTGGGTAGCAATTCCTTCAGAGTCTTCTTTATCTTTGCTAGATCCCTCACGTATCAGGACTTTACTTCCAACCTCAGTCACTTTCTTTCCCCTTTTTCTGCAGCCTTGAGCAGTTTCTTCACCCCATATGATAGTGATCATACTCACTTGCTCATGTGCAGATGGATGAGCTTGTGAGGATGGAGGTGGTGGTGGTCTTTGCTGGGGAGGATTAGGATTTTGGAGTATGCAAGCTGGTTGTGGTGGAGGTGGAGGTTGGTAAGTATGTGGAGGTGGTGGGTATTGGTAGTTTAGCGGGGGTTGGTGGGATGGCGGAGCATATGGGTGTGGTGGCCCTTGATATTGTGGAAGTGAGGTTGCTTGGCCACGTGGTGGGATGTATGCGGCTTGGTTGGCAGTCACACAACTTCCATTGCTGTTAGGATTCGTCATAGGTTGAGATGGCAGTCTCCCCTCTTCACGGCGAGCAAGTGAGATAGAAATTTGGTCGAGCCTTTGCTCAAGACGGCTGATGTTCTGTCCTTCAGAAGACACCTCTCTCTTTACCTCATCTAGATTCCTCAGTCTCCCGAGTACTTCCTCTTCGAACTTTGAGTTGTAGCGTGGCTTTTGCTGCCCCTGTCCTTGCCCATCCTCGTTCGGTTGTTTCCAAGAGAAGTTCGGGTGGTTCCTCCACTCGGGAGTGTAGGAGTTGGACATTGGGACTTGGTTGTTGCGACCACCAAAGGAATATAGAGCATTGACCTCCTCGTCTACGGTATCAACTTCCCTTGTGGGCTGGTTAGAAGGGCCACCAGTTTGATTCTTCATCCACTTCATCATCTCGGTCATCATTGCCATCATGTCGGGGTCGGTGGCATTGCGTACGGGAGCCACGGAGGAAGGTGGAGGAGTGTAGTTCTGGCCACAATGCCCCCCTTTAGTGGAAGCTCGGTGGTGATAATTCTCGGTAAGATGCTCAAATAATGGCCATGAGTCTTCGGGCGGCTTTGCCATGAACGTGCCCCCGCAAGAAGAATCTACATTGTTTTGGCTCTGCTCCTCAAGCCCGGTGTAGAAGGCTTGAACTAGCTGCCAAAGCGGAACCTCATGATGAGGGAAGTCACAGAGCAACTTCTGGAATCTCTCCCACGCCTCATGGAAGGGTTCATTCTCTTTTTGCGCGAAGGATGTGATGCACCTTCTCATGTAGGATAACTTGGCTATCGGAAAGAACTTCTTCAGAAACTCATTCTTTACTTCATTCCATGTGACGAGCTCTGGCCTCGAGACATACCACTCCTTGGCTTTCTCCTTGAGGGAGAAAGGAAAGAGCGTTCTGCGGATTGAGTCGTCGGTGGCAGCAGGCGTGCGGAAGGTCAAAAACGTTTCTAAGAACGCATCTATATGGTGATAAGGATTTTCGTTCTCCATTTCGTAGTATGTGGGAAGAAGTCCCAAGAGTGCTGGCAGAATGGAGAACTGCTGACCGGGCATCTGATCCACCAGCGTGGCTATGGGGGAATTGTAGTTCCCCGGCGTGAAATACTCATGAAGCGGGCGGTGCGGTGGTGGAGGTGGAACATCCGGTGGTGGGTTGTTCTCGGCCATCTCGGCCTCTCGGTGTAGGTTGCGGCGAGCTTGACGTCTTCTCCTCCCAATCTCGGGGTCGTAAACCACCAAGTCGGTGCAAGTCGAACGTGTACTACGCATGCGCAGTTGTCACCTGCGCACGTCACAAACAAACAACAAGGAGCCAAGTTAGCGAACCAATATGTAAGAGTAACACAAAGAATAAAGAATAGCAATGGTGAGGGCAAAAGGAAAGGCTAAGCTACACTATCTAACTAGGTTGAGCACCTCTATCCCCGGCAACGGCGCCAGAAAGCTTGGTGCGCTCCCGCTAGAGGCTTGCAACAAGTGAAATCCACGAGGTCGGGAGGCACGGGATGAGATGGGATCTTTGCTTTCGAAATTTGTATGGTCCCACACTAACTACCTACTTCTACTAAGACATTACACCCACAAGTGCATGGGGTCGTGTCGTAGTATAGGTGAGGTGGAAAGTACGGGGTCGATCCACGAGGATAAAGGGGGCACTAGAGTTAGATGGCGTGAGCTACGTTCCTAGTGCAGAGAGTAGGGTTTTAGGGTTTTAAGGTTGATTATTGGTTGATTAAACTAAGGATGAACAAGCAAGCAATTAAAGGCAGAAATGAAATCTACGTTAACCCTAGACTAGATTAAGGCTAAACAAGCAAGGAAAGACTAAGCTAGGTATGAAAAGGAAAATTACACTAGGGCAAGCAAGAGAGAAGCAAAAGAGCAATTAAAGAACTAAACTAGCATAAACAAGGCAAGAGCAAGGCAAGAAGCTAACTAAGCAAGAAAAGAACTAACTAAGCTAAGCAAGCACAAAACTAGGATTTTAAGCAGTAATGAGATGTGTGGGCTGTTTAGGGGTATGAACTTATCACTTAAGTTGGGGGGTGACATGAACATTATGATTCCATTTAGATTATCCAAACCAAACAACAAATTAAAGTCTAATGGATTAACCTAAGCTACTAACTGGCCATGGATATGCTAGGTTGTGTATAGGGGAACTAGTCCCTAACACCCCCTACTACCCTTACGAGGCTCAAATGGGTTAGGGGTTAGGTTCAATCCAATTAGAGTCTAATCAAGTATAGGTTTCTAGATTAGACATTCCTAGGGAAATTAGGGGCCGAGGGTAGTAATGGGGAGGTGAAATTAGGGTTTTGGACCCCAATTCCCCTCACATTCTAGCCTTGAGAAGGCTCCATGCCAATTGCACTAGAATTATCCAATCTAGCTACTTAGATCTCTCACTTAGGTTTAGGGAGATTGATTAGGATGTAGAAAGATGGGAGGCAACCTAGGGATCCAAGAATTGGACCTAGGGGCAAATCCCAAAATTCACACATATAAGCAATTTGCCTAAATTCCTAGGTGATTTCACACACAAACCAACAAGAAATCCATGGAGAAAGAGATGCAAATAGAACATAATCATTAACAAATGAAATTACAAAGTTTACATGCCATTTTCCCCCAACATGGTATCAAAGTAACATATTTTCCCCCAAACAGCCCACCCAAGGGGCCTAGCTACTCATAACAAAGAAAAATACAAAAAGAGAGGAGAAAGAGGTAGAAGAAGCCATGGAGCTCGGTGTAGATGAAGCGATCTTCCTCTCCAGCAGCTGCAGGACGTCCTCCTCCCTCCTCCAAGGATGAGATGATGCGGAATGATGGAGGGAAGTGGATGGAAGGCTTAGATATGGGGGGTTATGTGGTGAAAATGATGAAATGGAGTGGATTTGATGTGGATATGGAGTGGAATGGAGTGGGTGGTGATTTGGGGAGCTAGGAAGAGGTAGAAGGTAGCAAACCTCGTGCTCCAGCGACCACCTAGGTATATATAGGTGTGGGGAGGAAGCACTAGGTCAAGTGGGGGCAAAATGGGCAAAACAGTGAAAACTAGGTGAGTTTTGTGAGTAGCACGGCCGTGGTGGGTCACCACGGTCGTGGTGGGTAGGGTAGGCCACGACCGTGGTGTATGGGCACAGTCGTGGGAATTAAAATGGCTAAATGTCAGGTTGGTGGTCAAATATGGGCTGAAAAGGCCACGACCGTGGTGGTCACCACGGCCGTGGTGGGTTGAGGGTAGCATGGCCGTGCTGCATAGCACGACCGTGGTGGGAGTTGGTAGCACGGCCGTGCTGCATAGCACGGCCATGGTGGGAGTTGGTAGCACGGCCGTGCTGCGTAGCACGGCCGTGGTGGGATCTGGTAGCACGGTCGTGCTGCATGGCATGGCTGTGGTGGGTGGTCGCAGCACAGCCGTGCTACATAGCACGGCCGTGGTAGAGTATGCTCTACAGCTACTTTCAAAACTGAGAGTTTTCATGTGATTTCTTCATTTGCAGCATGACCGTTCTGTGTTACCACGACCGTGCTGGGGGCTTTTCTTGCACTTTGAGCTTCAAACTTTGTTATCCATGGACTTCTTTGCTACAGCTTGACTCTTGGCCACTAGGGGTAGGTTGGGGGAGCTCTGGGGCCTTCTTTGGGCCCCTCCATCTCTCTCGTCCATCCAAGTTTGGTCCAAGTACCTAAAAAACATGCAAATAATGTCCATAAGTGCATTTTACACAAATATGCATATTAGGGGAATTAACATGTAATCTAATAGGTATAGATGTGATTGAAGAGCGAAAAGACACAATATTAAGCCCTAAAATAGGGCTGAATCATGCCAACACTTGGTCGATCAAGCTTTTCACGTGTGTCACATTTGGAAGGCATCTAAAACTTAATATTTAATGAGGGATTTGGTTTTATATACATATACATATCCAATCACAACAATACATAGTACGTATCATATACATGCTATATCCCACAGAAAACATGCAAAATGATAAAAGTGATGATTATGGCCATCCTAATGTGATTCCTCGAGCCAAGAGGAATCACTGTCATCTAGGTCTACATCACATGCAACCTGTACAAGATGAACTCCGTGCTTTGCCTTTCTGGGTTTGATCAACTCATCACATTAATGATCGACTCGCCATCAGACTGGTCGGCTGGGTGCCGCCAGCCGATCGATTGGCTCCTCCAACTGATCGACTCTCCTGGTCGTCATGCATCTCTTCATGGCCGCCACCCGCTCGTCTCGCTCCTCGAATCGGTCATCAACCGATCGGTTCACTCCTTGAACTGATCGTATGGAACGTCAACTGATCGGTTCACTCCTTGAACAGATCGTCTCAGCTGTCGTCAGGATGTCCACTGTTCTTCAACATAACAGGAAATAAAAAACTGTCCTATTTTACATTGTAAAAGGTGAAACCTCGAGTTACATTCGAGGGGAGCAAAGCTAGGAAAGAAATCTCAAATTATTTTGAGTTACATCAGGAATAGGTGAAGGAAGATCGATGCATAGACCGAGATGCAAGCAACCACATACAACCATGCACAGATAGGGTTTATTGGCCATAACCACGCTATACATCCACCACAAAACTCGTTTAAGGGAGACGCATATCGAGTGCATTGATATTACATATCATATATGTATACTGGGATTTGTGGATTTAGGATTGGACATGCATAAAGCCAATTTTATTCACATCGTATGCAATAAATAAAGGAGACAAACCAAAATCGATCATATCGATATTCCTAAAGTATAGAGCAGTTGATGTGGCTCTGATACCACTGTTGGGTTTTAGGGGAGCCAGAGAAGACAGCGGAAATAAAAATTTTCTTCTCCCCAAACCCAGAACAAGGAAACTCGTCAACGTCTATACAATAGGAAAGGATGGTTTGTGGAATCATACCTTGTCCCGAGGCTTGCTCGACGACAATACCTCGTGGCTTGCATGATCTTCACCTCCAGTCTTGGACGGTGTCTGTACAGCTCCTGGTCGCACCGGGTTTGACGACTCCTAGTCTCACCAGGACTGTTGGGATGGACAGCTGTCCTAGGAGCGGCAGAAATCTCCCACCTCTGAAGTAGTCCACACGGACCACCTGGAACTCCAATCTCCTTGTCCCACAAGGAATTGGAAGTAGTCACACCCTTCTGTCAACGTACTAGTCACTGACACACTCTCCTGCTACCATTCGCTTTCTGCAGTTGTCTTTCCCTTGCTGTGCCTCCCTTATCGGGTAGCACTTGCTCAAGCTCTTGTTGGGTTTTAGGAGAGGCAGAGAAGGCAGTGGAAACAAAAATTTTCTCCTCCCCAAACCCAGAACAAGGAAACGCGTCAACGTCTATACAATTGGAAAGGATGGTTTGTGGAATCATACCTTGTCTCGAGGCTTGCTCAGAGACAATACCTCGCACCTTGCACGGTCTTCACCTCCGGTCTTGGACAGTGTCTGTGCAACTCCTGGTCACACCGGGACTGATGACTCCTGGTGTCACAGGGACTTTCAGGATTGACAAGTATTCTTCGAGCGGCAGAAATCTCCCACCTCTGAAGTAGTCCACACAGACCACCTGGAACTCCAATATCCTTGTCCCATAAGGAATTGGAAGGAGTCGCACCCTCCTGTCAGCGAACTAGTCACTGACACACTCTCCTTCCACCACTCACTTTTTGTAGTTGTCTTTCCCTTGTTGTGCCTCCCTTATTGGGTAGCACTTGCTCGGGCTCTCTCGGTTACCAAAACCAGAGAGAACGACAACTTTATAGAGCAACTGGTTGCACTGAGTTGTAGTCTGAGAAGCCCCCAATACCCCTATATATATGAGGGTCATGGGATAGGGTTCTCCATCCCAGGCAATGCGGGACTAAAGCAGGAGTAGAAGGGTTTGAGATTTTCCACAAAAAAACCAACTCGCAACCTGAACCGATCGTTTCATAACTAAAACGGTCGGTTGGGGACCTGAGCCGGTCGGTTGACACCTCAACCGATCGATTCACTTCTGAACCGGTCGGGTCGTGGTCCTGATCATTTCCTGATTGACTTTCCTTCTTTTGTTTCTAAATGGTATCAAATACCAATCCTTATTCCAATTGTATTGGACAAGTAAAACAAGAAGAATTTTTCTCACCAATCTTACTTTCCCAACTTGCTCAGTTGCACCAGTTGAGCCGATCGGTTCAACACTTGAACCGGTCGTTTCACTCTGTCCATGAGCCGATCGACTCACCACCTGAGCTGATCAGTTCACCAAGCTCAGCCGATTGGTTCATCACATGAGCCGATCGGTTGGGAGTGCAGATGGTGTAGAAACAGTCAATGGCGGTTTCAATCAATCCGATACTCTAATCAAGTTGTCCAACACCTTGAACACTATTATTTTGAGCTATCAATTAATTGAGTGTTTAATTGAACTACTATACACCTTTAGTAATCAATCTAAACATTGTTTGTGCACAAAACTCCTCTTCCAGGTTAAATCCTATGTGTGTGACCCTGCAGGTCCTTTTTCACGTTGGCAGTGAAAGTCCATAACACTTATGACTTCACAAGAAAAGAGCGGTGCCACGTCACACATCAGTGCTACCCAAGTGAAATAGAAAGTTGGAGAACAACTTTCAATCATACAATCCGTGAATGGTGTTACATCGAATGTATAATTCATTTGTCACCGTTATCACGAATGAACTCAAGGCATGGAACAGTCATCCTGTCAACATTCATTCACTTTCTTGATCTCAGAGCAGATTGGAAGAGATATGTATGACATCAATATTACATACTGATTCACACATGCGTGCACACACCTATTTCTATCCTACTCATCAAGTGACCTTGGATATCAAAATCCCTCAGCAGGGACAAATCCCATATCTATCATTCACCCCTCAAAAGTCCCATGTGTCAAAGCCACCCAATCATCACCTTTATAACAACTCATGTTTTAGGACTGCGTTTGATGACGTCAAAGTGTGCCCAACGATGTGTGTTGAGTGTAGTGATTTCAGGTCAAAGAATCACACTCACCACCATCACTGTAAGTCCTGACTGTGACTACCATGTCATGGTTCCATGTATCAAACTCACGGTGGGTCTGTTCGGTACACTTGTTCTCTAACAAGTACCTATGTGTTTGGTTTGATATCTCTATATCATGACTACTGAGATTCTGTCATCAACCAACACCAAAATCTAGTCTTGTGTGTCATTGCTGTCTATCTACCTTCCACAATGACATCCGACTAGGGACATAACAAGAATGTACCAACGCTTAGCATCCGTATGATCTCATCGTCTAGGTCCTCAACCTGAAAGCATACGTCATTAAGTACTGTCATTCTCTAGACATTCAATATGTTCTATCACTATCTCATATGACTGAACCAGAAAGAATTGGAAGTTTGCCTTTGATGTTTATCAAATCAATCTTAATGTATCCCACGAATCATCCCATGATTGGCTCTCAGGGCATACATACCAACAGACTCCCACTTGCACTGCGAGCCAATCACCCTTGAATCATATTCATAGTGATCTTCAAACATGTCCCACATGTTACTGTGCTCTTGTGCCAACTTAGTGAGTTATGGAAAAACCTTGCCAAAGTCAGTATTAATTGCATGTCTCTCATCTCTTTGTTGTACGTCACATGTATGAGATGGAGTTGCCGTAATATGTGATCTAGTATTCCTTTGCTAACCTTTAGCCACATTGCATGATCAAGGATTCCGTACTTGTCATCAATGACCGAAATATCTATAAGTTCATCTCATGAACTTCCAGACCCATATAGTATCCATTGTTGTTCTCTAACACATGGATACTCGACATTTCCCTTTTAAATGGCTTTTTGGAACGTTTCCAATTATCAACAAACTTTCACTTTTATATATCCTATATATATTTTGCGATTAATTTTCTGTCATTTTCAGAAATTCGCATCAATGTAACTCTTTACATTGAACTCTTCCTTATCTCCATAGAACTAGTACTTCACAAGTACTTATCAAGTTCTCATGGTTTTCCAGTAACCCTTACTAGAAGTAGACATACATCCACTTGTCATGTCTTACATACGAGTTATCAGGATGAGCACATCAAATTGTCATGTCCTACATACAACATGATGAATGCATTTTATTCTTGCCATGTCCATACATGTAAGATAATGGGATGATTACATACATGATAGATCCACATCTATTCTTAGTGTTCCCATTCTTCATAAGAATTGGACACTTGGCCTTGGGATACTAACCCTTTGACTATATCATCAAAGTAAAGATCCAATTCTGAGTTGCTTGTACTCAATCAATCACATTGATTAGTCCATTGTAACTTATAGACTTCATTTGCATTAGTGGATTCATAAACCTTATAGGTTGTGTCACGTACACATCCTTGTTTTATTCCTCCTAGGAATGCGGTTTTAGTATCCATATGCCAAATGTCTTAGTCATTAAGTTGTAATCAACAAGCATCATCCTTCTCAAAATGTTATCCATGTGTCTTAACACATAAGATTTATTTGCACTTATGGATTTCATCCCAATGAGTGCTACCATCAAGGTCATACCTTATGGTTTACATGGAAGTCATTTATGATGTAATGGTCATCTACCATAACTCAAAATCCGGTTCCTCATATTCATCTAGATAGTTGACTCATCTCATGAACAACTCATCATATAGATGATCGAGGTGTGTCTGTTAAGGATATAAGAACTCACAACCTTTGTGATTCTTAATGTCCTTTATTAGTATTGGGTATTCTTTATTTAAGAAGAATTTAGTTATTTGATAATCATTCTCTAACTCCTTAGAGTATGACTCCCTTTTGATTTAGACATCACTATGCCTTAGTCATGAGCTCACTATGATACACTATCATAATCACTCATAAGGATCTCAAACATTTTGGTATAAGTATTTAATTCATTGATTTCATCAAGAATTAACACTTTACCAAGTTCATACTTCATCTATGATATTCTTGAACACTTCAAGATATTCATATTGGTATTTCTCGAAACACCTTTTGAAGTATTAGCATTTACTCTAATACGTATGTAAATACATCTCATGTATTATACCTAATTGGATAATCATTCTCCCACTACCATTAGTGATGATTGATTAATCATGTACAAGAGATTCATGTCTCTTACTAGTTCTCTAACCAAAAGAGTCTAGATTTATCCATCACATGGAAACTAGAAATGAATTTCTCATGATTGATGCTAATTTGTTTGTTTGAGTTATCAATAACTTTAGGTATCATTTTATCTTATGCATACCATGTATCATAATATAAACAAGGCATTGCCACAAAGATCATATCTTTAAGATTGAAACATCAACTTTATTAATTTCCATCATTGTCATACAATATGCAAAAATAAAGTGTTTAGCAGTTCTCAACTCTATTTCGTGCCCTTTAGGCTGAAATAAACTGAAAGATACTCCTATCTATGGCAGCAACACTTGCTCCAATGATGGGTACTTCTTTCGTGGTCCTTTCACAAAGGCCATCACTTCTTTGTGGATCTTGCATATCATATATGATAGATCCATATCTTGGTATCATATACCTCAGATAAAGAAGTGGTTCATTTCATGACACCTTAGGTGGAGATCCCCATCCCCTCCTTCATCTTCTTTTGTTCTTTCAGATATATAGGGCAATTCCCTCATACACCCTTTCCCCATGTGCCTTTGAGGCTGAAGACGGATTGGGCTACTGGCTAGCATCAGAACACTTCTTTTCTTTGCCCTTGCCCTTACCCTTAAGACTTACCCTTCATTTATCACATCAAACATTAGGGTTTGTCTTTCTTCATAATTGCCTCTACTGTCCTCAACATGTCCAACAACTTTGTCAACACTTGTCAAAGTTGTTCATGTTGTAGTTTATCATGAACTGTATGATTCTCGCAACATTTGCAGTATCATACCAATAGCCAACTCTTGGCTCAGAGGGAATCCTTCTTAGTCAGGTTTTCCACATACCCAATCACATTGAGTGTGTGAATACCTTACTGGATCTCCTTCTATCATGACATACTAGGACAATGTCTTTGAGACATCATATGTCTCATGTTGTCTCTGCAACTCATAGTTCAGAGAACACAACATCAAGCACTCCTCATCAATGTCATCCTCGGTATGCTTCCATAAGCATACTCTTAGCCATTGATGTGGTGGGATTGAGTTCATCTGGTCTTGGTATAACTAGGACTTAGAGATTTTACTCTTTGATTGAGAACACTTCTCATCATCCTAACCAGTCGTAGAATTATTCCCATTTAATTTGTTGGTCTCAAAGACCGATCACAAATAAAGTTATTATTGTTGATTAACCATTTATTTTAACAAAAGAAAATATATGCAATTTTAGACCAAAACGCTTTTGACTTATTTGATTGATTTGAAAAGTTGACGATAAAATTAGGCCTTTAATTAATTATCTCTCCCACTATTTTACTTCAAATTGATAGCCCTCACCATCAATTCAGAAGATTGCAGCGTACAACCTTCTAGTGGGCAAGATCCTAAAATCCTCTAAGTCATGGACCAGCTAGGGCTGTCACCCACAACTTAGATCTCTCAGGTAGGAAACTCTTGCCAATTGCATCATATGCAACTCTTGATAAGATGTCATATGGAATTCCTTGCCATGATCATCTCCATGCCTCAAGGTACTAGATCCCATCTAGATCACCTTGCTAAGTCCGACCCAAAGCAAACACGATGAATATGCACCCTGCTAGGGCAGACCCACAAGACAGACGGTGCACCACGCTAGGGCGTGCCCATACTTGGTCAATCAAGCTTTTCACATGTGTCGCATTTGGAAGGTATCTAAAACTTAATATTTAATGAGGGATTTGGTTTTTATATACATATACATATCCAATCACCACAATACATAGTACGTATCATATACATGCTATATCCCACAGAAAACATGCAAAATGATAAAAGCGATGATAATGGCCATCCTAATGTGATTCCTCGATCCAAGAGGAATCACGGTCATCTAGGTCAACATCACATGCAACCTGTACAAGATGAACTCTATGCTTTGCCTTTCTAGGTTTGATCAACTCATCACATGAATGATCGACCCGCCATCAGACTGGTTGGTTGGGTGCCACCAGCCGATCGGTTGGCTCCTCCAACCGATCAGTTTGCCTGGTCATCGTGCATCTCTTCATGGCCGCCACCCGCTCGTCTCGCTCCTAGAACCGGTCACCAACTGATTGGCTCAAACCTTGAATCGATCATCTAGAATGTCAACTGATCGGTTCACTCCTTGAAACGATCGTCTCAGCTATCGTCAGGATGTCCACCGTTCTTTGACATAACAGGAAATAAAATCTATCCTATTTTACATTGTAAAATGAGAAACCCCGAGTTACATTCGGGGGGAGAAAAGATAGGAAAGAAATCTCGAATTATTTTGAGTTACATCAGGAATAGGAGAAGGAAGATCGGTGCGCAGACCGAGATGCAAGCAACCACATACAACCACACACAAATAGGGTTTATTGGCCATAACCACGCTATACATCCACCACAAAAATCATTTAAAGGCGACGCATATTGAGTGCATTAATAATGCATATCATATATGTAAATTGGGACTTGTAGATTGGACATGCATAAGGACAATTTTATTCGCATCGTATGCAACAAATAAAGGCGACAAACCAAAATTGATCATATCGATAATCCTAAAGTATAGAGCAATTGACGTGGCTCTTATACCACTGTTGGGTTTTAGGGGAGGCAGAGAAGGTAGCGGAAACAAAAATTTTCTCCTCCCCAAACCCAGAATAAGGAAATGTGTCCATGTCTATACAATAGGAAAGGATGGTTTGTGGAATCATAACTTGTCCCGAGGCTTGCTCGGCGAAAATACCTCACGCCTTGTGTGGTCTTCACCTCCAGTCTTGGACGGTGTCTGTGTAGCTCCTGGTCACACCGGGACTGATGACTCCTGGTCTCATCGGGACTGTCGGGATTGACAACTGTTCTCCGAGCGGCAGAAATCTCCCGCCCTTGAAGTAGTCCACACGGACCACCTGGAACTCCAATCTCCTTGTCCCACAAGGAGTTGGAAGGAGTCGCACCCTCCTATCAACGTACCAGTCGCTGACACACTCTCCTACCACCAGTCACTTTCTACAGTTGTCTTTCCCTTGTTGTGCCTCCCTTATCAGGTAGCACTTGCTCGGGCTCTCTCGGTTACCAAAACCAGAAAGAATGAAAACTTTACAGAGAAACTGGTTGCACTGAGCTGTAGTCTGAGAAGCCCCCAATACCCCTATATATATAGGAGGGTCATGGGACAGGGTTCTCCATCCCGGGCAATGCAGGACTAAAGCAGGAGTAGAAGGGTTCAAGATTTTCAACAAAAACAACAAACTCACAACCTGAACCGATCATTTCACAACGAACCGATCATTTCACAACTGAAACAGTTGGTTGGGGACCTGAGCCGATCGGTTGACACCTCAACCGATCGGTTGGGACACATCGACCGATCGGTTCACTTCTGATTCAGTCGGTTCGTGGTCCTGATCAGTTCCTGATTGACTTTCCTTCTTTTATTTCTAATTGGTATCAAATACCAATCCTTATTCCAATCGTATTGGATAAGTAAAACAACAAGAATTTTCTCACCAATCTTACTTTCCCAACTTGCTCGGTTGCACCAGTTGAGCCGATCGGTTCAACACTTGAACCGATCATTTCACTCTGTCAATGAGCTGATCGACTCACCACCTGAGCCGATCGGTTCACCAAGCTCAGTCGATTGGTTCATCACATGAGCCGATCGGTTGGGAGTGCAGATTGTGTAGAAATAGTCAATTGCGGTTTCAATCAATGTGATACTCTAATCATGTTGTCCAACACCTTGAACACTATGATTTTGAGCTATCAATTAATTGAGTGTTTAATTGAACTACTAAAATCCTTTAGTGATCAATCTAAACATTGTTTGTGGACAAAACTCCACTTCTGGGTTAAATCCTATGTGTGTGATCCTGCAGGTCCTTTCTCACGTTGGCAGTGAAAGTCCATAACACTTATAACTTCAAAAGCAAAGAGCGGTGCCTAGTCACACATCAGTGCTACCCAAGTGAAATAGAAAGCTGGAGAACAACTTCCAATCCTACAATCCGTGAATGGTGTTATAGCGAATGTATAATTCCTTTGTCACTAATATCCCAAATGAACTCGAGGCATGGAACAGTCATCCTGTCAACGTTCATTCACTTTCTTGATCTTAGAGCAGATTGGAAGAGATATGTATGACATCAATATCACATACTGATTCACACATGCGTGCACACGCCTATTTCAATCCTACTCATCAAGTGGCCTTGGATATCAAACTCTCTCAGGAGGGACAAATCCCATATCTATCACTCACCCCTCAAAAGCCCCATGTGTCAAAGCCAACCAATCATCACCTTTATAACAACCCATGTTTCAGGACTGCGTTTGATGATGTCAAAGTGTGCCCAACGACATGTGTTGAGTGTAGTGATTTCAGGTCAAAGAATCACACTCACCACCATCACTATGAGTACTGACTGTGACTACCATGTCATGTTTCCATGTGTCAAACTCATAGTGGGTCTGTCTGGTACACTTGTTCTCTAAGAAGTACCTATGTGTTTGGTTTGATATCTCTATATCATGACTAATGAGATTCTGTCATCAACCAACACCACAATCTAGTCTTGTGTGTCATTGCTGTCTATCTACCTTCCACAATGACATCCGACTAGGGACATAACAAGAATGTACAAACTCTTAGCATCTGTATGATCTCATCGTCCAGGTCCTCAACCTGAAAGCATACATCATTGAGTACTGTCATTTTCTAGACATTCAATTTGTTCTATCACTATCTCATATGACTGAACCAGAAAGAATTGGAAGCTTGCCTTTGATGTTTATCAAATCAATCTTAATGTATCCCACCAATCATCCCATGATTGGCTCTCAGGGCATACATACCAACAGCTCTCTCGGTTACCAAAACCAGAGAGAACGACAACTTTACAGAGCAACTAGTTGCACTGAGTTGTTCTTTGAGAAGTCCCCAATACCCCTATATATAGGAGGGTCATGGGACATGGTTCTCCATCTCGGGCAATGCGGGATTAAAGCAAGAGTAGAAGGGTTCGAGATTTTCCACAAAAACAACCAACTGCGCAACCTGAACCAATCATTTCATTACTGAAACAGTCGGTTGGGGACCTAAGCTGGTCGGTTGACACCTCAACCAATCGGTTGGGACCCATGAAACGGTCGGTTCACTTCTGAACCGGTCGGTTCGTGGTCCTGCGTAGTTCTCGATTGACTTTTCTTCTTTTGTTTCTAATTGGTATCAAATACCAATCCTTGTTACAATCAAATTGGACAAGTGAAACAAAAAGAAATTTCTCACCAATCCTGGTTTCCCAACTTGCTCGGTTGCAACAGTTGAACCGATCATTTCAACACTTGAAGAAATCATTTCACCCTGTCCATGAGCCGATCGACTCACCACCTGAGCTAATCGGTTCACCAAGCTCAGCTGATCGGTTCATCACATGAGCCGACCAGTTGGGAGTGAAGATTGTGCAGAATCAGTCAATTGCAGTTTCAATCAATCTGATACTCCAATCAATGTGTCCAACACCTTGAACATTATCACATTGAGCTATCAATTAATTGAGTGTTTAATTGAACTACTAAATTCCTTTAGTAATCAATCTAAACATTATTTGTTGACACAACTCTTCTTCCAGGTTAAATCCTATGTGTGTGACCCTGCAGGTCCATTTCACATTGGCAGTGAAAGTTGATAACATTTATGACTTCACAAGCAAAGAGTGGTGCCTAGTCACACATCAGTGCTACCCAAGTGAAATAGAAATTTGAAGAAAAACTTTCAATCCTACAATCCGTGAATGGTGTTACAGTGAATGTATAATTCCTTTGTCACTGATATCTCGAATGAACTCGAGGCATGGAACAGTCATCCTGTCAACGTTCATTCACTTTCTTGATCTCAGAGTAGATTGGAAGAGATATGTATGACATCGATATCACATATTGATTCACACATGCATGTATGCCTTTCTCAATCCTACTCATCAAGTGGCCATGGATATCAAACTCCCTCAACAGGGACAAATCCCATATCTAGCACTCACCCCTCAAAAGCCCCATGTGTCAAAGCCACCCAATCATCACCTTTATAACAACCCATGTTTCAGGACTGCGTTTGATGATGTCAAAGTGTGCCCAACTGTAACAACCCCACCTCTCGGTAAACCCCAATTAAGGGAGACCTGAAGGTCAGAGCCGTTATTCAATTAACATGATCAAAGGTTTGACAAATAATCAATAATAATTATGAAATTTGACTAACTAACTGGAATTTGGTATAAAATTAAAACTTTACTTACCTTTGAAAACTTTGGAAATCTATCTATCCAGAGCTTGAATTAGTCTATCTAATCCTCCTTGCACTTTATTTCTTATTTCCACAATGTGTCACTTTAATGTTTGTTCTTTCAATTGTTGTTCCTAAAACGCCGACAAACATAATGTCAATCAGTATATCAAAATGTACTGGTATGTGGGAACAACCAAAATCTTGGAAATATGGCTAACAATTTAATAATCACAATCAAATTAATTAACAAGCCAATTTACACTTTTTAGTATGACATTCTCCACCGCTTTTTCCCTAACCCTAGCATACCCACCTTAGGGTTCCGTTTGCCAATGACTTAAGGCCACCTTCTCAATCCCGAGCTTGGTTCCAGGGGTCACCACTCATGGTGCCCACTAGTCGTGCAATATCATAGGGCACCTTCTCATTCCCGAGCTTGGTGCCTGGGGTCACCACTCTTGGTGTCCATTGGTCTACCCATCTGGGCCTGACCTTTGGCATCATCCATCAGGGTGGCATGTAGGTGAGAGAATACATACTTCTATTTTTAATGTGACAATCATAGTGACTTTATAATTTGCAAGTATGAACATCCAAATAGATAATTTGCATTCAATGCAATTAATCATCTGGAAAATCCTCGGGAAACTATGGCGGTTATCCATAATTAACCACATACCTAGTCTAGAGCAACTTGATGTCCAAGCATTAACAATCAAACAAGCAATCCACAATATCCTGAAATTAATGCATACCACACATGTGTCATTATTTTATCCAAAACATTTTCAAGGTTGACTTGGGTCGCACCTTAGGGTTTCTAGGCTAACTTTAGGATTTTATTAGGGTTTTTAGCCTCCATAATGCATTTATCACTTTTAATGTTCTTTTGATCCACAAACCCTAATTTCAACATCATAGGCATGATTGAATCCCAATTAGGTCAGATATATTTCTTTTACACTAAAACCAACATGTTTTATTCTTTTAGGTCATGTCAAGATCATTAAGTCCAATTATCATTTTCAAGTTCTTTATCAATGATTATAGTTCAGTTGACAATTGTACCTTAATTACTATTTATCACAACTACTAGGTTAATAAACCCTAATTTAACATTGATTGCACTTTTGTATACAGGAAAATCCTAATCAAGAAAATAATGGGTTTTTAAACTCAAATCATATTCCTATTATCCTTTTTATGTCAAAAGGTCCAGTCTTGATTTAGAATATTAAACTAGTTATTAAACTCACCATTAAACAAATCTAGGGTTTTAGATCCATTTAAAGCATTAAAGTACTAACTTTATGTACTTTTCGAACTAGAAGTAAAACTAGCCTCTACAAGTACTTTTATTGAATTCCTCGTACTTTTCTGAGCAAGATTCATGTATTAACTTTCCTCATTGGAGTTTTCTATCAAAAGATATAATTTTAATAAGGAAACTTCCTTTTTCTAGTTTATTTGCTAATTTTAGAAAAACACATATCGTCCGATTAATGGACCGCTGGTCCACTTAGGATCCAACATTCACATATGTGTGCGCCCACTTGCGATTAAAAGGATCAAAATACAACTTTACCCTTACCTCTTCACTGTGCGCACAAGGGCAGGGACGTCTTTTAGCCCTTTATCTTCTTCTTCTTCCTCACGACTCTTGTTCGCGATCCAGCTTTCCCGGTGGTCAACTTCTAGGTTGACTTTGGGCTCTTCTTGCTCCGCGCACAAGCTGCCATCACCAGAATCTCCGCCCTGCTACCCCGAACTCATCGAGCATATCAATTGGTTGCTCGCTTCCGCCCACCACCACAGTGACAAGGTTCTACCTCCAGTGGAGGTTCTCCTGTGTAGAAGTCGAAGGTCGAGATGTTTCCAGCAATTGAACGTGCTAAACCACTCATTGCCATCCCTCTCACTTGCACGGATGATCAGTGTGTTTGTGGGTGTCATGGGTATCCCCCTCCTTATATAGGTAGGGTTGGCGTGTGATCCAAGATTGGGGAAAACTCCCTTCCAGCGGATGAGCCCCATAAAGTCAGGCTCGTTCAACTTGGGAAAGTCTCTCGAATTCAAAGGAGAACACTATTGGCTAGCAATCACCCTGGATCCTAAGGAAATGGAGAGGAAATCCTCCCTATAACCTGCAACTTTCCAGTCTGTGTGGGACATAGGAGATGGGCGACCAACGTTGGATTGATATCCAACGGTCTCAGTTGCACGCGATCAAACTAAAAGGGAAATCATTTTCCTAATTCAGAATAAATCCATTTTTTGCAGTTTCTTAGGAAATTCGTATCTCCCAAACCCTTGCTCCTTTTTAACTCAAATTTTAAGGAAAGATTTGCCTTGGCATTATCTAGTTTTGCACAAAATTTGGGAAGCACATTGCAATGGATGAGAAGGCTTCCTTCTCTCCCAAGTTATTCATTAATTTATTCAAAATTAATTGTTATTTCCTTTCCCTTTGCCATTATCTTGTTATTTTGGGTCCCTTGGACCTCAAGAAATCCCAAAGGCATGGATTCCCATATTGGGGAAAATCTATTTTCCTTTATCTTCTTTTGATAGTCAATTTCTCTTATTTCCCTTTTATTAATCAATTTCTTTTTCCTTTTTAATTCTCTTTTTAAGGATTTCTCTTTATCTCTCTTCTAATTTCCTATTGAAATTCCTTTTAACATTAGGAATCCTTGGGATACGAAAATCCACCAAGGATAACTCAATTATACCTCTTTTCATGTATTTTCCACATTTTATCCCTATTTTCAATTTCTTTCTTAACAAGGAAATACTTAATTGGTCTATTCTTTTCTTATTGCATTCTCTATGCAACTTTGGACTCATTGGGACCCAAGGAACCCAAGAGGCATGAAATCCAACTTTGGATTGTATTCTTCTACCTTCTGGAGGTTTCCACACCTTTCTTTTCTCAAAACGTAACTATTCATTTACTAATTGAATTTCCTTGTTATTGGGCCCAATAGCCAATAAAGCCCACACAACAATCATTAAGGCTATTGTAATGAAAAGACATTATTATTTGTTCATTTATCTTTAATATGCGAAATTACATTTCTCAGCAAATGAACCCAAAATTGGGGTTAGAACATCCTTCCCCTCTTATAAGAATTTTGTCCTCAAAATTCCATCAAGCAAGTAAACAATCAAGATAATCCTTTCTTATGTCCATCAGGGCTCCCATGTGGCTTCACCTTTTCCATGGTGCTTCCCAAGAACCTTCATCATCTCATATTCTTTCGTCTGAGTTCTTTCTTACCATGGTATATCATACCCTCATAGGTGACTCAGGACATTTCAACCTGTCAAAAGTTGATTTGGTTCAGGGCTCAGCACATGGCTTTGGTATCTCACATAGTGCTCTAGATCGGACTCATGTAACACCTTATACATCATGTTATCCTGAGGAGTAAGGCTAAATACAACCTTCTCCACCAATCCATCTCAAATGGAACCATATATCGGGGACTCAGCTTTCTCAGTTGTAGCTTAGAGGGGTCGAATTTTCTCATCACATTTTTCCCATAGTGAACTGCATGTCAGTCTGCTTTGCATCAGCTCGCGACTCATGTCACCACTGGGCTCTTTCTCTCAGCCTTTGCACGATCAAAGCGATTTCATCTGCACACACTGTGGTTCTTTTCTGACCTTCGCGAGGCCTCCTTCACCAACATCATCTTAATGAAGTGGTGATCGACACAACCTCCCTATAGAGCTTCTTGCATCCCGATAAAGGCTATGGTGGTTAACATTACATCTAAAGAACTGTCTCTTTGTATCACCCTAAAAGGACACTTTCTCTCATCAAACCCTCTTGTCGGGATCATACTAACCATTAATTAGGGGTGATAAGCGATACTAAATATGATTTCTTCATGTACCTACTTCCACCGCATGGAAGTAAACCTTCTAATCAAGCTCAAGAACTTTTGAACTCGCATCATGGTGTAGTTGAACCATCTTTCTCTCTTACGTAGTTCAAGTGAATCTGTCCCATGACAATATTCTTTCTTTCTTTCATGCCATCTAGGTAAGGCGATCTACCATAACCCATATTGCACCTTGACCTTCCTTGGTCAAGGGGAGATCTTCCATACCATCCATAGTGATGAACTCCCATTCCCTCTCGGGAACTCTTAACCTCTATATCAACCCATTGGGTTACTGGTGTTCGTCCTTCACCTCCTGGCTTGCATGGTGACCAGCCATGTACAACTTCATTCTAAGCATCTAAGGTACTACTGTCACTTACTATCTTTGTAGTATCACGGTGTTTGGTGATCTTAAAACCATGATCTCCTGTATGTCATGATTCCTCAAGCTTGATACCTCAGAAACCCTAAGCCACTCTCATCATGGTTTCATCACTTTTCTTTCCAAAGAAGAACATCTGAGGTTCTACAACCATCCTTTCATTGCATCAAAGACTAGGCTGGCTATCCAAACAACCACTAATCTTGTTCAGCATATCTCGTTATAATCGAGTGTTAGCCAAACTTATCCCTTTTTCTCAACTTAAGGTTAGCCTAACAACCTCAACTTCTTCTAGCTTCCAGCTAAACTAGGTAGTTATATCTCAACCAGAGCATTCATTACAACTCCTTATCTTTAGATGTTATGTAATGTCGAAAACATACACCTCCATGCATTTTACTTATCATCTCATCTCAAACTCTAAGTTTATCTTCATCAAGAGACTCTGATCTCATCCTCATGGTGATCAAACTCAACCATGGTTACCTTACAAATTCCACATAGCTCTTGATAAAACATCCTCATAAGATGACTACACTATTCCTCTTACTATTTGTAAACCATCCATGTATCATTCACTCCACCAAGGTATGTTATCATCTCTGTCCTCATTCCTTATAGCAACATTCCAACTCACATCATCTTTATCCTTGATGTAAGGCATGCGTACTGTCCTATCTCTCACTCCCATAATAAGAGGAAATAAGCATTTGGTTGCAGTCCAAATACAGAGTTCTTCCTATTCCAAGAGTAGAGATGGTACAGCCCACCGTTCCACACATGTCTTTACATCATGGTATCAAAATTACTTACATGGAAAACTGGTCTCAAACTTACTTGGTCCAAGCACCATCCTTGGTCATCTCCTCCAGGTCTATAGGGTGCCGACACTTTTGGGGTCATCCCTCTTCCCTTATGCATCCAGAGAGTGCCCTACTCATCTGTCCTTTGGGTCCCATGAGTTCATGAAGGTGATCAATCTCCTAACCCATTGCCCTCATGCGATGATAGCTATTACCTCCCGACCCTATGGTCAAGTGAAACTAGGGAATTAGGCAACTCCTACTTCCATCGGTCTTATCCCTACCTGACCCTAGGATAGACTTAGGATTTTAACATAGTACATGTCCAACTTAGAACCTTACCCAAGCCTTCATCATCTCTCTACATTCTTGAGTTGTCTTTCATCCTTTCATAGGGGTCATGGCGACCTACCTACCTTGGTCAGGCCCCATGCAGATTATATTCACATGCACATAGAGATGGTTATCTATGAGTCTACAGGTTCATTTTCATACCATGTACTTTTCACTTAGCTTCTCAAGATCCTATGAAACCTCTTTAGGTTACCTCAAAACCAACAGAACTAGTATACACCCTACTAAAGGGTCCCTCTCCCAGGATGGGAGGACACTACAACTCGTGACAACATGGTCACAAACATCCTTAGGGTTTACATCCATATGAGCATGCTTAAACCCGCTACTACTAAGGCACAAGCGTACCTACTAAACCATGCTAGGTCACACTTGTTCTCATCCTCGACATTAGACAAATTTAGTTGTGAGGGGTTCATCAAACATACCCTTAACTTAAGGGGTTTATTTTACCTTTGCACATGAGGAGTACCATGCTCGAAACTATAGAGACTCAAATCTCATCATGAGCATTGGGCACACTACTTCCCCTCTTAGGCCTAGGAACCCTAGGTTCACCTTTGGGTATCTAGCTACATGCTCCATCTCTTAACCACGAATCAAGCATATCCAAGGTATGTCATGTACTTCCATGATCCTTTTATATAAGAAGCACCTCAGAGTTGAGTCCTCCTCAAGGACAAACAACTCAGTATAAAACCTCACAACTGGTTACTTAAACCTCCTCATTGTCTAAGGCACTCTTCGTCTCATCCCAACAGGTAATACTTATACCATAGGCACACAAGCACCAGAAACATCATCCTCTCTTTAGGGTTCGGTTCCTCTAAAGGCCACCAAGATATCATTGACCTCAATGGATCAAGCACGAGGCGACCACTATCTTCCACTTAGGTCGCATCATCCTCAACTATGTTCCTCATGTCTCGGAATCTAAGCTTCCAACCTTCCTACTGGGGTCCCACTTTCTCTCTCTAGAGCTAGCTACACATCCAACCATACTACTAGAGGTCATCTCTTCATGAAGGATCAAGCTCACAGGCATACCTCCACGCGGGTGAAGCCTATGCTCAAACTTATGTTTTCTCATGATTATCCATATCCCCTTATGCTTATCATGCATATTGGCCAAGGTTTCAACCTATCACCATCTACTGACATACTTTGGGTACAAGCTATATTCTACTTGCAACAACCTATAAGGTTTCTATAGGTTCTTCTCAAACCTCATCCATGAAGGAGGTATCCTTCGCTCAAACCTGCACAACCCTTCCCAGGGTTGGGTTGCTAAAGATACTCGATCATCAACTTCTCATGGATCCTATGGCATCCAAGGCATGTTTATCCAAACATCTGATCTACCAAGACATCTAACCCATCATGTCATCTCTCTCTCTAACCTTCACTTAGGGTTAGGGTTATCATCATCCTCAAAGGATGTGCTAAGTCTCTACTTTTAATGGAGGTCTCTTCCTCCAAGACTAACTCTCTCTACTCATCCTCCTACCACAAAGGTCTATCCTCAGGCCTCTCCTGAGGGAAATGACAACTCGTGTCATATGACCTAAGCATGTATCTATTCCTTTACGCTTACTCTATTAATCTTATGTCCATGACATCTTATTTACATGCTTTATATTAATTTACTGGAAGATTACTTAGTCCTTATCAACCTTACCCATACCTCGAGAGGGTGAGGAGAAGTGAGAAAATTCTAATCCTTAAGGTCCTTAACAAAATTTGAGTTGAGAAGGGATGAACAAGATGAGAGAGTCCTAAAGGTATCTTATTTTGAGTCATATCCTAAGACATCGACCATGCAGTCACACAATTCGGCAGTCCTCGTATTCCGACTAACGGTGCGGAGGAAAATATTGCCAGCCCCCAGACGTGATCCTTTTCTAGACACCTCAATCTTTCAGACAATCCTCTAATAACTCCCTTTGGTTCTACAGAATTTGTAAAATTTAATAATTATTAAAGATTTATTGAGGAACCTATGCTCTGATACCAATTGTAGCGACCCCACCTCCAGGTAACCGCCAATTAAGGGAGACCCGAAGGTTAGAGCCGTTATTCAATTAACATGATCAAAGGTTTGACAAATAATCAATAATAACTATGAAATTCTACTAACTAACTGGAATTTGGTATAAAATTAAAACTTTACTTACCTTTATAAACTTTGGAAATCTATCTATCCAGAGCTTGAATTAGTCTATCTAATCCTCCTTTCACTTTATTTCTTATTTCCACAATGTGTCAGTTTACTATTTGTTCTTTCAATTGTTGTTCCTAAAATGTCGACAAACAAAACGTCGGTCAGTATATCGAAATATACTGGTATGTGGGAACAACCAAAATCTTGCAAATACGGCTAACAAATAATCGCAATCAAATTAATTAACAAGCAAATTTACACTTTTCAATATGACATTCTCCACCGCTTTTTCCCTAACCCTGGCATACCCACCTTAGGGTTCCCTTTGCCAATGACTTAAGGCCACATTCTCAATCCTGAGCTTGGTGCCAGGGGTCACCACTCATGGTGCCCACTACTCGTGCAATATCATAGGCCACCTTCTCATTCCCGAGCTTGGTGCCTGGGGTAACCACTCAAAGTGTCCATTGGTCTACCCATCTGGGCCTGACCTTTGGCATCATCCATCAGGGTGGCATGTAGGTGCGAGAATACATACTTCTATTTTTAATGTGATAATCATAGTGACTTTATAATTTGCAAGTATGAACATCCAAACAGATAATTTGCATTCAATGCGATTAATCATCCGGAAAATCCTCGGGAAACTAAGGCGGTTATCCATAATTAACCACATAGCCGGTCCAGAGGATCTTGATGTCTAAGGATTAACAATCAAACAAGCAATCGACAATATACTGAAATTAATGCATATCACACATGTGTCATTATTTTATCCAAAACATTTTCAAGGTTGACTTGGGTCGCACCTTAGGGTTTCTAGGCTAACTTTAGGATTTTATTAGGGTTTTTAGCCTCCATAATGCATTTATCACTTTTAATGTTCTTTTGATCCACAAACCCTAATTTCAACATCATAGGCATAATTGAATCCCAATTAGGTCAGCTATATTTCTTTTACACTAAAACCAACATGTTTTATTCTTTTAGGTCATGTCAAGATCATTAAGGCCAATTATCATTTTCATGTTCTTTATCAATGATTATAGCTCAATTGAAAATTGTACCTTAATTACTATTTATCACATTTTCTAGGTTAATAAACCCTAATTTAACATTGATTGCACTTTTGTACACAGGAAAATCCTAATCAAGAAAATCATGGGTTTTTAAACTCAAATCAAATTCCTATTATCCTTTTTATGTCAAAAGGTCCAATCTTGATTTAGCATATTAAAATAGTTATTAAACTCACCATTAAACAAATCTAGGGTTTTAGATCCATTTAAAGCATTAAAGTACTAACTTTATGTACTTTTCGAACTAGAAGTAAAACTAGCCCCTACTAGTATTTTTATTGAATTCCTTGTACTTTTCTGAGCAAGATTCATGTATTAACTTTCCTCATCGGTGTTTTCTATCAAAATATATGATTTTAATAAGGAAACTTCCTTTTTCTAGTTTATTTGCTAATTTTAGAAAAACACAGATCGTCCGATTAATGGACCGCTGGTCCATTTAGGATCCAACGTTCACAGATGCGTGTGCCCACTAGCGATTAAAAGGATCAAAATACAACTTTACCCTTACCTCTGTTGGTATGTATTCCCTGAGAGCCAATCATGGGATGATTGGTGGGATACATTAAGATTGATTTGATAAACATAAAAGGCAAGCTTCCAATTCTTTCTAGTTCAGTCATATGAGATAGTGATAGAACAGATTGAATATCTAGAGAATGACAGTACTCAATGACGTATGCTTTCAGGTTAAGGACCTGAGCGATGAGATCATACAGATGCTAATAGTTTGTACATTCTTGTTATGACCCTAGTCAGATGTCATTGTGGAAGGTAGATAGACAGCAATGACACACAAGACTAGATTGTGGTGTTGGTTGATGATAGAATCTCATTAGTCATGATATAGAGATATCAAACCAAACACATAGGTACTTGTTAGAGAACAAGTGTACCGGACAGACCCACCGTGAGTTTGACACATGGAACCATGACATGGTAGTCACAGTCAGTACTCATAGTGATGGTGGTGAGTGTGATTCTTAGACCTGAAATCACTGCACTCAACACATGTCGTTGGGCACACTTTGACATCATCAAACGCAGTCCTGAAACATGGGTTGTTATAAAGGTGATGATTGGGTGGCTTTGACACATGGGGCTTTTGAGGGGTGAGTGATAGATATTGGGATTTGTCCCTCCTGAGGGAGTTTGATAACCAAGGACACTTGATGAGTAGGATTGAGATAGGCATGTGCACGCATGTGTGAATCAATATGAGATATTCATGTCATACATATCTCCTTCAATCTACTCTGAGATCAAGAAAGTGAATGAACGTTGACAGGATGACTGTTCCATGCCTCAAGTTCATTCGGGATATCAGTGACAAAGGAATTATATATTCGCTGTAACACCATTCACGAATTATAGGATGAAAGTTGTTCTCCAACTTTCTACTTTCACTTGGGTAGCAATGATGTGTGACTAGGCACCGCTCTTTGCTTGTGAGGTCATAAGTGTTATGGACTTTCACTGCCAACGTGAAATGGACCTGCAGGGTCACACACATGGGATTTAACATGGAAGAGGATTTTTCTCCACAAAGCAATGTTTAGATGGATTACTAAAGGAGTTTAGTAGTTCAATTAAACACTCAATCAGTCGATAGCTCAATATCATATGGTTCAAGGTGTTGGACGCATTGATTGGAGTATCAGATTGATTGAAATCGCAATTGACTGATTTTGCCCAACATGTGCTCCCAACCAATCGGCTGAGGTGCTGAAACGGTCGGCTAAGGTGCTGAACCGATCAGTTGGAGTGTCCAGGCCGATCGGCTCATGCCCAGGTTGAAACGACCGGTTTAAGGGTTGAACCGATCGGCTCAACTGGTGCAACCGACCAGTTGGGAAAGTCATGTCGGCAAGAATTTTCCTTTGGTTTCAAATTCCCAATTCGATTGGGAATATTATTGGTATTCGATACCAATTGGGAAAGAAATAAGGAAAGTCTTTTTGAGCCAGATCAGGACAGTGAACCGATCAGTTCAGGGCACCAACCGATCGGTTGGGGTGCCCCAAACGATCGGCTCAAGTCCAACCGATCGGCTCAAGGGCTGAATCAGTTGCCTTTTGTGCAAAATCTCAAACCCTTTTACTCCTGCGTTTAGTCCCATATTAACGGGGATAGAGAACCCTGTCCCATGACCCTCCTATATATATAGGGGTATTGGGGGCTTCTCAGACAACAACTCAGTGCAACCAGTTGCTCTGCAAAGTTTTCGTTCTCTCTGGTTTTGGTAACCGAGAGAGATCCTGAGCAAGTGCTTCCCGCAAAAGGGAGGTGCAACAAGGGAAGGACAACTGCAGTTGCAACTGGCAGCAGGAGAGTGTGTTGGCGACTAGTACGTAAACATGAGGGTTCGACTCCTTCCACTTCCTTGTGGGATAAGGAGTGTGGAGTTCCAGGTGGTCCGTGTGGACTACTTCAGAGGTGGGAGGTTTCTGCCGCTCAGGAGGACAACTGTCATCCGACAGTCTGGTAGGAGGAGGAGTCATCAGTCCCGGTGCGACCAGGAGCTGCACAGACACCGTCCAAGACCGGAGTTGAAGACCGCACATAGCGCGAGGTATTGTCGCCGAGCAAGCCTCGGGACAAGGTATGATTCCACAAACCATCCTTTCCTATTATATAGATGTTGACGCGTTTCCTCGGTATGGGTTTTGGGAGAAAATTTTTTGTTTCCGCTGCCTTCTCTGCCTCCCCTAAAACCCAACAGTGGTATCAGAGCCACGTCAACTGCTCTATATTTTAGGAATATCGATATGATCAATTTTGGTTTGTCGCCTTTATTTATTGCATGCGATGCGAATAATATCGACTTTATGCATGTCCAATCCTAAATCCACAAATCCCAAATTACATATATGATATGTATTATTAATGCACTCAATACGCGTCGCCCTTAAAATGAGTTTTGTGGTGGATGTGTGTAGCGTGGTTATGGCCAATAAACCCTATTTATGATTAATTGTGTGTGGTTGCTTGCATCTCGGTCTGTGCACCGATCTTCCCTCTCTTATTCCTGATGTAACTCGAAATAATTCGAGATTCTTTCCTACCTTTGCTCCCCCCGAATGTAACTCGGGGTTTCCCTTTTTTAAAGCAATGTAATAATTAGGATAGAATTTATTTCCTGTTATGTCAAAGACTGGCAGACATCAAGACGATAGCTGAAACGATTGGTTCAAGGCGTGAACCGATCGGTTGACGTCCAGACGATCGGTTCAAGGAGTGAACCGATCGGTTGATGACCGTTCGAGGAGTGAGACGAGCGGGTGGTAGACATGACGATATGCACAATGATCGGGCAAACCGATCGGTTGGAGGAGCCAACCGATCGGCTGGTGGCATCCAGACGACCGACTGGAGAGAACAGATCATTCATGTGATGAGTTGATTAACTCGGATGGCAAGGCACATATGTTCATCTTGTACATGTTGCATGTGATGTAGACCTAGATGACCGTGATTCCTCTTGGCTCGAGGAATCACATTAGGATGGCCATAATCATCACTTTTTATCGTTTGTGCATGTTTTTGTGGGATATAGCATGTATATGATACGTACTATGTATTGTGGTGATTGGATATGTATATGTATATAAAAACCAAATCCCTCATTAAATATTAAGTTTTAGATGCCTTCCAAATGTGACATACGTGAAAATCTTGATCGACCAAGTGTGGGCACGCCCTAGCGTGGTGCACCATCTATCTCGTGGAAGCGTGAAGGATGAATGTGTGGGTTTTCCCTAACAGGGTGCATATTCATCGTGTTTGCTTTGGGTCGGACTTAACAAGGTGATCTAGATGGGATCTAGTACCTTGAGGCATGGAGATGTTCATGGCAAGGAGTTGCATATGACATCTTATCAAGAGTTGCATATGATGCAATTGGCAAGAGTTGCCTACCTAAGAGATCTAAGTTGTGGGCGATCAGCCCTAGCTGACTCATGACTTAGAGGATTTCAGGATCTTGCCCACTAGAAGGTTGTACGCTGCAATCTTCCGAATTGATGGTGAGGGCTGTCAATTTGAACTAAAATAGTGGGAGCGATAATTAATTAAAGGCCTAATTTTATCGTCAACTTTTCAAATCAATCAAATAAGTCAAACGAGTTTTGGACTAAAATTGCATATATTTCCTTTGTTAAAATAAATGGTTAATCAACAAATCACTTTATTTGTGATCGGTCCTTGAGACCAACAAATTAAATGGGAATAATTCCACGATTGGTTAGGACGATGGGACGTGTTCTCAATCAAAGAGCGAAAGCTCTAAGTCCTAGTTATACCAGAACCAGATGAACTCGATCCCACCACATCAATGACTGAAAGTATGCTTATGGGAGCATACTGAGGATGACATTGATGAGGAGTGCTTGATGTTGTGTTCTCTAAAGCATGAGTTGTAGAGACAACATGAGACATGTGATGTCTCCCAGACACTGTCCTAGTATGTCATGATAGAAGGAGATCCAGTAAGGTATTCACACACTCAATGTGATTGGGTATGAGGAAAACCTGACTAAGAAGGATTCCCTCTGAGCCAAGAGTTGGCTATTGGTATGATACTGCAAATGTTGCGAGAATCATACAATTCATGATAAGCTATAACATGAACAAATTTGACAAGCGTTGACAGAGTTGTTGGACATGTTGAGGATAATAGAGGCAAAGATGAAGAAAGACAAACCATAATCTTTGATGTAATCAAAGAAAAGGTAATTCTTAAGGGCAAGGACAAGGGCAAAGCAAAGAAGTGTTCTGATGCTAGCCAGCAATCCAAGCCGTCTTCAGCCTCAAGGCACATGGGGAAAGGGTGTATGAGGGAATTACCCTCTATATCTGGGAGAACAAAAGAGGATGAAGGAGGGGATGGAGATCTCCACCTAAGGTATCATGAAATGAACTGCTTCTTTATCTGAGGTATATGATACCAAGATATGGATATGTCATATATGATATGCAATATCCGCTAAGAAGTGATGGCCTTTGTGAAAGGACAAAGAAAGAAGTACCCATCATTGGAGCAAGTGTTTCTGCCATAGATAGGAGTATCTTTCAGTTTATTTCAGCCTAAAGGGCACGAAATAGAGTTGAGAACTGCTATTTCATATATTGCCAATAGATAGAAACACTTTATTTTTACATATTGTATGACAATGATGGCAATTAATAAAGTTGATGTTTCAATCTTAAAGATATGATCTTTGTGGAAATGCCTTGTTTATCTTGTGATACATGGTATGCATAAGATAAAATGATACCTACAAGTTATAGATAACTCAAACAATCAAATTAGCATCAATCTTGAGAAATTCATGTGATGGATAAATCTAGACTCTTTTGGTTAGAGAACCTGTAAGAGACATGAATCTCTTGTACATGATTAATCAATCTTCACTAATGGTAGTGGGAGAATGATTATCCAATTAGGTATAATACATGTGATGTATTTGCATACCTATTGGAGTAAATGCTAATACTTCAAATGGTGTTTAGAGAAATACCAATATGAATATCTTGAAGTGTTCAAAAATATCATAGATGAAGTGTAAATTTGGTAAAGTGTTAATTCTTGATGAGATCAATGAATGAAATACTTGGAGCAAATGTTTGAGATCCTTTTGAGTGATTATGATAATGTATCATAGTGAACTCATGATTAAGGCATGGTGATGTCTAAATCAAGAAGGAATCATACTCTAAGGAGTTAGAGAATGATTATCAAATAACTGAATTCTTCTTAGTAAAAGAATACCCCACACTAATAAAGGATATTAAGAATCACAAGAAGTTGTGAGTTTGTATATCCTTGACAGACACACCTCAATTATCTATATGATGAGTTGTTCATATGATGAGTCAACTATCTAGATGAATATGAGGAACCAAAATTTTGAGTTATGGTTTATGACCATTACATCCTAAATGACATCCATGTGAACCATAAGGTATGACCTTGATGGTCGCACCCATTGGATGAAATCCATAAGTGCAAATGAGTCTTAAGTGTTAAGACACATGGATAACATTTTGAGAAGGATGATGCTTGTTGATTGCAACTTAATGACTAAGACATTTGGCATATGGATACTAAAACCGCATTCCTATGAGGAATAAGACAAGGATGTGTACGTGACACAACCTATAAGGTTTATGAATCAACTAATGCAAATGAAGTCTATAAGTTACAATGGACTAATCAATGTGATTGATTGAGTACAACCAACTCAGAATTGGATCTTTACTTTGATGATATAGTCAAAGGGTTTGACTGATATGTTAAAGATAAAGAAGGGATTTGTGATTTAGTGGGAGCGTATTCGCATTCCACATGTTGATGTGAAATGGAAATGTTCTAGAATGGAAATCCAAAAGTGGAAATTATATTTAAGGAAGATAGAGATGTTTCCTTTGTGATAAGAATAGAGATCTATAGAGATAGTTCTCGAAAACCTCTTGACCTGAAAAGAGAAAGCATACATTGGCAATCTGTATTGAAGTGTTCAGTATGCATAGATTCAATGGGAGAAAACTTATCCATGTTACATGGAGTTAGTATCCCAAGGCCAAGTGTACAATTCTTATGAAGAATGGGAACACTAAGAATAGATATGGATCTATCATGTATGTAATCATCCCATTGTCTTGCATGTATGACATGGCAAGAATAAGATGCATTCATCATTTTGTATGTATGACATGACAATATGATATGATCATCCTGATAACTCGTATGTGGGACATGACGAGTGGATGTCTGTCTATCTCCAGTAAGGGTTACTGGAATACCATGGGAACTTGATAAGTACTTGTGAAGTACTAGTTCTATGGAGATAAGGAAGAGTTCAATGTAAGGAGTTACATTGATGCGAACTTCCGAAAGGACAAAAAATTCATCGCAAAATATATATATGATATATAAAAGTGAAAGTTTGTTGATAATTGGAAATGTTCCAATAAAACCATTTAAATGGAAATGTCGAGTATCTATGTGTTAGAGAACTGCAGTAGATACTATATGGATCTTGAAGTTCATGAGATGAACTTATAGATATTCCGCTCATTGATGACAAGTATGGAATCCTTGATCATGCAATGTGGCTAAAGGTTAAAAAAGGAATACTAGATCGCATATTACGACAACTCCATCTCATACGTGTGACGTACATCGAAGAGATGTGAGACATGCAATTTATACTGACTTTGGCAAGGTGTTGCCATAACTCACTATGTTGGCACAAGAGCACAGTAACATGTGGGACATGTTTGAAGATCACTATGAATATGATTCAAGGGTGATTGACTCACAGTGCAAGTGGGAGTCTGTTGGTATGTATGCCCTAAGAGCCCATCATGGGATGATTGGTGGGATACATTAAGATTGATTTGATAAACATCAAAGGCAAGCTTCCAATTCTTTCTGGTTCAGTCATATGAGATAGTGATAGAACACATTGAATGTCTAGAGAATGACAGTACTCAATGACGTATGCTTTCAAGTTAAGGACCTGAACAATGAGATCATACGGATGCTAAGAGTTTGTACATTCTTGTTATGTCCCTAGTCAGATGTCATTGTGGAAGGTAGATAGATAGCAATGACACACAAGACTAGATTGTGGTGTTGGTTGATGACGGAATCTCATTAGTCATGATATTGAGATATCAAACCAAACACATAGGTACTTGTTAGAGAACAAGTGTACAGAACAGACCCACCGTGAGTTTGACACATGGAACCATGACATGGTAGTCACAGCCAGTACTCACAGTGATGGTGGTGAGTGTGATTCATAGACCTGAAATCACTGCACTCAACACATGTCGTTGGGCACACTTTGACATCATCAAACACAGTCCTGAAACATGGGTTGTTATAAAGGTGATGATTGGATGGCTTTGACACATGGGGCTTTTGAGGGGTGAGTGATAGATATGGGATTTGTCCCTCCTGAGGGAGTTTGATATCCAAGGCCACTTGATGAGTAGGATTGAGATAGGCGTGCACATGCATGTGTGAATCAGTATGTGATATTGATGTCATAAATATCTCCTTCAATCTACTCTGAGATCAAGAAAGTGAATGAACGTTGACAGGATGACTGGTCCATGCCCCGAGTTCATTTGAGATATCAGTGACAAAGGAATTATATATTCGCTGTAACACCCACTACTACAGAAATAGCATCCAGTGTCACTTTTCTGGGCGTCCATTATTAAGAAAAACCGACGCCTAACATATAAGGCGTCGGTTGTTTAAGCAAACCGATGTCTATATTCGAAGACCAGCCAGACGCGGGTACCGCTTTGTATTAAGCGTCGGTTGTTTATAAAAAACCGACGCTTAAAGTCGCCCGCGAAATCCATATTTCGATAAAAAAAAATAGTGTCATTGTCAGCGTCGGTTATATACCTAGAAAACCGACGCCTATGTGCGATGAAAATTTGTGCGGAAAATGTCACTTTCAGCGTCGGTTATCCTTGTATAACCGACGCTGAAGGTGGTTCCCGCCAAACATTTTCATGAAAATATCGTCCAATTGGATTTCGGTTGTTGCAAACAACCGACACTAAAGATGTTTAGGCGTCGGTTGTTGTAAACAACCGACGCTATTTGGGAACTTCATAACCCTCGATCGCCTGACTCGTCCCCTTTCTTCTGTTTCATTGTGAGCAATTTCTTCTCTGCTGTCGCCCGACTCTCTGCTCCTTCTTCTCCACGACAGCGCCGCCGTGCCGCCACTGCTACTCCGGTGCCCCCTTCTCCGGTGCCCCCTTCTCCTTCTCCTCCGCCGCCGCACCCCCTTCTCCTTCTCCTCCGCCTGGCCGCTGCCTGCCTGCCACCGCCTGGCCGCTGCCTGCCTGCCACCGCCTGGCCGCTGCCTACCTGCCGCCGCCTGGCTGCCTGCCTGCCTGCCGCCGCTGACGCTCCCTGCTCGTCGGAGTCGCTGCCAATGGTTCTGGTGCTCGCCGGCCGCCGCCCACGTACTCAACCAGCTCGACCTCACCCTACTCTGCTTGCCCAGGTACCTGCCGACCTACCCAGGCGCGAAATTGGTTCTTTATGTGCCGACCTAATCTGCTTGCGCGAAATTGGCTCCCTACTCTGCTTGCTTAATGTGCCTAATCTGCTTTAAGTGGTCCTAATATCATAACATGATAGTTTTATAATCATGGCTAAACATAATATGAACTAGATCTTTTTATGTCATTAAATCAATGAACTTAGGAATTGGGGGTTCAAGAATAACCCTAATGATAACAGGATAATAAGGAAACCTAAACTCTAGATTAGGACTTGAGTAGCGTTTAATGTTATTATATGATTTGTGGCACTTTAGGATGTATATTGATTTCTTGATTTATTATTTAATAATGCTCTGTTTATTAGGATTAACCATGTTGCCTGTACTTTATAGACATTTATTATATATAAGAATGACAACACATGTATTTGTTGTCCTAGAAACCCATCCAAGATTGACTCATTAGGAGTAAATCTTGGATAGTCCCCGGTTTGGGACTGTTCTTGAACACCTAATCTCACTTAGGATGTAAGTGTATAATGTGTATTGGGTTTTCGAGAAAATTTCAGTAGCATTTCCCCGTTTGTTCTCTAAGTACATATGTACTTAGAGAACAGCGGGGAAATGCTGCCGAAATTTTCTTGAAAACCCAATACACATTATACACTTACTAGTGAGATTAGGTGTTCAAGGATGGGATAGGTGGTACACATTTATTATATATAAGAATGACATCAAATGTGTTTTTTGGCCTAGAAACCCATCCAAGATTGACTCATTAGGAGTAAATCTTGGATAGTCCCCGGTTTGGGACTGTTCTTGAACACCTAATCTCACTTAGGATGTAAGTGTATAATGTGTATTGGGTTTTCGAGAAAATTTTGGTAGCATTTCCTCGTTTGTTCTCTAAGTACATATGTACTTAGAGAACAGCGGGGAAATGCTGCCGAAATTTTCTTGGAAACCCAATACACATTATACACCTACTAGTGAGATTAGGTGTTCAAGGATGAGATAGGTGGTACACATTTATTATATATAAGAATGACATAAAATGTGTTTGTTGGCCTAGAAACCCGTCCAAGATTGACTCATTAGGAGTAAATCTTGGATAGTCCCCAGTTTGGGACTGTTCTTGAACACCTAATCTCACTTAGGATGTAAGTGTATAATGTGTATTGGGTTTTCGAGAAAATTTCGGTAGCATTTCCCCATTTGTTCTCTAAGTACATATGTACTTAGAGAACAACGGGGAAATGCTGCGGAAATTTTCTTGAAAACCCAATACACATTATACACTTACTAGTGAGATTAGGTGTTCAAGGATGGGATAGGTGGTACACATTTATTATATATAAGAATGACATCACATTATACACTTAGGATGTAAGTGTATACCCTAATCTTTTCCTAATATATACTTGTTTCCTAATATATACTTGTTTTCTCTGATCATAGAATGGATAGATCATGGATGTCCATTCGTAATCGTTGCACCCCAGAGTTTATATCTGGTCTTGATCAGTTTATTAGATTTGCTGAGGAACATAGGAAAAAACCTACAGATAGGTTCTACTGTCCATGTAGGCATTGCGGTAACAACTTGAAAGTCAACACTGGTGAGGAAATCAAAAGTCATGTCATGTGCAACGGGATTGTACAAGGCTATACAGAATGGCACTGGCATGGAGAGATTTCAAAATCGAAACCAGTAGATGTCGATAGCAGTGCTTGGGTGGAAGAAGAAATTGCCTCCGATGACGTAAATGTGAACGAACCAGTTCCAGCAGACACCGTTGATGCGATGCTGGATAGTTGTAGGGTAGAGCACACCAATCCACCTCCTATCTTTAGAAACATTGTGCATGATGCTGAGATACCGTTATACACAGGTTGTGCTAAGTTTACGAAGCTTAGCGTTGTGTTGAGATTGTATAAGTTGAAAGCTAACAATAGATGGAGCGACAAAAGCTTCACTTCATTGTTGACTTTGTTGAAAGAAATGCTTCCTGAAGGAAACGAGCTGCTAATCTCAACATACCAGGTAAAGAAAATGTTGTGCCCAATGGGAATGGAGGCCAAGAAGATACACGCATGCCTGAATGATTGTGTATTATTTCAAAAGGACTATGTAGATTTGAAATATTGTCCAAAATGTGGTGCGTCACGGTATAAATTGACGACTTCGGGGGAGTCCAAAACTGGTTCTCCTACCAAGGTGTTGTGGTATCTACCTATAATATCACGGTTTCAACGCTTGTTTGCAAATCCGAAAGATGCGAAGAATTTGAGGTGGCATGCAGATGTTAAGAAAAATAATGATGGGATCCTGCGACATGCGTCTGATTCCCCACAGTGGAAGAAGATTGATCTATTGTACCCCAAATTTGGTGAAGAAGATAGGAATCTAAGACTTGGGCTTTGTACAAATGGGATGAATCCGTACGGGACATTGAGCAGCCAACATAGCACTTGGCCAGTCATGCTTGTTATATACAATCTTCCTCCCTGGATGTGTATGAAAAATAAGTACGTTATGTTGTCATTGTTGATATCGGGCCCTAAACAACCTAGAAATGATATCGATGTTTATCTTGAACCTTTGATTGATGACTTAAAGAAACTTTGGGCTGAAGGTGTGATGACCTATGATGCTTCAACAAGAGAGACATTTCGTTTGCACGCTATGTTGTTTTGCACTATTAATGACTTTCCAGCATATGGGAATTTGTCTGGATATAGTGTCAAAGGAGCTAAAGCGTGTCCTATATGTGAAGAAAACACTGATTCAATAAGACTAAAACATGGCGGCAAGACTGTTTATCTTAGTCATCGAATGTTTCTTTCAAAATTCCATCCATATCGTAGGAAGCAAAAAGCATTCAATGGATGGAATGATGAACGGAGTGCACCTAAACCTATACCAGGGGATGTTGTTTATGAAAGAGTAAAAGACATTGTCAATGAATTTGTTAAGAAATCACAATGTAGTATGGCCACACGGAGTGACAATTCTTCATTCAAGAAGAAGTCAATATTTTGGGATCTTCCTTATTGGAGTTCTTTGACAGTCATACATTGTATCGATGGAATGCACGTTGAGAAAAATGTCTGTGATAGCATCATTGGTACTCTGTTAAATATACCAGGTAAGACTAAAGATGGGATAAAATCCAGACTGGACCTACGTGAAATGGGAATAAGGTCAGAATTAACAGAATTACATGAAATGGGTAGTAAAAGAACATACTTACCTCCCGCTTGTTACACGTTGTCTAGAAAGGAGAAGAAAACTTTTTGTGAATGCTTGGTAAATGTTAAGGTGCCACATGGTTACTCATCGAACATCCGTAGATTGGTATCAATGAAAGATCTGAAGTTGATAGGTCTTAAATCTCATGATTGTCACACTCTAATGCAACAAATATTACCCATGGCAATTCGATCTATATTGCCGAAGCATGTAAGGTTTGCAATTACCAGACTTTGTTTCTTTTTCAACAGTCTATGCAGTAAAGTTATTGACCCTGATACTCTCGATAATTTGCAAAGAGAAGTGGTTGTTACCCTATGTCAGCTTGAGATGTATTTCCCTCCTTCGTTCTTTGATATCATGGTACATCTTGTTGTCCACTTGACTAGGGAAGTGAAAATGTTGGGACCAGTTTTCTTGCATTGGATGTATCCCTTTGAACGATACATGAGCATTTTTAAAGGTGATGTTCGAAACCGTTATCGGCCTGAAGGGAGTATTATTGAAGGTTATGTGGCGAGAGAGGTTATGGATTTTTGCAATGACTTTCTCAGTGGTAATGACACTCCTGATAATGACAAGAATATTGAGGAGGGCAAAGGAATTTTGGGATCACGGGTGAAAGTAATCAGTCGTGAGCAGTTGGAACAAGCTCACTTGTATATTTTACATAATACGGACGAAGTGAGTGTTTATATTGAGGAACATACCAATTTCATAAAGAGACAACATCCTTGAGCAAGTTCAATGTGGCTTGCTAGAGAGCATAATAAGACTTTTACTAAGTGGTTTGAAGATAAAGGGGCATCACTCTGTTGAAGAAGTTATTAGCGCTAAGTGGTAGTGGATCCGAATTGGTGGTGGAGTTTGATAATGGAGGAAATGCAATTGGAGTGAACCGCAATAATTTTGTAAATTATCTTGGGTGTACCACTCGGAGCCATTGTGGTGTTAAGTATGATAATTGTCATAAAGTTCCTCAAGGGAAAAAAGACTTGATATGGAAGGATTTATGCGTGAGTTATTATTATTTGCAATTCTATTTTGTAGATTACAAATTCTATTATTTGCAATTCTATTTTGGATACTAGTTAATAACATTTCTATTTTACAGAATCTGTTTGCATTGGATGAGAAGTTGCATCGTAAAAGTGTGATGCAACGCGCTGGAAAGATGCTTAGGAATTATAGAACAAATCTGAACAGAGAATACATAAAAGAGGGTGATAAGAAGAAGAAATCAGCCCTTGAACAATGGAAAATTCTTGGACAAAGAAGATTGAGACAATTTTGTTGCTTCAAGAAAATCTGAAGAATTCAAGGTATTAGGCGTCACTCCCAATTTAATTAACATTTAGTGCTACTAACCAAATCATTAATGTGCATACTAACTAGGCCCTCAGTGACGCACAAAAAGCAAGGCGTGCACTGAATGTGCATGACCACACTATGGGTCCAAAATGCTATGCAAGCGTTCGCCAAAGACTACAGGCGGAGTCTGCGGCTACTCAGCAGTCTGCTGCTACTCAAGAGTCTGCTCCTACTCAGGAGTCTGCTCCTACTCAGGAGTCTGCCACACCCATGCCTCGCCATGATATCTGGATAGCTGGCAGGCAAAACAAGAAGGGTGAAATAAAGAAGCATGTAACTGCTGAGGCGGCTGCAAAAATGGTAAAATACAACTCTTAGAGAAATCGTTTGAATATTGATTATTTGTGGTGTTAACTTACCAATTTCTGTTTATGCTGATTAGCGGGAGCTGCACGAGCAGAGGAAACAAGGCACGTTCATCCCTCAGGGCACAAGGGATGAATTGACAGTTGCTCTGGGTAACCCAGAGCATCCTGGACGTGTTATAGGTGCCGGCGCTGGTGTTGGAATCAAAGCATTCTTTGGGCCATCCCAGCGCAAACCCAGAGCGGGACTTTCTCAAGAAGAGGTAACCTATTCTTTTTTTAGAATGTTACTGCAAAAGGAAATTCATTAATAAGAAGCTAATGTTTCTTTTATCCATGTATAGGAGAATACAAGAGTTGAGGATTTAGTTGCTAAGAAGGTCAACGATGTAGTTGCTGAGAAGGTCAAGGAAGAATTGTTGCAGTGGCAGGCATCTCAGGCTTCCAATCAGCCTATGGCGACCCACTCTTCTCCTGATGCACAGACTGTGAGTAATCCTGGAGACCCATCGCCTAGCACGTCTGCTGTAAGTATTGTTTATGACATTGTAGCTAGTCTTTTCAAGATGATATGTTTTCAAGATTATATGTATATATGTATAACATTCTTTACGTAAATTTGTAGGCATTGAAGCCATGCCGCTTAAGAATACAAGACTATGTTGTTGCAGAGGCGCAAGCTTACCCGTCCCTTCCTGGGGAAAGGTTTCACGGGACTCCAATGCCACAGGGCTATGTTCGTGTGGGCCCATTACGTGTGTTACCTGATTGGAGGGAAGTTGTGTTGCCATATGCCCACCCAGATATTGATACACTTTGTGAGGCAGAAGGCGGGGTCATATTGTGGCCCAAAGCAGATGTCATCTACATGACTGAAATTGTAAGATAAATTTACATTGATTTAGACTGTTAATGTGTATATATGATGTCAACTGATCTGAAATTATATATACAGGTTAAAAAGAAGACACCAGGGGCACCTAGGCCTCCACCTCCACTTCCCGCATTACCAACTTGGGTTCCAACTGACCTAACATACCCGTTAGGTCCTGCTTGTAGGGGAATGGCATGTTGGCTACGGGCACATAATATACATTGCCCTATAATAGTTTCTTTAGATGCAAATTATGCAGGTCGATCATACGATAGCTCTTTATTTATACAAGATATTATTGAGCTGTTTATGTATGATTGGCTGAATACATCAATGATAGAGACATGGATAAAGTGAGATCTTGTTTATACATCCATATACCTTGTGTAAGATCCGGTGATCTGGTTTCTTATATATTAATGCATACGCCTATATGTTTTGCAGCTACTTAGTCGAAGATCATTGCAAACAATTTGCATTTGATCATGTGGGATTTTTGATTCCATCATTGATTAGTTTGGTAGCTAAAGACCCTAATAATGTTCAACAATACTGTATAGATGCTTTTACAATTTTTGGTCAGCAAAAGAAGACGATAATAATAGCTCCATTCAATGTCAAGTAAGTTTACTTTATTTATAATTTGGACTTAAGAAAATTCCATTTTTATTTTGCATTTTGAGTTATTAATTGTTAACTTCTTACTTCTAGCGGTAGACATTGGGAGTTACTAGTTATTGTCCCTGGGACATTCACTGTTTATTATCTAGATCGTGCGGGGAGTACATTGAACACTAAAATTGGACACGTAATGAGAATGCCATTATTCTGGTGAGAAATATTTCATTTTTATATCCGTTAACATCTTTTATTACATTACTATTTACTTATGCAATTTATTGTGTTATATTAACATGTAGGGGTTTAGATGCATTCAAAAAGGCTGGAGGAACGGTCCCAAGGAAAAAGAACCAGCCAATAAATTGGCAGAACGTACAAGTAAGTTCCCGACTCGAATATATATATTATTGATGTGAATTGTGCTTAGTTGTATTATTTTGTATGTTTCAATTTATAGTGTGCTACACAAGACAATGGCTGGGCATGCGCATACTATGTGATGCGATTTATGTAGATGATTATCAAATATGCCGCATTGGACATCGATACCATACATGAGGTATTATATATAGTCTCATTAGTTAGTATGAAATATATCAATCTTATCTTATTTTTATATTATTACTTATATATATACATCATTCTCTTTGCAGGTGTTTAAAACTGACCACACTATAGGTAAATGCTTAAAAAATATACATGCTCCATATACGATGGAAGCATTAAATGAAGTAAGAGAAGAATGGGCAAAAGCCATACAAGCAGTGGCAACTGTAAGATATAATTGGGATGTTGATAGCGATAATGAATGATACTTTGTAAATGAATATTTCTGAATGTTAATACATGTATTTGAATGTTTCTATATGTGTGAATGTGAGAATTGAATTGATGTCTGAATGTATGTACTTGTGTAGAATTTTCCTTGTGACTTTTGCAGGTTTGCGGCCTGTTTGTAGGCTGATATCAATGGATGCCGTAAACCTGCAGTTCAGAAAACTGAACTGTAGGTTCTCATCCTGCTGACCAGCCATAGCAGGTCTGCAAACTGATATGAAAAAAAAAATATAAATAGGCGTCGATTATTTATAGAAAACCATCAGCAAAGACCTACAACGTCGGTTTTTTTCAATAAACCGACGCCTGATGTGGCCAAAGCAGTCCTGGAAATGGCGTCGGATATTCGTACCAAACCGACACCTATTTAATATATAGGCGTCAGTCTTTTGGTATATAACCGACGCCAAAAGTGTTCGCGCCACAGAAAATGGCGTCATCTAGGGCACTTTATGCGTCGGTTATCTACTAAAAGACCGACGCTATATGGAATATAGGCGTCGGTTGTTAAGTAAATAACCGACGCAAAAAGTGCCCTAGATGACGCCATTTTCTGTGGCGCGAAAACTTTTGGCGTCGGTTATATACTAAATGACCGACGCTTATAGATTAAATAGGCGTCGGTTAAAAAACTGACGCCGAAGTGGTCGACCTTTAGCGGCGCCCACATAGGCGTCGGTCGGAAACCGACGCCAAATGGGGTTAAACGACCGACGCCAAAGGTCATTTCTGTAGTAGTGACCATTCACGGATTGTAGGATGAAAGTTGTTCTCCAACTTTCTACTTTCACTTGGGTAGCACTGATGTGTGACTAGGCATCACTCTTTTCTTGTGAGGTCATAAGTGTTATGGACTTTCACTGCCAACGTGAAATGGACCTGTAGGGTCACACACATAGGATTTAACCTGGAAGAGGAGTTTTCTCCACAAAGCAATGTTTAGATTGATTACTAAAGGAGTTTAGTAGTTCAATTAAACACTCAATCAGTCGATAGCTCAATATCATATGGTTCAAGGTGTTGGATGCATTGATTGGAGTATCAGATTGATTGAAATCACAATTGACTGATTTTGCCCAACCTGTGCTCCCAACCGATCAGCTGAGGTGCTGAAACGGTCGGCTGAGGTGCTAAACCGGTTGGCGGGAGTGTCTAGGCCGATCGACTCATGCCCAGGTTGAAACGACCGGTTCAAGGGTTGAACCGATCGGCTCAACTGGTGCAACCAACCAGTTGGGAAAGTCATGTCGGCAAGAATTTTCCTTTGGTTTCAAATTGCCCAATTCGATTGGGAATATTATTGGTATTCAATACCAATTGGGAAAGAAACAAGGAAAGTCTTTTTGAGCCAGATTAGGATAGTGAACCGATCGGTTCAGGGCACCAACCGATCGGTTGGGGTGCCCCAAACGATCGGCTCAGGTCCAACCGATCAGCTCAAGGGCTGAACCGATCGGTTCAACTGTGAACCGATCATTTTAGGGTGCGAACCAGTTGCCTTTTGTGGAAAATCTTGAACCCTTCTACTCCTGCGTTTAGTCCCATATTGCTGGGGACAGAGAACCCTGTCCCATGACCCTCCTATATATATAGGGGTATTGGGGGCTTCTAAGACAACAACTTAGTGCAACCACTTGCTCTGCAAAGTTGTCGTTCTCTCTAGTTTTGGTAATCGAGAGAGAGCCCGAGCAAGTGCTTCCCGTAAAAGGGAGTTGCAGCAAGGGAAGGACAACTGCAATTGCAACTGGCAGTAGGAGAGTGTGTTGGCGACTAGTACATCAATAGGAGGGTGTGACTCCTTCCACTTCCTTGTGGGACAAGGAGTGTGGAGTTCCAGGTGGTCCGTGTGGACTACTTCAGAGGCGGGAGGTTCTGCTGCTCAGGAGGACAACTGTCATCCGACAGTCCGGTAGGAGGAGGAGTCGTCAGTTTCGGTGCGACCAGGAGCTGCACAGACACCGTCCAAGACCGAAGTTGAAGACCGCGCATAGCGTGAGGTATTTTCGCCGAGCAAGCCTCGGGACAAGGTATGATTCCACAAACCATCCTTTCCTATTATATAGACGTTGACGCGTTTCCTCGGTATGGGTTTTGGGAGAAAATTTTTTGTTTCCGCTGCCTTCTCTGCCTCCCCTAAAACCCAACAACCTCTTCACTGTGCACACAAGGGCAAGGAAGTCTTTTAGCCCTTTATCTTCTTCTTCTTCCTCGCGACCCCTGTTCGCGATCTAGCTTTCCCGGCTGTCAACTTCTAGGTTGACTTTGGGCTCTTCTTACTCCGTGCACAAGCTGCCATCAATGAAAGATCCACCCTACTACCCCAAAATCATCGAGCATATCAATTGGCTGCTCCCTTCCACCCACCACCACAGTGAGAAGGTTCTACCTCTAGTGGAGGCTCTCCTATGTAGAATTCGAAGGTTGAGATGTTTCCACCAATGGAATGTGCTGAACCACTCATTTCCATCCCTCTCACTTGCTCGAATGATCAGTGTGTTTGCGGGTGTCATGGGTATCCCCCTCCTTATATAGGTAGGGTTGGTGTGCGATCCAGGATTGGGAAAAACTCCCTTCTAGCGGATGATCCCCATAAAGTCATGCTCGTTCAACTTGGGAAAGTGTCTTGAATTCAAAGGAAAACACTATTGGCTCGCAATCACCCTGGATCCTAAGTTGGATTGATATCCAACGTTGGATTGATATCCAACGGTCTTAGTTGCACGCGATCAAACTAAAAGGAAAATCATTTTCCTAGTTCAGAATAAATCCATTTTTTTTGAAATTGCTTAGGAAATTTGTATCTCCCAAACCCTTGTTCCTTTTTAACTCAAATTTTAAGGAAAGGTTTGCCTTGGCATTATCTAGTTTTGCACAAAATTTGAGAGGCACATTGTAATGGATGAGAAGGCTTCCTTCTCTGCCAAGTTATTCATTAATTTATTCAAAATTAATTGTTATTTTCTTTCCCTTTGCCATTATCTTGTTATTTTGGGACCCTTGGACCTCAAGAAATACCAAAGGCATGGATTCCCATATTGGGGATAATCTATTTGCCTTTATCTTCTTTTGAAAGTCAATTTCTCATATTTTCCTTTTTAATTCTCTTTTTAAGGATTTCTCTTCATCTCTCTTCTAATTTCCTATTGAAATTCCTTTTAACATCAGGAATCCTTGGGATACGAAAATCCACCAAGGATAACTCAATTATACCTCTTTTCATGTATTTTCCACATTTTATCCCTATTTTCAATTTCTTTCTTAACAAGGAAATACTTAATTGGTCTTTTCTTTTCTTATTGCATTCTCTATGAAACTTTGGACTCCTTGGGACCCAAGGAACCCATGTGGCACGAAATCCAACTTTGGATTGCATTCTTTTGCCTTCTGGAGGTTTGCACACCTTTCTTTTCTCAAAAATTATTTATTCATTTACTAATTGAATTTCCTTGTTATTGGGCCCAATAGCCAATAAAGCCCACACAACAATCATCAAGGCTATTGTAATGAAAAGACATTATTATTTGTTCATTTATCTTTAATATGAGAAATTACATTTCTCAGCAAATGAACCCAAAATTGGGGTTATAACATCCTTCCCCCCTTATAAGAATTTTGTCCTCAAAATTCCATCAAGCAAGCAAACAATCAGGATAATCCTTTCTTATGTCCATCAGGGCTCCCATGTGGCTTCACCTTTTCCATGGTGCTTCCCAAGAACCTTCATCATCTCATATTCTTTCATCTGAGTTATTTCTTACCTTGGTATATTATACCCTCATAGGTGACTCAGGACATTTCAGCCTCTCAAAAGCTGATTTGGTTCAGGGCTCAGCACATGGCTTTGGTATCTCAAATAGTGCTCTAGATCGGACTCATGTAACACCTTATACATCATGTTATCCTGAGGAGTAAGGCTAAACACAACCTTCTCCACCAATCCATCTCAAATGGACCCATATATTGGGGACTCACCTTTCTCAGCTGTAGCTTAGAGGGGTCATATTTTCTCATCACATTTTTCCCATAGAGAACTGCATGTCAGTCTGCTTTGCATCAGCTCGCGACTCATGTCACCACTGGGCTCTTTCTCTCAGCCTTTGCACGATCCAAGTGACATCATCTGCACACATTGTGGTTCTTTTCTGACATTCTTGAAGTCTCCTTCACCAACATCATCTTAATGAAGTGGTGACCGACACAACCTCCCTATAGAACTTCTTGCATCCCGATAAAGGCTATGGTGGTTAACATCACATATTAAGAACTGTCTCTTTGCATCACCCTGAACAAGCACACTTGCTCTCATCAGACCCTCTAGTCGGGATCATACTAACCATTAGTTAGGTCTGATAAGCGGTACTAAAGATGAGTTCTCCATGTACCTACTTCCACCGCATGGAAGTAAACCTTCTAATCAAGCTCAAAAACTTGTGAAATCGCATCATGGTGTAGTTGAACCAACTTTCTCTCTTAAGTCGTTCAACCGAATCTGTCCCATGACAATATTCTTTCTTTCTTTCATGCCATCTAGGTAAGGTGATCTACCATAACCCATATTGCACCTTGACCTTCCTTGGTCAAGGGGAGATTGACGTGTATTTTACTACGCGCTAAAATGCAAGTATACGCGTCGAGTAATATAGGCCTTTGTGAGGCCCGAGTCGAACACAGGGATATGTGAATTATTGAAGACTCCTACTAACTAATTGCAATCAGCTAGGCCGGATGACAAAGTAGGGTTGTTGTTAAAACTAAAAGAAAATAAAAATAAAACAAAGCAAACAATCGATTAAAGGTTAATTTAATCAATTCAAAAGGATATCTTTAGGATTGCGGTTTCACCGCGGGTCAACATTGTATTAGGTTTTATATAATTCCTCACTCTTCTCTCTCTATCCGGGTAGTGGCCTGAAACAGAATTACCCACTGTCGTGGTGTAATTCACTACTTAGGTTTAGGTTGATTCCACCGTCGTAGTAATTATTCCCCTAAACTAAGCGCATTACGAACGATCTCTCAGTTTCCACCATTAATTTTACACCTCCTTTGTCAAGGGATTTATCGATTAATGTAGGTTTCGTCTCTTTTCAACCGTTAATCCTTCTGTCGAAGTGATTAAGGGCATTAGGTTATTATTATGGTGATCAGACATAACAATATATATGGAGAAAACGAAACTATACCACAGATTTAAGAGAGAAAATATGAATTATTAATATAAAATCGTCATACAATGCATTCCCGGGATACTCCCAGTCCTAAAGATGGAGGGTTTTAGCCTCGCATGTTCATCTTGCACAAATACATGGTAGAAATAGGGGAATTCATAAGAAAAACGTGAATTAAGTGGGAAAACCCCTAAACGGAGAAGAACTGGTGGATCCTTTGCGTAGAACACGAGCTTTCCTGCCTCTCGGTGGTGAAATTCGTCTTCGGCAGCGTCCGGATCGACAGGGATGAGCTTATGGTCTCCGTTCTCCTTTTTCTCCTTCCTCGGCACTCGTGCAATGACAAAATTCGATCCTTCCTTTCTTCCGGCGGCCGTCATTAGGTATAAGTCCCTAATTAGGTCGTCAAATAACTCCAGCCGTCCGATTGAGATCAAAACGAATCCAACGCATATCTGTCGGCATCGATACCATCGACGCGGGTCGATGATATCGACCCGGCGTATTAGCGGCAGCCTTCTTTTCTTTTTTGTCTGAGTGCTTGTGATCATCTCGATACCATCGACTAGGGTTGATGGTATCGACTCTCTTTAGCGTCGGTTGTTGTCGTTTAGCGATGCTGTAGCCTCAATGTGTCGATGGCATCGACTTGGGTCGATGGTATCGACGGATTCCTCGCCAGCAACCTGAAGGGATCTCGATGCCATCGACTTAAGTGTCGATGGTATCGACTCTGCGCTGCTCCTCTCGGCTGGCAACTTGTGGCTTGGTCGATGGTATCGACTTCCGTCGATGGTATCGACAGAAGCAGATACTTGTTTTTCCTGAAATTCCAAAACAAGACCAAATAAATCCACACAAATTATGATAATATGATAAATAATGCTCAAAATGATACAACTAAGGGGATTTGACATAAAATGATGGCAAAGACCGAAATGAGTGAATTATGCAATATTATCCATAAAAATGACTAATTAGAGCATAAAACACTTATGAAAAAGGTCTATAAATGCAACTCAAAATCATCGCATCAAACTCCCCTAAGCTTAAACATTGCTCACCCTCGAGCAACTAATCCTTAGAATAGAATTGCAGATGTCAACTAAAAATCAACACACCAACCCAACATCCCATGTGACTCCCACTGAACGTTCTCAAACCGGCCTTCTCTAACCACAGAACAGTAATTACCCTAAAGGCGACAATAATTATCCATAAGAGAAATTATACTTAAAACTGATGAACACTATCACATAAGGAAGTTAACATAATAAAACTCGCCGATTCAGCATTGGTGCATCTTGTGATCACCTACACTACGTTGCTCGCCCTAACTACCATCTACATGGAAGCAGTTCTCCTGATAATCATTAGTGAGGAAAATCTAACGGTGGCCTACCAATCCGAGAAACGGGTGGATGGAAATGGGTGTTTCATGGAAGAACTTTGAAGTATTGTACAAATTCAATCATGCACAAAACAAAAATGTCCTAAATGATGCAAATGCACATTAGAAATGCCCTAATGCCTAAAATTGGGTGAAATGATGCGTGCACTAACCTTCCACCCCAAAATGAGATGGAAATCTAAGTAAGCCACATGTACTCAATTTTCCTATAATGCGAGTGATATCATGTTCCTTTCTCCCTCTTATTCCACTTTCTTCTAAATTCTCTTTTTTTTTTCTTTTTCTAACTTTTTTTTTCAGAATTTTTCTTCACTTTAGCCCACGTATCCATAATTGCTTAGAGATAAGTGTATTGGGCTATTTACTTCATGCTTGGAAATCTTTGCAATATTTCGAAGGTATGGAACAATTTAGATCACTTTTGAGGAAAAATTGAGATACATGGTGTACTTTATGCATGAAAATCATGAGTACAACTACATGACATGCACCTAAAAGTAATGTGCATGAATCCCTATATATTTTTCTTTATGCAAACGTCTGGAAAATATCAATGCAAGTCCTATCTAAATGCTATGCACACAAGAAGGAATTGAAACTGCACTTTACTTCCAATTCTTAGGTGGATTATGGAAAGATGACGTGGAATGATCACAAGATTAAATGACTGAACCTTAGAAAGATATTATGTGTCCCTCCTTACTGACCTGTGTAGTGGTTTGGAGGGTTCTCTCTCTTACATCCAATTAAGGTCTCATTACCATTTGGTTAGGTTAGGCTCAAACAACCGTTACTATCCACTTTTCATGAGTCAAAAGGAGTATATGTTTAAAATGTTGTTTTAAAGTTGACATAATCAATCATTTTCATAGGATAAGTTCCCCAAGGACAACCAAGTCAAGCTATCCAAAGACACAAAAATTTTTAAATTTCCCTTAAATTTCCCATGAATTAACAGCAAGATGAAAAACTTTTACCACATCCACAGTTACACTAGATAGCACGTGGATCCTACCAAAACTAAAAATGCAAGAAACAAATAACACTGCTAAAAACTAAAAACAATAAAAGAAAAGATAGAGTTGTTCCAACTACCCCCCAAGCTTGAATTCGACTATGGCCTCATAGTCAAAAACAATCTTAAGAGTGTAACAGAGATACCATGATCATTCTTTTGGAGGCGGAGGTGGGTACTGTGGGGCCGTAGGATCCCAAGAAGGATACGCCCCCTGGAAGCTCGGATCGTAATGGGTCCTCGGCGGAGGCTGTGGATAGCCTCCAAAGTAGCTCTGACTCCAGTAGTGGTCATAAAAGGGCTCATGTTGCATCTCCATCCTTTGCAACCGGTTGTGTATCTGTTGTTGGTTGTCGAGGAGGAGACGTTCATTCTCAAACATTGCCCTTTGGTTATCAAGTAACCGGTTCGTAGTATCCTGAATACCGGTATACATTTCTAGATGCTGCTGCTGTGTCTGATGTATGTCCTGCAACATCGTGTACATTCCCTGCATTGAGTAGGCATCCTCGCCTGGCTGCGAGGGCTGTGGTGATGGCGGCGGGGGCTGTGATGATGAAGACGCACCCCGATGCATCCTAGGACGCTTCTGGGGTGCTACTCGTGCGCGAAGAGGTGTGAAAGCCTCCTCTTCCTCCTCAGCCTCGCCTTCTTGGTCATCGTTACCGCCTTCTTCTTCATCGGACTCGACGGCTATGATCGGCCACCGGAAATGTTGTGCACCCTCGATGTGGAAGACGGCGTCCGGCAGTGCGCACTCCTGATAAGCATGGTTGACGTGGCAGTGTGCGTGCGCCAACCCATCCCGTAGAAGGATAAGGTTTGAACGGTGCAGATGTTGCACGTTCACCTTACTCCTCGTGGAAATCGGAGTCATGGACTGTAAATTCAGCCCCAAGTACATCGCCAATTTGGTGATGAGCCCACCAAAATGGATCGGAGCCTTCCTTGTACTCCTCTTCACCGCCAGGACGCGCTGTAGAAAGAACGCACCCCAGTTGCATTCTTGTCGCTTCAGGAGCATGTAGAGGAAGAAAAGATCGCTCTCCTGAAACTTGCTCAATGCAAAATCGCTCCGAGCAAAGAACGTAAGGCTCAACATCCGGTGTAGGACCCGGACGAAGGGATGCTCGAAGTCCGCTACCACAACATTGTGGTAGCTCACTGTCTTTCCTGCCGGCACTGTGACTAGCTCGGTGAAGATCTTGTCATAGTCGGTGCGGGAATCTGGGCGCCGGTGATCATGTTGGGAGTGGTTCCAGTTAAAGATGTTGTTGAACTGCTTAAGAGTGATGTTGTAGTTGATGTTGAACAGCCGGAACGATACCCGGCCCTTGATCCACTCACGATCCGATGCAACCATGTCGTTGGGCACAACGTAGACATCGAGGGACGCCATAAACTCCGCCACCAATTCCTTGTAGGTGGGCCATTCGCCGAAGAACGGCTACCTATCCGCATGGTGCTCCAGCTCGTCTGGCCTTCTGCTGGTGTGGCGTGCTTGACCCTTCAGCACATAGGCCAAGTTGGCCTCGAATCCAAGATCACAGATCATTCCCCGGTCCACATACCGGGTCGGCTCGATCTTCCGCTTCATGATTTCCTCATAGACCTTCCTCACCTCCGCGGATGGGTGAACCAGGCGCGGACGTGAGACTGAAGCAGTAGGGGGTGGAACAAACTCCACGATCTCCATGGGATTCGCGCTCGAGGACGATGATCCGGCGGCGTGCACCATTGTTGCTAGAAAGATGGGATTAGAAGAAAAGAGCTCAGGGAAGATGGAGAAGTGATTCTCCGCTCGGTGAAGATCCTTGCTAGATGTTGCTGCCCTTCAGTTGCTCGAGGGCTCGGGGAAGTGCTCGGCACAAAGGAGGAAGTTTGCTCTGAAGGTGTGACGTCAAATGACGTTGCAATTCTCCTTATATAGACTTGGCTGGCGCCACTGTTGACCCGTCGATACCATCGATGCGGGTCGATGGTATCGACACGTCTCGATGCTATCTGCCTCCCTCGCGAGTATCGACGGCCGACGATTGCTGGATCGTGAAACCCGGATTGCTGACCTGTCGATACCATCGACGCAAGTCGATAGTATCGACGCAGCACCCGGATCGCTGACGTGGACTTCGCGATCGCCGTCGATGTCTTTGCGTGGATCGGTGACATGGATGTCGATACCATCGACGGGTGTCGATGGTATCGACTTGACTTCATTATGACACCGCCACTTTTTCACTTCAACCTGTGACCATGTCGATACCATCGACGAGGCCGTCGATGGTATCGAGTTGACTGAGACAAATCGTTCTGAACTTCTCCAGAGATCTCGATGGTATCGACTGTCATGTCGATACCATCGACCATTATTGCGCAACCTGCCTATAGGTCTGTCGATACCATCGACGGGAGTGTCGATAGTATCGACTCAGAGCGATTTCTGCAGCTGTCAACCTGAACCTATGTCGATACCATCGACCAGTGTGTCGATGGTATCAACCCTGCCTGTGCCTGCACATTGAACAAACGGATCAAGGTATCTACTTTACACTAGAATTTAAACGAAATGAAAGCAATCTTTGACTATAATTAAACTATCCTAATGTACCAATGGTTGGGTTGCCTCCCAACAAGCGCCCTTCTTTAACGTCTTAGGCTAGACGTCTTTCCAACATCTCATTCATCCACAAGTGTAATGAGTTTGACCTCATTCACTTTTCTCTTGTAATTTTGACCAAAATACAACTTCAACCGTTGTCCGTTCACCAAGAACGTGGCATCTCCATCACGCACAAGAATCGCATCGTGCGGTCTCACCTCTTCCACAACGAATGGTCCACTCCACCGGGATTTCAGCTTCCCGGGATGCAACTTGAGGCGGGAGTTAAACAATAGAACACTATCTCCCTTTTTGAACGTGCGCAGCTCGATATGGCGATCGTGGATCAGCTTTGTGCGCTCCTTGTATATGCGGGCATTCTCATATGTCGTCATGCGTAACTCATCTGGTTCATTCAACTCGAACATCCTTTTTCTCCCGGCTTCATCATAACTCAAATTCATCCTTCGAAGCGCCCAATGGGCCTTGTGCTCTAATTCCACCAAAAGGTGGCAAGCCCGGCCATACGCCAACCTAAAAGGTGTGGTGCCTATAGGTGTTTTGTACGCCGTTCTATATGCCCAAAGTGCGTCTGGTAGTAAGGCACTCCAATTTTTTCTTGTGGATGCCACTGTCCGTTCTAGAATCTTCTTGATTTCACGGTTTGAGAGCTCCACTTGGCCTTGCGTCTGTGGATGATATGGGGTGCCGATGTTGTGCTTGACCCCATATTTCTTCAAAAGTGTCAAAAATTTCTGATTCCGGAAGTGTGTGCCCCCATCACTTATTATCATTCGGGGTATCTCGAACCTGCAGAAAATATTCTCCTTCACAAACCTGCACACTACATTAGAATCATTAGTCCTTGTGGGGATTGCTTCCACCCACTTCGACACATAGTCAACAGCAAGAAAGATATACAAATTTGAATTTGAGGACACAAAGGGTCCCATGAAGTCTATGCCCCACAAGTCAAATACCTCAACTTCCTGAAATACATTCAGGGGCATCTCTTGTTTCTTCGAAATGTTACCTGCTCGCTGGCACGGGTCACATTGCCTTACAAAATCGTAGGCATCCCGAAACAAAGTTGGCCAATAAAGGCCGCTTTCCAACACTTTGGCTGCTGTCCGTGAACTGGCATGGTGTCCTCCCGTAGGCGACACATGGCAATGGTGGAGAACACTCTCGTACTCCACCTCCGGCACACACCTGCGTAGAATACCATCCCTGCACTGCTTCAAAAGAATTGGGTCATCCCAAAAATAGTATCTCAAAGAATGTAAGAATTTCTTTTTCTCTTGATAAGACCAGTCTTCCAGGATGATCCCGCAAGCCAAATAGTTAACAATTTCAGCAAACCACGGTTCTTTAGAATTAATTTTTAAAAGCTATTCATCGGGAAACGTCTCGGTTATGGGTATGTGTAAATCTTTTTCATCTACCCTGTCTAACCTAGACAAATGATCAGCCACCACATTTTCAATTCCGGACTTGTCCTTGATTTCAATATCAAATTCTTGTAAAAGCAAAATCCACCTAATGAGTCTAGGCTTTGCATCCTTTTTCTCCATCAAATATTTTATCGCAGCATGATCGGTCCATACAACTACTTTGGATCCCACTAAATACTGTCGAAATTTTTCAAAAGCAAACACAACGGCCAGTAATTCTTTTTCTGTAGTTGTATAGTTCAATTGAGCATCATTAAGCGTTTTGGAAGCGTAGAAAATCACAGCGGGCTTATTATCTACCCTTTGCCCCAAAACGGCTCCTACTTCATAATCTGAAGCGTCACACATCAATTCGAATGGTTTTGTCCAATCTGGCATTTGAACAACCGGAGCCGAAATCAATTTTTCTTTCAAAACATCGAATGCGTGAAGACACTTATCATTGAAATAAAAAACCGCATCTTTTTCCAACAATTCAGATAAAGGTTTTGCAATTTTAGAAAGATCTTTAATGAATCGCCGATAAAACCCGGCGTGTCCCAAAAAGCTTCTCATCCCTTTTACAGAATTTGGTGGGGGTAGCTTGGAAATCACCTCAATTTTGACTGGGTCTACCTCGAGACCTTTGCTAGACACCTTGTGTCCTAGCACTATTCCCTCTGTCACCATCACGTGACATTTCTCCCAATTGAGGACCAAGTGTGTGTCCTCACAACGCTGCAGCACCTTGTCCAGATTATATAGACACTCATCAAAAGACGCACCATAAACTGAGAAGTCGTCCATGAAAACCTCAAGACAACGCTCCACCATGTCAGAGAATATGGCGAGCATGCAGCGTTGAAACGTCACCAGTGCATTACATAATCCAAACGGCATACATCGGTAAGCAAATGTCCCATAGGGACAGGTGAACGTAGACTTCGTTTGATCCAAAGGATCAATCGAAATCTGGTTATACCCCGAATACCCATCCAGAAAACAAAAATGCGACCGACCGGCAAGGCGTTCCAAAATTTGATCGATAAATGGCAAGGGAAAATGATCTTTCAGAGTGGCGGCATTCATCGGAGGTAGTCAATGCAAACTCACCACCCGGTTACCAATCGGGTGGTGACAGGTTCATTCAACATATTTGTAGTAACAGTAATTCCCCCCTTCTTAGGGACTACCTGTGTGGGACTCACCCACGTCGAGTCTGATATGGCATATATGATCCCTGCAGCAAGAAGTTTTATGACTTCCTTCTTCACAACCTCCATCATGCTCGGATTTAGACGTCTTTGAGGCTGAATGACTGGCTTGGCTCCCTCATCGAGCTGAATCTTATGCTGGCAAAGTGTAGGGGAGATCCCCTTAATGTCTGCAACAGACCACCCAAAAGCTCCACGGTGGTTCTTGAGCACTATCAGTAGTTGCTCCTCCTCATTCGTACTCAAGTAAGCAGATACAATCACCGGTAACTTATCCTTCTCAGCTAGAAAGACGTACTTAAGATGCGGGGCAACGACTTCAACTCCAACTCAGGCGGGCATATGAGAGATGATTGCAGCGGTGGGGGAAGTGTACCTAAATCTTCATAGTGCCTCGTGTAGAAACATGGAAGCATCTGAAGCATTTTGGCACACTCCTTGAGTGATTTACTCCGCATCCAATCATAGGTGACATTCAACAGACACGCCTCCAACGGCAATTCCGGATATGCCTCAACAACTGAAGTAGTAATCGCATCATCCTTCCAAGAAGGTGGAATGTCCTCATTCTCGTCATTCGGAAATCCAACGGCTTTGCATACAGAGACAACTTTAGTTTGCTCCATGATGTCCACAGCTAAGGTTCCATTATCCATCTTGCTCATCACATGAGACATGTCCAAGAATGGTTTTCCAAGGCAGAGTGAAATATTGTGATCCACATGCTTAACCATGTTACAATGTGCTTTTGCTTTAGTAGATGCAGTGCTAGTGGGCATGACCATCTCAAAGCGATCATCCGCTATGCCCAAGGTCAAGCGACCTCTTCCCATTTCCAAGATCATATCGGCTGTAGCTTGGAAAGGACGTCCAAGTAGCAGCTCATTGCCATGCTCATCCTGCATTTCCATAACCACAAAATCAGCCGGAAAAACAAATCGGTCCACCTTTACCAAGACATCTTCGCAGATTCCATAAGGTTTCACCACAGAATTATCGGCCAATTGGATAGTCATATTGCTCAGCCGTGACTCCTTTAATCCCAGCTTTTGGAATGTAGAAAGGGGCATCAAATTGATGCTTGCCCCAGAATCACATAGTGCCTCTCCAAATTTGAACTTCCCGATAAAACAAGAAATGTTGAAACATCCGAGATCCTGTCTCTTAGGCGGTAAAGTGCCCATAATGAAAGCACTCACTTGCTCCTTCAACACCACGACCTCCGTGTCCGGTATTTTCCTCTTTTTGGTGATGACATCTTTTAGGAACTTCCCGTATGACGGAATTTGCTCAATCGCTTCCAACAACGGAATATTGACCGAAAGTTTCCTAAAGGTGTCCAGAAATTTCTTGAATTGTGCATCTACCTTTCTTGCCTTTGCACTATTTGGATAGGGGACCGGAACAGTATGTGCCCTTTGATGGGGTGGCACATAGGGTGTCAACTTCTGTGGTTCCTCCTCAGTAGCTTGTTCTTCATTACCATCCACAGCTAAGTCTTCAGCTTGCCCTGTGACAGGTGTGTGCTGCTCCTTAGTGGTTGCATCTTCAACTTTATCCTGTGGTGTGCTTGTGTCATCCGTCCTTGGATTCAACACCTTCTTGCCGCTTCTCAGTAAGATGGCCTTGGCCTGCTGGTTTCCTCCGGGAACATTGGTGTTCCCCGGAAAACATGGATGCGCTGGATTCTTCAAACTTGCAATTTCTGCTGCCATCTGCGCCATGGAAGTCTCTATAGTCCTCATTTGAGCCCCGTGGCTCTGCAAAGTCTACCCAAATTGGTTCATATATTCACCCTGTTGCTTGATTTGTTGCCTGAATGTATTCATTAACTCCTGGTTTTGCTTGATGACCTGATTGAGCAACTCCGTGCTCTTGTCCTCTGTGGTTGGTGCAGGCTTGGCGTCCGGATCCTGCAGAAAATTGTTCGGATCCTTCCATGAGAACTTTTTGTCCTTTCGCCATGAATAGTCATTGTTCCTGTACCCTTGCTGTTGCCTCATGTACTTGACTTGAGCCTCATCTTCTGACTCATTGCCTTCCTTTTGCAGTAACTTCTTTGCGAGAAGATCCATCTTCTCATTAAGCTCTTTTATTGCCTTTGATTCGCTGGCGACTCTAGCTTGCTCAACTGGGCCTCTCTCTCTTTCTCCCCAGGATTGCTTTCGTGCCATGTTCTTCAGTATTTCCCAGCATCTCGTGTAAGTGTTATTCAGGAAAAATCCTGAACCGGCTGAGTCGAAATTACTCCTATCATGCTCGGAGAGAGCAAAATAGAAGATCTTCACTTGTGTCTCCTTGTCCAACCCATGATGCGGACATCTCCTCAACATGACCTGAAATCGCTCCCAGGTCTCAGAATATGTTTCACCCGCCTGTTGGGTGAAATTGTGAATCTTCCTAATCATGTCGTTGGTCTTCTCAGGAGGGAAAAACCTCTCAAAGAAAACCTCCACCATATGATCCCATGATTCAACGAACTCATCATCGAGGTTGTGAAGCCACTCTCTCGCCGCTCCTGCCAAGGAACTTGGGAATAGCTTGAGGTACAAAGCATCTTGTGGGAATCGGTCGATCTTCACCATGTCACAGTTCTCCACGAACTGGCTGATGTGTGCAACTGGGTCCTCATTCTTCAGCCCGTGAAATGCATTTGATTTTACCAAGTTGATCAATGCCGGATCAATCTTATATGTTGGTATGTTGACCGCCTGCTTCTTTATAGGCCCCTTTGAAGCTGATGAAGAAGAGGCTTTGATCTTCTCCCATATGGTATGTGGCTCGGCCATTTCTTCTGCTTCAGATTCAGAATTTATTTCCTCTTGGTGCTCTTTCTCGTAGTGCTCCTCGTCCTCAGGTCCCGGAGGTGGAACCTCGGGTGTGCGATTGTCGTAGTCTGTACTACGTGTATGCACCATACACAGTACCTGAAATGAGAAAATTCAAGTTCAGTACTATGCTTGAACGAGTAAATATAATTATAAAGAAATTTAGGAATATTTAAAGTTGTTTCAAAATAAAATAAAAAAAAATGTGGCCTAGAGTGGCCGCTCTTAGCACTCGAAGTGCCAACAATTCGCCGTATCCCCGGCAACGGCGCCAAAAACTTGACGTGTATTTTACTACGCGCTAAAATGCAAGTATACGCGTCGAGTAATATAGGCCTTTGTGAGGCCCGAGTCGAACACAGGGATACGTGAATTATTGGAGACTCCTACTAACTAATTACAATCAGCTAGGCCGGATGACAAAGTAGGGTTGTTGTTAAAACTAAAAGAAAATAAAAATAAAACAAAGCAAACAATCGATTAAAGGTTAATTTAATCAATTCAAAAGGATATCTTTAGGATTGCAGTTTCACCGTGGGTCAACATTGTATTAGGTTTTATATAATTCCTCACTCTTCTCTCTCTATCCGGGTAGTGGCCTGAAACAGAATTACCCACTATCGTGTTGTAATTCACTACTTAGGTTTAGGTTGATTCCACCGTCGTAGTAATCATTCCCCTAAACTAAGCGCATTACGAACGATCTCTCAGTTTCCACCATTAATTTTACACCTCCTTTGTCAAGGGATTTATCGATTAATGTAGGTTTCGTCTCTTTTCAACCGTTAATCCTTCTGTCGAAGTGATTAAGGGCATTAGGTTATTATTATGGTGATCAGACATAACAATATATATGGAGAAAATGAAACTATACCACGGATTTAAGAGAGAAAATATGAATTATTAATATAAAATCGTCATACAATGCATTCCCGGGCTACTCTCGGTCCTAAAGATGGAGGGTTTTAGCCTCGCATGTTCATCTTGCACAAATACATGGTAGAAATAGGGGAATTAATAAGAAAAACGTGAATTAAGTGGGAAAACCCCTAAACGGAGAAGAACCGGTGGATCCTTTGTGTAGAACACGAGCTTTCCTGCCTCTCGGTGGTGAAATTCGTCTTTGGCAGTGTCCGGATCGACAGGGATGAGCTTCTGGTCTCCGTTCTCCTTTTTCTCCTTCCTCGGCACTCGTGCAATGACAAAATTCGATCCTTACTTTCTTCCGGAGGCCGTCATTAGGTATAAGTCCCTAATTAGGTCATCAAATAACTCCAGCCATCCGATTGAGATCAAAACGAATCCAACACATATCTGCCGGTGTTGATACCATCGACGCGGGTCGATGGTATCGACCCAGCGTATTAGCGGCAGCCTTCTTTTCTTTTTTGTCTGAGTGCTTGTGATCATCTCGATACCATTGACTAGGGTCGATGGTATCAACTCTCTTTAGCGTCGGTTGTTGTCGTTTAGCGACGCTGTAGCCTTAATGTGTCAATGGCATCGACTTGGGTCGATGGAATCGACGGATTCCTCGCCAGCAACCTGAAGGGATCTCGATGCCATCGACTTAAGTGTCGATGGTATAGACTCTGCGCTGCTCCTCTCGGCTGGCAACTTGTGGCTTGGTCGATGGTATCGACAGAAGCAGATACTTGTTTTTCCTGAAATTCCAAAACAAGACCAAATAAATCCACACAAATTATGATAATATGATAAATAATGCTCAAAATGATACAACTAAGGGGATTTGACATAAAATGATGGCAACGACCAAAATGAGTGAATTATGCAATATTATCCATAAAAATGACTAATTAGAGCATAAAACACATATGAAAAAGGTCTATAAATGCGACTCAAAATCATCACATCAGAGATCTTCCATACCAACCATAGTGATGAACTCCCATTCCCTCTCAGGAACTCTTTAACCTCTATATCTACCCATTGGGTTACTCGTGTTCGTCCTTGACCTCCTGGCTTGCATGGCGACCAACCACGTACAACTTCATTCTAAGCATCTCAGGTACTACTGTCACTCACTATCTTTGTAGTATCACGGTGTTTGGTGATCTTAAAACCATGATCTCCTATATGTCATGATTCCTGAAGCTTGATGCCTCAGAAACCCTAAGCCACTCTCATCATGGTTTGATCACTTTTCTTTCCATAGAAGAACATCTGAGGTTCTACAACCATCCTTTCGTTGCATCAAAGACTAGGCTGGCTATTCAAACAACCACTAATCTTGTTCAACAGATCTCGTTATATCTGAGTGTTAGCCAAACTTATCCCTTTTTCTCAACTTAAGGTTAGCCTAACAAACTCAACTTCTTCTAGCTTCCAGCTAAACTAGGAAGCTATATCTCAACCAGAGCATTCATTACAACTCCTTATCCTTAGATGTTATGTAATGTCGAAGACATACACCTCCATGCATTTTACTTATCATCTCATCTCAAACTCTAAGTTTATCTTCATCAAGAGACTCTGAGCTCATCCTCATGGTGATCAAACTCAACCTTGGTTACCTTACAAATTCCACATAGCTCTTGATAAAACATCCTCATAAGATGACTAAACTATTCCTCTTAGTGTTTGTAAACCATCCATGTATCATTCACTCCACCAAGGTATGTTATCATCTCTGTCCTCATTCCTTATAGCAACTTTGCAACTCACATCATCTTTATCCTTGGTGTACGGCATGCGTACTGTCCTATCTCTCACTCCCATAACAAGAGGAAATAAGCATTTGGCTGCAGTCCAAATACAAAGTTCTTCCTATTCCAAGAGTAGAGATGGTGCAGCCCACCGTGCCACACATGTCTTTACATCATGGTATCAAAATTACTTCCATGGAAAACTGGTCTCGAACTTACTTGGTCCAAGCACCATCCTTGGTCATCTCCTCTAGGTCTATAGGGTGCTGACACTTTTGGGGTCATCCCTCTTCCCTTATGCATCCAGAGAGTGCCCTACTCATCTGTCCTTTGGGTCCCATGAGTTCATGAAGTGATCAATCTCCTAACCCATTTCCCTCAGGCGATGATAGTTGTTACCTCCCGACCCTATGGTCATGTGCAACTAGGGAATTAGGCAACTCCTACTTCCATCGGTCTTATCCCTACCTGACCCTAGGATAGACTTAGGATTTTAACATAGTACATGTCCAACTTAGAACCTTACCCAAGCCTTCATCATCTCTCTACATTCTTGAGTTGTCTTTCATCCTTTCACATGGGTCATGGCGACCTGCCTACCTTGGTCATGCCCCATACCGGTTATATTCACATTCACGTAGAGATGGTTATCTATGAGTCTATAGGTTCATTCTCATACCATGTACTTTTCACTTAGATTCTCAAGATCCTATGAAACCTCTTTAGGTTACCTCAAAACCAACAGAACTAGTATGCACCCTACCAAAGGGTCCCTCTCCTAGGATGGGAGGACACTACAACTTGTGACAACATGGTCACAAACATCCTTAGGGTTTACATCCATATGAGCATGCTTTAACCAGCAACTACTAAGGCACAAGTGTACCTACTAAACCATGCTAGGTCACACTTGTTCTCATCCTCGACATTAGACCAACTTAGTTGTGAGGGGTTCATCAAACATACACTTTACTTAAGGGGTTTCTTTTACCCTTGCACATGAGGAGTACCATGCTCGAAACTATAGAGACTCAAATCTCATCATGAGCATTGGGCACACTACTTCCCCTCTTAGGCCTAGGAACCTTAGGTTCACCTTTGGGTATCTAGCTGCATGCTCCATCTCTTAACCACAAATAAAGTATGTCCAAGGTACGTCATGTACTTCCATGATCCTTTTATATAAGCAGCACCTCAGAGTTGAGTCCTCCTCAAGGACAACCAACTCGGTATAAAACCTCACAATTGGTTACTTAAACCTCCTCATGGTCTAAGGCACTCTTTGTCTCATCTCAGTAGGTAATACTTATACCATAGGCACACAAGTACCAGAAACATCATCCTCTCTTTAGGGATTGGTTCCTCTAAAGGCCACCAAGATATCATTGACCTCCATGGATCAAGCACGAGGCACCCACTATCATCCACTTAGGTCGCATCATCCTCAACTATGTTCCTCATGTCTCAGAATCTAAGCTTCCAACCTTCCTACTGGGGTCCCACTTTCTCTCTCTAGAGCTAACTCCACATCCAACCATAATACTAGAGGTCATCTCTTCATGAAGGATCAAGCTCATAGGCATACCTCCACACGGGTGAAGCCTATGCTCAAACTTATGTTTGCTCATGATTATCCATATCCCCTTATGCTTATCATGCATACTGGCCAGGGTTTCAACCTACCGCCATCTACTGATGTACTCTGGGTGCAAGCTATAATCTACTTGCAACAACATATAAGGTTTCTATAGGTTCTTCTCTAACCTCATCCATGAAGGAGGTATCCTTTGCTCAAACCTGCACGACCCTTCCCAGGTTTGGGTTGCTAAAGATACTCAATCATCAACTTCTCATGGATCCTATGGCATCTAAGGCATGTTTATCCAAACATCTGATCTACCAAGACATCTAACCCATCATGTCATCTCTCTCTCTAACCTTCACTTAGGGTTAGGGTTAACATCATCCTCAAAGGATGTGCTAAGTCTCTACTTTTAATGGAGGTCTCTTCCTCCAAGACTAACTCTCTCTACTCATCCTCCTACCAAGGAGGTCTATCCTCAGGCCTCTCCTGAGGGCAATGACAACTCGTGTCATACTACCTAAGCATGTATCTATTCTTTTATGCTTACTCTATTAAGCTTATGTCCATGACATCTTATTTACATGCTTTTTATTAATTTGGTGGAGGATTCCTTAGTCCTTATCAACCTTACCCATACCTCAAGAGGGTGAGGAGAAGAGAGAAAACCCTAATCCTTAAGGTCCTTAACATAATTTCAGTTGAGAAGGGATGAACAAGATGAGAGAGTCCTAAAGGTATCTTATTTCAAGTCATATCCTAAGACATCGGCCAGGTAGTCACACAATCTGAGAGTCCTCATATTCCGACTAGCGGTGCGGAGGAAAATATTGCCAGCCCCCAAACATGATCCTTTTCTAGACACCTCAATCTTTTAGACAATCCTCTAATAACTCCCTTTGGTTCTACATAATTTGTAAAATTTAATAATTATTAAAGATTAATTGAGGAACCTATGCTCTGATACCAATTGTAATGACCCCCCCTCCCGATAACCCCCAATTAAGGGAGACCCGAAGGTCAGAGCCGTTATTCAATTAACAGGATCAAAGGATCGACAAATAATCAATAATAATTATGAAATTCTACTAACTAACTGGAATTTGGTATAAAATTAAAACTTTACTTACCTTTGAAAACTCTGGAAATCTATCTATCCAAAGCTTGAATTAGTCTATCTAATCCTCATTGCACTTGATTTCTTATTTCCACAATGTGTCACTTTACTGTTTGTTCTTTCAATTGTTTTTCCTAAAACGCCGACAAACAAAATGTCGGTCAGTATATCGAAATATACTGGTATGTGGGAACAACCAAAATCTTGCAAATATGGCTAACAATTTAATAATCGCAATCAAATTAATTAACAAGCCAATTTACACTTTTCAGTATGACATTCTCCACCACTTTTGCCCTAACCCTGGCATACCCACCTTACGGTTCCCTTTGCCAATGACTTAAGGCCACCTTCTCCATCCCGAGCTTGGTGCCAGGGGTCACCACTCATGGTGCCCACTAGTCGTGCAATATCATAGGCCACCTTCTCATTCCCGAGCTTGGTGCATGGGGTCACCACTCAAGGTGTCCATTGGTCTACCCATCTGGGCCTGACCTTTGGCATCATCCATCAGGGTGGCATGTAGGTGTGAGAATACATACTTCTATTTTTAATGTGATAATCATAGTGACTTAATAATTTGCAAGTATGAACATCCAAATAGATATATTGCATTCAATGCTATTAATCATCCGGAAAATCTTCGGGAAACTAAGGCGGTTATCCATAATTAACCACATACCTGGTCCAGAGCAACTTGATGTCCAATCATTAACAATCAAACAAGCAATCAGCAATATCCTAAAATTAATGCATATCACACATGTGTCATTATTTTATCCAAAACATTTTCAAGGTTGACTTGGGTCGCTACTTAGGGTTCCTAGGCTAACTTTAGGATTTTATTAGGGTTTTTGGCCTCCATAATGCATTTATCACTTTTAATGTTCTTTTGATCCACAAACCCTAATTTCAATATCATAGGCATGATTGAATCCCAATTAGGTCAGATATATTTCTTTTACACTAAAACCAACATGTTTTATTCTTTTAGGTCATGTCAAGATCATTAAGGCCAATTATCATTTTTAGGTTCTTTATCAATGATTATAGTTCAATTGACAATTGTACCTTAATTACTATTTATCACATATGCTAGGTTAATAAACCTAATTTAACATTGATTGCACTTTTGTACACAGGAAAATCCTAATCAAGAAAATCATGGGTTTTTAAACTCAAATCATATTCCTATTATCCTTTTTCTGTCAAAAGGTCCAATCTTGATTTAGAATATTAAACTAGTTATTAAACTCACCATTAAACAAATCTAGGGTTTTAGATCCATTTAAAGCATTAAAGTACTAACTCTATATACTTTTCAAACTAGAAGTAAAACTAGCCTCTACTAGTATTTTTATTGAATTCCTAGTACTTTTCTGAGCAAGATTCATGGATTAACTTTCCTCATCGGAGTTTTCTATCAAAAGATATGATTTTAATAAGGAAACTTCCTTTTTCTAGTTTCTTTTCTAATTTTAGAAAAACACAGATCGTCTGATTAATGGATCGCTGGTCCACTTAGGATCCAAAGTTTACAGATGCGTGCACCCACTTGCGATTAAAAGGATCAAAATACAACTTTACCCTTACCTCTTCATTGTGCGCACAAGAGCAAGGACGTCTTTTACCCCTTTTTCTTCTTCTTCTTTCTTGCGACTCATGTTTGCGATCTAGCTTTCCCGACGGTCAACTTCTAGGTTGACTTTGGGCTCTTCTTGCTCCGCGCACAAGCTGCCATCACCGGAAGCTCCACCCTGCTACCCCGAACTCATCGAGCATATCAATTGGCTGCTCCCTTCCGCCCACCACCACAACGACAAGGTTCTACCTCCAGTGGAGGTTCTCTTGTGTAGAAGTCGAAGGTCGAGATGTTTCCAGCAATTGAACGTACTAAACCACTCATTGCCATCCCTCTCACTTGCACGGATGATCAGTGTGTTTGCAGGTGTCATGGGTATCCCCCTCCTTATATAGGTAGGGTTGGCGTGCGATCCAGAATTGGGGAAAACTCCCTTCCAGCAGATGAGCCCCATAAAGTTAGGCTCGTTCAACTTGGGAAAGTCTCTCGAATTCACAGGAAAACACTATTGGCTCGCAATCACCCTGGATCCTAAGGATATCGGAGAGGAAATCTTCCCTGTAACCTGCAACTTTCCAGACCGTGTGGGACTTAGGAGATGGGCGACCAACGTTGGATTGATATCCAACGGTCTCAGTTGCACACGATCAAACTAAAACGAAAATCATTTTCCTAATTCAGAATAAATCCAATTTTTTTTGCAATTTCTTAGGAAATTTGTATCTCCCAAACCCTTGCTCCTTTTTAACTCAAATTTTAAGGAAAGGTTTGCCTTGGCATTATCTAGTTTTGCATGAAACTTGGGAAGCACATTGCAATGGATGAGAAGGCTTACTACTCTCCCAAGTTATTCATCAATTTATTCAAAATTAATTGTTATTTCCTTTCTGTTTGCCATTATTTTGTTATTTTGGGTCCCTTGGACCTCATGAAATCCAAAGGCATGGATTCCCATATTAGGGAAAATCTATTTGCCTTTATCTTCTTTTGAAAGTCAATTTCTCATACTTCCCTTTTATTAATCAATTTTTTTTTGAGGTATATTTATTAATCAATTTCTTTTTCCTTTTTAATTCTCTTTTTAAGGATTTCTCTTTATCTATCTTCTAATTTCCTATTGAAATTCCTTTTAACATTAGGAATCCTTGGGATACGAAAATCCACCAAGGATAACTCAATTATACCTCTTTTCATGTATTTTCCACATTTTATCCCTATTTTCAATTTCTTTCTTAACAAGGAAATACTTAATTGGTCTTTTCTTTTCTTGTTGCATTCTCTATGCAACTTTGGAGTCCTTGGGACCCAAGGAACCCAAGAGGCACGAAATCCAACTTTGTATTGTATTCTTTTGCCTTCTCGAGGTTTCCACACCTTTCTTTTCTCAAAAATTAATTATTCATATACTAATTGAATTTCCTTGTTATTGGGCCCAATAGCCAAAAAAGCCCACACAACAATCATCAAGGCTATTGTAATGAAAAGACATTATTATTTGTTCATTTATCTTTAATATGAGAAATTACATTTCTCAGCAAATGAACCCAAAATTGTGGTTATAACACCAACGACATGTGTTGAGTGTAGTGATTTCAGGTCAAAGAATACACTCACCACCATCATTGTGAGTATTGACTGTGACTACCATGTCATGGTTCCATGTGTCAAACTCACAGTGGGTCTGTCTGGTACACTTGTTCTCTAACAAGTACCTATGTGTTTGGTGTGATATCTCTATATCATGACTAATGAGATTCTATCATCAACCAACACCATAATCTAGTCTTGTGTGTCATTGTTGTTTATCTACCTTCCACAATGACATCCGACTAGGGACATATCAAGAATGTACAAACTCTTAGCATCTATATGATCTCATCGTTCAGGTCCTAAACCTGAAAGCATACGTCATTGAGTACTGTCATTCTCTAGACATTCAATCTGTTCTATCACTATCTCATATGACTGTACCAGAAAGAATTGGAAGCTTGCCTTTGATGTTTATCAAATCAATCTTAATGTATCCCACCAATCATCCCATGATTGTCCCTCAGGGCATACATACCAACAGAAACCCTAGTTGAGGGTGATTCCATTAGAAACCCTAGTTGAGGGTGATTCCATGTGAAACCCTAGTTGAGGGTGATTCTATGTGAAACCCTAGTTGAGGGTGATTTCATGAGAAACGCTAGTTGAGGGTGATTCCATGAGAAACCCTGACTAAGTATTAACACCACATGATGTTCTAATGTTATGTTGTGATGAGAGGCCCTAAGAAGGGTGAAGGTATGTGAGACTCTAATGTGGAGTCATAATACATAAAGCCCTAATCCTGGGCAATATGACAATGAATCATAATCCTATTATTAAATAAGGGTATAAGGAAACCCTAATGATGAGATAGAAGGAATGACCTTATAAAGGTGAAACATTTCAAGTGGTTGATTACAAGCAACCTTATTGTAAACAATGACTTTATCATTAGACAAGCCCATATCATTAAAGATAGTTGGATAATTCTAAAGTGTGGCCTATGCATTATATGCTAAAGGTGAGAGTTTAGTGATGGAATTTATTAAGAGGGAAATACCTAAATACAAGATAAGTTGGTTAACTCAAGAAAGTCTGATATGATGAGAAAAGTGATACATGAAGATATGATAGTTATCACATTCAACACTTCAGGGTTTATATACCTTGATGTACTCCAAATCCAATATAATTGGGTAAGAAAAATATGAAATGTGCTATGCAAATATTACAATGAAATGTAATGAGTTGTTGCACTTTGATGAGTGTTAATTAATGTATCTTGAGAATGGGGTTAAGCCCAAATAATGAGTATGATGTAGTCATACCATGATGAGGATGAGAAATGAACTCATACTTTGAATTGATGATCATTAATGCTATATGATGAGAGTAATGATCTTGAATAATTATTTATGATATCTTTGAATGCCCCAAAGGTATGGAATAATGAATTAAGGATTGGATATATTATATAATGAAACCCTAATTAATGAGAAATGGGAAATCCTAACTCTAATTTTGGGTAAAGGGAATGACAAGCCCTATTTGATAGTATACCCTAATTCCTGGGAAAGGAATAATGGTGTTACTATTGTATCACATGATGTGATGAATATCTTGTATGACTATTATCTTGTCTAATAACCATACAGATATTATGAGATGATGAATATAGCCAGGTTTGAGCTGTGACATTTATATAATAAATGTTGATTGGCCTTTGGTGCCTTGATGTTGTTGTTGCTTGATAAAAGTAGCAATGTGCATGGATTTTATGAGTCATGAGTAAATTGTTGCCTAGAAAGAGGTGACAAGATATTATGTGGCCTTGAAAGCCATGAGTGATACTTGTGTAACAAGTATCATGAATGCCTTGTTCAGATGACCTGAAGGTGATAGTTACTTAATAAATGGTAATGTTGCTCAATGATGAGTTAAGGGTTTGAATACCCAGAACCATATGATTATGATGATGAGATGTGAAGGGATGAGAATTACCAATATTGAAATGAGGGACTGAGTTCCCAAGGTCTTTGAAAGACTGATAAGTACATGATAACAGTAGTACATGTCTCTTTATAGCATTGTTGTAATAAGTCTTGTTTGAGAACTTGGTTGATGTTAAAAGAATATGAAAATGTACATAATTAATCAAGTGAAATCTATTCATGTAGATCCCTGACCATAGATCCATCATCGTCAGTAATAAGGTGATGGTGAAACGGGTGCCCGTGGCAAAACCCGGAACACATAGTTGGAATATGTGGGGGTAAATGGGCGGAAAATATCCTTACGTCCGGTGAAGAGATTTGAGGGAAGGTAAATATCAAACCTCTCAATCCTTCATGTGTCGGGATGGATGTATCATAAATCTCCTGATGGTTGGGATATATGTAACATTAATCTCCCAATGATATTTAATGTCGGGTTGAGGAGATAAACATTAAATCTCTCGATGGTTGATGCTAGTGCAGTTGATGCTGTAACTCGATAGTGAAGTTCTAGTATACCCTGGAAAGTTATTTTGAGCAGTGAACACAATCCTTCTTGTTGTCTCGCACTGACCAGGATGTGAGAGGTCATGGAAATCCAGCTCTTCCATTGACCTATGTATGGTACCGATTTCGACTTCGCAGTAGGCGGTTGGAGAATGAGCGGTATACCTCATATCCTCAGGGCATAAGTGTGTTGTAAAATGAAATCAGTCATATATCATGTTTGCTTAAGGATTGAATACGGAAATTCATTGGCTGATGTTACATTTTTGTTATATATCTATAGTTCATTGATGTTATTCGTATCTGTTTGTATTCATTACAAATAGATGGATGAATTATGATTCTACCAAGTGTATATGCAATGTTCTCCTAGCGAAAGGAGATTACTTCACTTTGTTCATACAATGACTTACCTGATGTTGATTATATATATAAATCCTTCTGCTCAGTTTATTTTAATAAACTTCTATAACAATGTTTTGGCGAAGAGTTATATCTCCCACGGGGGCAATTTACAATTGTCTCACCCCCGTGGGATCTAACTTTTTAGGTGGACGCAGACAAAGAAGTAGAATCCCATTGCAAGGAAAGGACAACAGCAGTAACATCAGAGACAGTAGTGAGATCTCAAGTGGAGATATTTCCTGTCAAGTTATGTAGTTAGAAAGTCCTATGTGTCGTCTTTGTACTCTTAGGTCCTCGGTGTTTTTAGTCAGTGTTATAATGAATCGTTTGAGATTTTGGCTTGAAGCCTCGAAATTCGAATGATGTCTGTATATAATGTTTATAGGGCAGCTGATGTTGTAGTCTCTAAAAAGGGATGGTACAAGTTATGTACGTTTGAACCAGAATGTAAATGTTATACAATGGTTCTTGATGGAAAAGATTTCCTATGTGTGGTTCTCTTTGCAAAAAGTTTTAATTTTTAGTGATTTTTAGTAATCCGCTGCAATTAATTCGTTTCTGCTTAAGTTAATCTTGTTTTTGTGAGTTGGATGCCACAAATTAGTGGTATCAGAGCTCTAGGTTCGCTGACTCTACAGAGACATAGGACTAAGGTAGTAGAGTTTGTTCTGGTGTCATCCAGTGTATCTCATAGTGTCTTATGCTCGTATAAGAGAAGAAGAACTTAAAGATGATTGGGTCACATGAGGAGGTTGCTGTTGAAAGCAACAATGTTGCACCAAGAAGAGGTGCATGGGAACATGCAAGAGAGAGATAATTGCCTGAGAATCCCCTAGTTGATCCATCTATAATAAGATAATCCTTCTTTAAGTATTATTGTTGGAGAACTTATGACAACAACAATGTAAATAGTGGATCAAGCATTGGCAGTGTAACCTAGATTACCAGCCCCAATGATGATGTTTTAGATATCAACAAGATTTGTAATCATCATCAGTAGGTTGAAGCAAAAGGAAATTATGAATTTCTAGACTTAAACTGAGTTTGTACTCAAACTTAGCCTGTTGAATCAACCTTTGAGGCATAGTTAGCCTGAGGTAGTGAATAATCCATGTATTATGACAAGTTAGACTAGATAATGTCATTCAAATATGTCATCTTATGAATTCCTGGATTAATTGAGAAAGTAATTGATTAATCTTTCCTTGATTAGTCCTATGAGGACTTATGTTTTGTATAGTAAAACATTACAAATGTTTTATGTTGTTCTTACCTCTATAAGAAAAGATGAGGTACAGAAGAGATACCTGGATGAACTCCAGGAATGTTAAATCTTATGCTTGTGATAAAATGGAAGGAATACGATAGTATACAAAGTGCATACCACTTAATCTCAGTATTTATATACCCTGGCCAGGTATACAACTATTGATGACAAAGTGAGTATGGAAACTCTTAGATTGTTGTCTTTTTAATTGCTCTAATCAAGTAGTCATTCTGAGACAATCTAATGAGTATCATGAAATCAGGAATATAGAATGAATAAATGTGTCATATCCTAAGCATAGGAAAGAGAAGTCTGAGATAATCTCAGATGAGCATGTTGTATGAGAAACTTAAAGTGTACTCCTCATAAGATAAGAATAAGAATAAGGGAGATAAACCCTATTCAATAATGTTGCAAGCATAATAAAGATCTTTCCCATAATAAGGAAATGGGAAATGTGATGAGATCATGAGATGATCATAAACATGCTAGATAATAATAAAGAATGGGATAATGACATGCAATCATCCTTACAAATTCCAATGCTAAAGGCAAGGAACCTAGAATAAGACAAATAATAAATGATTCATGAATAGTTGAAAATACATGAATTAATAAGAGGAATATGAATCCTTGTTTTCTTTCCTTTCAGGGACATGGCAATCAAGTGGGATTTAGAACACTTGATGTGCATAAGATAAAAGTGTTCAAGTGATGGATACTTAGAAAAGTATCAGTTTATCTTGGACTTTGGTTCCAAGATGAGGACATATGCAACAATTAATGTTCCAAGATGAAAGGAAGATAAAAATGTGATGTGTTTTCAACACATGTGATGGATACCAAGGTGAAAGATTTTGGTATCTGAGAATTATCAGATGGTTTAGGTTGGATACCTGGAGTGGTCAACTATGAAATTATTCTAATTATATAAAATGATATGAACATCATATGTTAGGGGTTTATGCTTTGCATAAACATGATATTAATATAGAATGTATGACGTCTCTCTAAATAAGAAAAGAGTTATTTGACACAAAGTTGACTCCATAGTCAATGATGAGGAACAATGGAGCATGTGTTTTGTGTGTTGATTCTATAAGAATCCTGTATGGAAACACTTTGTGCTGATCAAAGTTTTATGGTGTCTCCACAATAAGGACATGTTATGTGAAGACTAGATAGTATGATGAATGAAATACATCTGTCTTCCTTTATCTAGGATTTCGAGGACAAAATCCTTGTTAGGGGTTTATAATTTGTAACATCCCTAACCTGGGTTATACTTTAACCCTAGGTGTTTTGATTAAGAAAGATGATTACATGCTTAATGTCATCTTATGAAAAGTAATTAGGCCTTAAGAGGAACTTATGTTTCAATTCTAGTCCTTTTTGAACATTGTTGAAATGAATGTTTTGTTTGTTTTGGACTAAAGTGAAAATTACCCAAGTTGAGGGGTTTAAGTGCAAATTGTGCATGATAATATTATCCTCATGTGTTGAATCATCATGAGAGTGAAGATGATGCAGAGGTATGGCTTGTGACAGCCTGAATACCAAGAAAGAGCTGATAAAGCAATGGTTGTGCATGAAAACCTAGTTTTGGTGTAATGTGCACTTTACCCAAAACCTAGGCTGCTATATGTAATTTACCACTTAAATAAGGTCCCTAATGTTTCTTGGAATCATTTAGAGAAAAGAAAATGAGAGGGGCGCCTCATTTGAATTAGGTTGGAGGAGAGAGAATCTTGATATTAAAATAATCAAGATTTAATCCTAATTGAAACCCTAATTCGATTTAGGGCAAAAAATAAATGTATTAATTAAAGGGCCTTCAATCAAAATTAAAATGGTTGGTTTCTAATGTGTGTGTTGACATACTTGAGCTTTGAAAGGACCACGAAAATATCCAAGGGAGTGGATAACTCATTCACAATTTTATAAGGAAAAGAAATATCTACTCAAATATGGATATTAGTATAATATGATTTGAGGTGCTTAATTTGCTTTTCTTTAAATCATGGATAATTGAGAGGAATAAGAGGCAAACAAGATAGCCTCGTCCCTAATGAATAGAATGGGGCAAGGGGCAAGGATAAGGGGGAGATAATGCCTACTTTCTCTCTCCTAATTGAATTTTTAATAAAAATTGCATATAAGCTCATTTATCCATAGATAAAAGGGGAATTTCGAATTCACTTCTTCCCTTTGCTTGGAAAACGACCAAGGAGCTTGTAAGTACCAGGTGGAAGACTCCCAACCTGTTGGTAAGCTCTTGACCTTGGTTCACCACAATTTCATGGTGGAAATCACAAATCAATGCATGATTTCTTCCTATTTCGATCTCCTTTTCAATTCCAACCATTCCTTTTCACTTAAACAGTTAGGATGAGCCTTGGAATGGTGCAAGGAGTTGCATCCACCATTGTTGCCATGAGCTTGGAGCTTTGGATCTTAATTGGAGGCGGGTTTTATAACTTGAAACCCTAACTTTGTTATTGCATTCAATTCCCCATCAAATAATGATCATTTCCCTATTTACAATTATTGATTTGGTTGATTGATGCAATCTTCCTGGAAATCACAGCAGGTTTCGTGGGTCTAGAGCTTGATGATGATGACATCATCATAAGAACACAGCTCCCCAAAGATCTATACTAAATGGTTTCAGTCAAATGTCCAAACGGTTTGAGCAAACGGTTTCAAACAATTTGGAATGAAATAGTTTCACTAAACCACATGGAAGAAAATGGTTTAGGACCGTTTGGTGGTGTTGACCAGGGTTGACCATTTGGAGATTTGTTTAAAATGATCTAGGGTAATGACCTATCAATTTTTATTGATTAGTTCCAACTGGTTCATGAGTTGAAGGTCAATCAATCACCTAAACCCTAATCGGGTTGAGTGCTGATTTCAAAAGTGATTGAGTTTGAAACTTGGGTTGATTGACCCAAACGGTTTCAAAACCATTTGGGGATCACCCAAACGGTCTCAAGACCATTTGTAGGTCACCCAAGATCATTTGTAGGTCTAGGGTTGAGTATGGTTAAGCAATTGAAGATCCAAAGATACTAAGTTGGAGTGTAATGAATTGCTGATTTAGTGATCAATCCAATGACCCAAACCCTAATTGGTTGACTTGGATTTTGATGTTGACATGGGCAAATGGTCTCAAGACGGTTTGGTGGTCATCCAAACGACCTCAAGACTGTTTGGTGTCAGGTCATGTTCAATTTGGATGATGGTTCAATGGTTTCAAAGTAACTAATCTTACATTGATTAGTGTTGAAGGATCATCGATTCCAAACCCTTATTCAATTGATTCAAACCCTAATTGATGAGTAATTTATGGTCAATTGAGGGTCAAATCAGTTGAATGTTGACCTATTTAACTCAATCAAAGTATGTATGAGGATAGGTCCAATTGATGATTGGTTACATGAATTCATTGGTTGAAGGAATCAACATTGAGAACCCTAAACCGATTGGTGTAGTTGAGACCATCTTTGGTCCATGCGGTTTTGAGGAGGTTTGGACCAAATGGTTTCAAGACCATTTGGGACCAAACGATCCCAAATCAGTTGAGCCCATGTGGTTTCAAAAAGATGCTTTAGCAAACGGTTTCAAGTACTTGCTTTAGCAAACGGTCTCAAGCACCACCTTTACCAAACAGTTTCAAACCGTTTGAACTTTGAAAGACCAAGACCGTTTGGGACTCAAGTAGTCAAAATTGATTCAGGATTCAATTGGTTAATCCATTTGGACACCTATTGTAATTGAAGATTCAATTTATCAATTCAATTGGATACCTTATGTAATGGAGGTCCAATGTGATTGAATCTCTTGAGAATAGAGATGATGAATGATTCATTCATCCAATGATGATTAGTAATGATAATCAATGAAGGTACAAAGGTTGAAACCCTAATAATACCTAAGTGATTAGTTCCAATTAAGGGATGAACCCTGATTGCTTATAGGATCAATGACTTGGTACACTATGTTAATCATAGTTGTATGTACTAGATTGAAGGGTTGATATGACCTAATCAAGTTGATAAGATGATAGTATGAATTCATACATGAATACGATTCATGTGGTGATTAAGGGTATGATCCTTAAGTAGAGAGATCATGAAGCCTTAATCATGAACATAAACCCTAATTGACGGGGCTATTGAGTTCTAACCCTAGCTGAGGGCAATTCTAAATGTAACCCTAATCCAGGGTAGTGATGTGTGAAACTCCAATTTAGGGAAATGAGATGTAAAACCCTAATTGGAATGAATAGTGAATCTCTAATTATGGACAATTGAATGAAGTCCTAATGGAAATGAATAGTAAACCCAAATTGTGGGAAACTATGGTGGAAACCCTAGTTGAGGGTGATTCCATGAGAAACCCTAGTTGAGGGTGATTCCATGATAAACCATAGTTGAGGGTGATTCCATGTGAAACCCTAGTTGAGGGTGATTCCATGTGAAACCCTAGTTGAGGGTGATTCCATGAGAAACCCTAGTTGAGGGTGATTCCATGAGAAACCCTGACTAAGTATTAACACCACATGATGTTCTAATGTTATGTTGTGATGAGAGGCCCTAAGAAGCGTGAAGGTATTTGAGACTCTAATGTGGAGTCATAATACATAAAGCCCTAATCCTAGGAAATATGACAATGAATCATAATCCTAATTTTAAATAAGGGTATAAGGAAACACTACTGATGAGATAGAAGGAATGACCTTATAAAAGTGAAACATTTCAAGTGGTTGATTATAAGCTACCTTGTTGCGAACAATGTCTTTATCATTAGACAAGTCCATATCATTAAAGATAGTTGGACAATTCTAATGTGTGGCCTATGCAATATATGATAAATGTGAGAGTTTAGTGATGGAATGTATTAAGAGGGAAATACCTTAATACAAGATAAGTTGGTTAACTCAAGAAACTCTGATATGATGAGAAAAGTGATACATCAAGATATGATAGTTATCACATTCAACACTTCAGGGTTTATATACCTTGATGTACTCCAAATCCAATATAATTGGGTAAGAAAAATATGAAGCGTGTTATGCAACTATTACAATGAAATGTAATGAGTTGTTGCACTTTGATGAGTGTTAATTAATGTATCTTGAGAATGGGGTTAAGCCCAATTAATGAGTATGATGTAGTCATACCATGATGAGGATGAGAAATGAACTCATACCTTGAATTGATGATCATTAATGCTATATGATGAGAGTAATGATCTTGAATAATTATTTATGATATCTTTGAATTCCCCAGAGGTATGGAATAATGAATTAAGGATTGGATAGATTATATAATCATGAAACCCTAATTAATTATAAATGGGGAATCCTAACCCTAATTTTAGGTAAAGGGAATGACAAGCCCTATTTGATAGTAAACCCAAATTCCTGGGAAAGGAATAATGGTGTTACTATTGTATCACATGATGTGATGAATATCTTGTATGACTATTATCTTGTCTAATAACCATACATATATTATGAGATGATGAATATAGCCAGGTTTGAGCTGTGACATTTATATAATAAATGTTGATTGGCCTTTGGTGCCTTGATTTTGTTGTTGTTTAATAAAAGTAGCAATGTGCATGGATTTTATGAGTCGTATGAGTAAATTGTTTCCTAGAAAGAGGTGACAAGATATTTTGTGGCCTTGAAAGGCATGAGTGATACTTGTGTAACAAGTATCATGAATTCCTTGGTCAGATGACCTGAAGGTGATAGTTACCTAATAAATGGTAATGATGCTCAATGATGAGTTAAGGGTTTGAATACCTAGAACCATATGATTATGATGATGAGATGTGAAGGGATGAGAATTCCCAGTATTGAAATGAGGGACTGAGTTCCCAAGGTCTTTGAAAGACTAATAAGTACCTGATGAAAGTAGTACATGTCTCTTTATAGCATTATTGTAAAAGTCTTGTTTGAGAACTTGGCTGATGCTAAAAGAATAGGAAAATGTACATAATTAATCATGTGAAATCCATTCATGTAGAGCCTTGACCATAGATCCATCATCGTCAGTAATAAGGTGATGGTGAAACGGGTGCCCGCGGCAAAACCCGAAATGCATAGTTGGAATATGTGGGGGTAAATGGGCGAAAAATATCCTTATGTCCGGTGAAGAGATTTGAGGGGAGGTAAACATCAAACCTCTCAATCCTTCATGTGTCGAGATGGATGTAACATTAATCTCCCAATGATATTTAATGTCAGGTCAAGGAGATAAACATTAAATCTCTCGATGGCCGATGAGAGTGTAGTTGACGCTGTAACTCTATAGAGAAGTTCTAGTATACCCTAAAAAGCTACTTTGAGCAGTTAACGTAGTCCTGCTTGTTGTCCTGCACTGACCGGGATGTGAGAGGTCATGAGAATCCAGCTCTTCCATTGACCTATGTATGGTAACAATTTCGACTTCGCAGTGGTCGGTTGGAGAATGAGCGGTATACCTCATCTCCTCAGGGCATAAGTGTGTTGTAAAATGAAATCAACCGTATAGCATGTTTGTTTAAGGATTGAATACAAAAATTCATTGGCTGATGTTACATTTCTGTTATAAATTTGTACTTCATTGATTTTATTCATATATGTTTGTATTCATTACAAGTAGATGGTTGAATTGTGATTCTACAATGTGTAGATGCAATGTTCTCCTTGGGAAAGGAGATTACTTCACTTTGTTTATATAATGACTTACCTACTGTTGATTATATATATAAATGCTTCTGCTCAGTTTATTTTAATAAACTGCTATAACAATGTTTTGGCAGAGAGTTATATCTCCCGCTGGGGCAATTTACAATTGTCTCACCCCCTTGGGATCCAACTTTTTAGGTGGACGCAGACAAAGAAGCAAAATCCCATTGCACGGAAAGGACAACAGTAGTAACATCAGAGACAATAGTGAGATCTCAAGTGGATATATTGCCTGTCAAGTTATGTAGTTAGAAAGTCCTATGTGTCGTCTCTATACTCTCAGGTCCTTGGAGTTTTTAGTCAGTGTTATAATGAAACGTTTGAGATTTTGGCTTGAAGCCTGAAAATTCAAATGATGTCTGTATATAATGTTTATAGGGCAGCTGATGGTGTAGTCTCTAAAAAGAGATGGTACAGGTTATGTACGTTTGAACCAGAATGTAAATGTTATACAATGGTTCTTGATGGAAAATATTTCCTATGTGTGGATCTCTTTGAAAAAAGTTTTAATTTCTAGTGATTTTTAGTAATCTGCTGCAATTAATTCTCTTCCGCTTAAGTTAATCTTGTTTTTGTGAGTTGGATGCCACATTTTAGACCTAGCAGATGCTGATATGTAGCAAACAGAGTTGGAGAAAGTGTTCAAGATTATGAATATACCTGAAGAGGACAAAGTTAAGCACACGATATACCTGTTAAAAGGTAGTGTTGGCCAATGGTGGGCCATAGAAGAAGCGAAAAGACCAAGAGTTGTGATAGTATGGGAGGAATTTTGGCGAGAATTTGTCATTTGATACTTCCCAGTGACATATCTAGATGAAAAGATATCTCAGTTTGAGAATATTCATCAAGGATCAATGATCATTAATGAGTATGAGTCAAAGTTTATGGAGCTTCTGAGGTTCTTCCCTCATATGGTAGCAATATATGCTGAAAGGATTTGTAGGTTTGAGAAAGGCCTAAGTATGGAGTTGACTACAACAATGTCGGCTTTATAGAATAGATAGATGTTTTTCACCTTTATGGTGTTAGTTAGGTAGATTGAGAGATCTGCAATAGAGACGTGTGAAGCTAATTCTAAGAAAAAATTGGATCAGTTCCAAGGGCAATCTTTTGGAGGCTTTAAGAAGCCAAGGTTTTCCCCACAATAGTTTTAGCAGTTGTTAAGTTTTATTGAGCATAGGTCATTTACACCATCATAGTTGACATTGAGTAGGGACTGAGGCCACGATTTTCCACCTAGAGGAGCTCATAACACATCATCAGTTTTAATGACAGGATCATCTAGGCCACAAAATGATAATTGGAGCTACCATCAATGTGGAAAGATAGGGCATATTAGATGGAATTGCCATAAGATGAATGAGGAGGTGAACCAACAACCAAGTCAAAGTCAACAAGATTCGCAATAGTGACAATTTAGTAGTGGGCTGACTGAGGATACAGTCAGGCATCACAAGAAGGTTCCTCTAGACAAGCTATTAGAGGACATGGATGACAACAGGGGATGGCTAGGTTCTACATCGTGAACTAGACATAATCATTCGTCAATCCATGGGTTGTTAAAGGTCAGATGGAGGTATTTCATTCTAATTTTCCTGCTCCTTGTTTTGTATCTATACTAGTTGATACGAGTGCAGTTAGAAAGGTGATATAGTTGTAATTTGCATTCTAGTGATACATCTAATAGTCTTCGACTAGAGACTCCTTTGGTTGATTCCGCCAAAATTTGGGAAGTATGTCCCTCTTGCATTCTTTCTTTTTTGGGATGCAGCATTCAAGTGCACCTAATGCCACTTGATATGCATGGATTGAATGTGATCCAAGGGAGGGATACCTTGAATAAGTACAAGGTGGTGTTGGACTATAGTACTCAGATGGTGATGTTCCATGATGGAGATGTCTCATGGATCTTTAAAGGTGATAGAAAGATTCATCCTACATGTTTGATGTCAGCTACGATAGCTGAGAGGTTGATGAGATAAGGGTGTGAGGATTTCTTAGCACATGTTGTGGATACCAAGGAAAGAGGTCCTAATATCCAGGTGGTATTGATGGTATGGGAGTTTGAAGATATTTTTCCTAATGAGTTTCTTGGTATTACCCATCCTAGAGAGCTTGATTTTGAGATCAATCTTGTACTTGGAACACATCGCATAGCACAATCATTATACAGGATGGCACTAATAGAGATGCAGGACATTAAAAAAGAATTACAGGAACTGTTAGAGACAAACTTTATCAGACCAAGCACTTCCCCTTGGGGTGTTCCCATGTTGTTCATAAAAAAGAAGGACAAATAAGATAAACAAAAGAATAGTAAAGTTACAACTATAAGAAGCAGATAATCATTATTTAAAGGATGCGAAATTATTTTTGAATTATGTAACATCCAAAAAATTCAAAAGTAATATGAAGAACATGTATTATGTCTATCAACAATATGTATAAAGATCAAGCAAGGCCTCATCCAATGTTTCCGTATTTGATCCTATACAGATATACTATACTTCCAATTACATATTTTATTATGTCCCAAGGATTTGAGTCATACCACCCAATTCCATCCGACCACTCCTAAGTCAAAATCGGTGCCATACCAAGTCTAGTGGAAGAGTCAGAATCCATGACCTCACCTTCCTTGGTCTACACGAGTGAACAATCAGTGACATGCCAGTCAAGCAACTTCTAGTGACATATATTCCAAATGATGATGAAGATGACTTCCTACTCAATGCATCAGCTAACACGTTCACCTTGCATGGATGGTAATCTATTGTGCAATCATAATCTTTGATTAACTCCATCCATCTCCTATGTCTCTTATTCAACTCCTACTTTGAAAAGATATACTCTAGATTCATTTGGTCGGTGAAGATATGAAATTTTTCTCCATAAAGGTAGTGTCTCCAAATCTCCAAAGCATGAACTACAACTGCAAGCTCTAGATCATGTGTTGGTTAATTCTCCTCGTGTTTCTTAAGTTGTCATGAAGCAAATGAAATCACATTCTTTCCTACATCAATATGCATCCCAACCCATTCTTAGAAGCATCACCACAGACAATGTAGCCTTTTCCATTATCTAGTAGCACTAACACCTATGCTTTAGTCAACTTATCTTTCAACTATTGGAAAGAACGTTGACATTTGTCATCCCAAGCCAGAGGAACATCCTTCCTGGTTACCCTAGTTAGGGGTAACACTATAGAACTGAAGTTCTTTACAAACCTCCTCTAGTAACCTTCCAAACCTAGGAAACTACAAATCTCTGTCAGTGTCTTAGGTTTTTCCCATTCCCGAAAGGACTCAACCTACTTAGGGTCTACACAAACTCCCTTAGTTGATATGACATGACCTAGAAAAGACACCTCAGGCAACCAGAACTTGCACTTGCTAAAATTAGTGTATAGTTGATGTTTCCTTAACAAGGTCAATGCTTGTCGAAGGTGCTTCTCATGCTACTAGCTATCCTTAGAGTATATCAGAATGTCATCTAGGAACACAACCACACAATGATCTAGATATTGTCTAAACACCCCCTTCATCAGATCCATGAATGTTGTTGGTGTGTTCGTTAGCCCAAATGTCATAAGCACAAACTCATAGTGACCATACCAGTCTTACAAGCTGATGTTGGGATGTCATCCGCCTTAATTCTAAACTGGTGGTGACTTGACCTCAGATCTATCTTTGAAAACACAGTGGCACCTCATATCTGATCAAAAATTTCACCCAACCATGATTGAAAACCCTACCTTTCAATATCTTTTCGGGTAGTTTATGGCTACTATGACTCATATGGAGGACATGATGCCTGCACCTCAGCACAAGGCACTAGTTCCCCATACTGAATCTTCAGGTTCTTGGAAGAATTTTGAGCGGCTTCACCGTGTTAGGGCAGTAGAGTATGTTGGGACGGCTGATCTAGCGGATGTGGATCTGTAGCTTACCGAGCATGAGAAAGCCTTTAAGATCCTTAGTATCCCTAAAGAGGACAAGGTGAAGCATGTGATGTACCTTCTAAATGGGAGGCAGGCCATTGGTGGACCATAGAGGAGGAGAAGAGGCGAGGTGTTGTGATTGGTTGGGAAGAGTTCCAATGTGAGTTTGTTAGTCAGTACTTCCCTCAGACATACCTTGATGAGAAGATCAGTCAGTTTGAGAGGATTCAACATGGATCTATGACGATCAACGAGTATGAAGTAGGGTTTATGGAGTTGTTGATGTTCTGTCCTCACATGGCTACTATGGAGGACAAGTGGATTTGTCATTTTGAGAAGGGGTTGAATGCTGAGTTGTCTACCCTAGATGATGTTTTGGAGAATCGAGAGAGGTTTTTCGTGTTTGTAGTATCTATTCAGAGGATAGAATGATCAATGAAGGAGAAACGATTGGCGAGTGGCAAGAAGATGTCTGCACAGTCCCAGGGGTAGTTGTCAGGAGGGTTTAAGAGGCTGAGGTTTTCTACACAGCCAACATTGTAGAGGTTCAGTGCTTCAACACAGTGGTCACCTAGTAAGGGTAGAGGTCGTAGTTTTTTGTTTCCAAGAGCCCAGAGTGTTGCATCAGCATCGGTGATAGGGCCATCTAGGCCACAATATTGGAATTGGGCTTTCCATAAGTGTGAGAAGATGGGACATCTGGGGCGAGATTGTCTAGTGAGTGATGGTGAGGTGACCCAGCAACTAAGGCATAACCAATAAGGTTTGCAAAGATAGTAGAACAACAGTGCTGGAGGACGAGGACATGGCCAAGCATCATTGGTCGGGTCATCTACTCAGGGAAGAAGATGATGGGGGAAACTACATGCAATGACTAGATTCTACGCCATGAGTCAACCAGAAGTGGTGGTCAACCCTTGAGTGGTGACAAGTCAGATGGAGTTATTTCATTCTGATTTGTCTTCTTCTTGCTTTGTATCTATTTTGATTGACCTAGGTGCAACACCCTCTTTTATCTTTTGTGATGTGCTTAGTGGTTGTCTTTTGCCTATTAGTTGTAAGAAGAATAGCTTGTTGTTAGAAACCCCATTAGTTGGTTCTGTAGTGTTGCATGATGTGTGTCCTTCCTATGTGCTCTCCTTTTCAGAACACAACATTCAAGTGGATCTCATACCACTTGACATGCATGGATTCAATGTGATCCTTGGAATGGATACCTTGTAGAAGTACATAGTGATCTTATTTTGTAGTTCTAAGCAGATGACGTTCATAGATAGTGGTGATATGTAGATCTTCTAAGGAGATAGGAAGATTCTTCTAACATGTCTGGTATCAGCCATGGTGGTGAGGAAGCATTTGTGACAAGGTTGTGAGATGTTCTTGGCACATGTGATGGATACTAATGTGAGGAGTCCTAATATCCAAGAGGTGACAGTCATTAGGGTGTTTTAGGATGTTTTCCCTAAGGAGTTTCTCAGTGTTCCCCCACCCCGACAAATTGATTTTGAGATCAATCTGATCCCAGGCATGCAACCGATAGCCCAAACACTGTACATGATGGCACCGACAGATATGGTAGAGTTGAAGAGATAGTTCCAAGAACTACCTAACAAAGGTTTCATCAGACCGAGTGCATCACCATGGGGTGCCCCAATGCTATTTGTCAAGAATAAGGATGGGTATATGAGGTTGTGTATAGACAAGAGACAATTGAACAAGGTGATGATAAGGAATAAGTTTCCCTTGCCGAGGATAGATGATCTGTTTGATCAGTTGTGTAGTGGGACAGTGTTCTCAAAGATAGATCTAAGATTAGGATATCACCAATTGAGGATCAAGGAGGATGACATACCTAAGTCATTATTTAGGATGAGGTATGGTCACTACTAGTTTGTGGTTATTCCATTGGGGCTGACCAATGCACCAACAACATTCATGGATTTAATGAACAAAGTTTCTTGGCTATTTCTTGATCAGTTTTTGGTGGTATTCATAGATGACATCTTTATATACAGTTGTGGTAGTCAACAACATAAACAACATCTTTGTCAAGCCAATTGACAGTGTTGAGACAACACCAACTTTATGCTAAGTTTAGCAAGTGCGAGTTCTGGTTGAAGGAGGTAGCTTTCTTGGGGCATATCATATCTGCTGAGGAATTACATGTGGATCCTAAGAAAGTGGAGTCTGTGACAGAGTGGGGGCAGCCTAAGACGCTGACAGAAGTGCACAATTTTCTAGGTTTGGCAGCCTATTATAGGAGGTTCATCAAGGACTCCAGGGCGATCGCTTAACCCGTAACTAAGTTAACATGGAAGGATGTGTCGTTCGTTTGGGATGACAGATGTCAAAGTGCCTTTTAGACGTTGAAAGACAAGTTAACAAGTGCATCGATTCTAGTCTTGCCTGAGAAAGGAAAAGGATGCACAGTCTTTTGTGATGCACCTGGAATGGTTTGGGATGTGAGTTGATGTAAGACAAGCAAGTGGTTTCTTTTTCTTCCCGATAGCTTAATAAACACGAGGAGAATTACTCGACCTACAATCTAGAGTTAGCAGTGGTAGTTCATGCTTTGAAGATTTGCAGGCACTACCTGTATGGCGAGAAGTGTTAGATCTTCACATATCACAAGAACTTGAAGTACATTTTTTCACAACAGTAGTTGAATATGAGGCAATGTCATTGGATGGATTTGATCAAGGAACACAACAACATGATTGATTATCATCCGGGAAAGGTGAATGTCATGGCAGATGCATTGAGAAGGAGATCTTCATCTTCGCCTATGGATAGAGCTGAGTTGAGTTCTTTGATGCACCAGAATCAGTACATGTTGGTATCCTTTTGTCAGATGAATCTTAAGTTGGAATTTTCCTTGCTAAAAGGTTTGTTCACACATCTATAGGTGAAACCTATGATGAAACACCATATCAAAGAGGCACAACAGATTGACACTGTGTTACAACAGATTCGATCAGAGTTCGGTAGTGAGAAGCGTGATGGCTTCCATGAGTTAGATGATGGGACAATTTGTTACCATGGTAGGATAGTGGTTCCTGATGCTAATGATCTAAGGAAGATGGTGCTAGAAGAGGCTCATTCGTCCATGTATGCTATGCACCCACTAGCACCAAGATGTATCATAATCTAAAGGACATGTATTGGTGGTCTGGTTTGAAGAATGACGTGGATGAGTTCATTGCAAGGTGTGCTATATGTCAATAGTTTAAAGTTGAGTACCAGAAGCCTATAGGAACATTGCAACTGTTACCTATACTATAGTGGAAATGGGATCATGTGACTATGAACTTTGTGGTTGGTCAGCCTAGAACAACTGAAGGTCATGATTCCATCTGGGTGACCATTGACAGATTGACCAAGTCAGTGCATTTCCATCCCATGAAGATGACATTCACAACAGAGAATCTTGCCCAGATATATGTGGATGAGATAGTGTGTTTGCACAATGTTCCATCCACTATCGTATCTGATAGGGGTCCCCAGTTCATGAGTCACTTTTGGGAGCGATTACACAATTTTAGATACTCAATTAAAGTTTAGCACACCTTTTCACTCGTAGACAGATGGTCAATCTAAGAGGACCATACAGACCATGGAGGATTTGTTGAGGGCCTGTGTTCTTTAGTTCTCAGGAAGTTGGGATATACACCTCAATTTGATAGAGTTTGCCTACAACAACAACTATCAAAGTAGCATTGAAATGTCACTTATGAGGCATTGTATGGTAGATATTTCAGATCGTCGTTGTGTTGGTATGAGACAAGTGAGTATTAGATTCTTGGTCCTGAACTTGTGTAACAAATGACATATAAGATCAAGGTAATCCAGTAAGAGTTGAAGGCAACACATGATAGACAGAAGTTGTGTGTAGACAATCGTCGTAGACCTTTGGAGTCCTAAGTGGGAGATAGGGTATATTTGAATGTCTCTCCTTGGAAATGTGAATTAAGGTATGGAAAGAAGGGTAAGTTGGCTCCCAGGGTTATGAGACCTTACCTAGAGTTGGCACATGTTGGGAATGTGTCCTACAGGTTGGAGATGCCACCTAAGCTACATTGATTGCATCCAACATTTCATGTGATTATGTTGAGGAGGTGCCATCCAGATATAGAGTTAGTGTTGCAGCCAGTGGTGGCAGAGTTGGATGAGGATATGACCTATGTGGAAGGTCCAATGTTGATCTGTGATAGCAGAGTGAAGAAGATGAAGAGGAAGGACCTTATGCTTGTGAAGGTTCTTTGCAATGAGTGTGGTGTTGAGGAAGCCACATGGGATCTTGAGGAAGAGATGAGGAGGAAGTACCCCTCTCATTTCTCTTAGGATTTTGGGGGTGAAATCCCTGTTAGGGGTTTATGGCTTGTAAGTACCCTGACCCACGTTCTGGGATAGACCTATTTGTTTTGCCTAATTATGTTTCTTAGAACCTTGGTCTAATCATCTAAGATGTAATTAGGGCATGTTGGAAGCTTGAAGTTTCTTGTTTAAGCTTGCTTGGTTGATGCTTGTGTTTTGTTGTGAGGTTTTGGTGCAATTTGCAATTCACTGAAAGATAGGGTTGATGTGCAAGTTTGCCACCTCTGGAGGGTTCCTTCTCTCTCTTTGTGACATCTAGAGAAGATAGAGAGAGAGATGGGCACCTTATTTTGGGTCTTGGTTGTGTGGTGACATCCTTGGTGATGTTTTGGACAAATGTTTGAGGTGTGCCTTACACCTAGATGTGTTGTCTTGGTTTAGATATCCCTAGAAAGGTTGCCTATCGATTTGTGAGTCTGTAGGGTTGCACCCTATCAGTTTGTTAGTGTGTAGGGTTGTACCCTATTAGTTTGTGAGTGTGTGGGGTTGCACTCTATCAATTTGTGAGTGTGTGGGGTTCTACCCTATCACTTTGTGAGGGTGTAGGGTTGCACCCTATCAGTTTGTGGTTGTGTAGCATTTCACCCTTTTGGTTTGTGGATGTGTGGAGATGTGGTATCAGGCATGGCCTTGGTAGGAGACCAAATGGGCAAGACCTTGCCTAGACCTTATCACCATGTCTTGTATGATGTTGTGCATGTGGCTATTTTTTGTGGACAAGTGGCATCCAAGCTCCTAAGGTGATGACACCTCTCCCATGATCCCTCTCTCATCCCTCTTGTATTTATACTCCTTTGTCTCCATGCAAGAGGATCCTTTTGGCCATCTTTTCTTTCCCTCTTCCTTGGTGGACGACCTTGAGAAGTTTATGGATCTAGAGGATTTCTCTTGGAACTTGGTGGATGAGCTTGAAGTTGTCGTAATCCTTGATCATCCTTCATCTTCTACCTTGGTAAGCTATGTTTCCTAGCTCTCTTTTCTTCTTCTTCTTTTTCTTCTTCTTCTTCTTCTTCTTAGCCATGGATCTTGGATACCTTCTTTCCACCTTCAACCATCCTAAGCTTGGAATCATCTTCTCCCTTGGAGGTGTGGTGGTGACCTAGTTTGGTGGATCATCTTCTATCTTAAGCTCATAAGCTTGGAGCTTGATCTTGGTGGTTGAGGTGGGTTATATAACTCATAACCACCTTTGTTATTTTCACTCTTCATCTTCTTATGTTGTTTTTCATTTGTTGTATGCTAGAAGTTGTTAACATCTTTAAATTTGTTTTGATGGTGGAATCTCGTTGGTTTGCTCTTCATGTCTTGTACCTTCTTGCTATGAGTAGTATATGGACTAGTGTTCGACCTTTCTTAAGTTGAAGACGACAAGTCCACACACACATACATGCATCATGATGAGGGTAGGTCATCATGTCTTGTACTGTAACAAACTGATATCCTATGGGGCAAGTCATCATGACTTGAAGATTCCTAGGTCATCATGCCTTGGATGTGCTTAGGATGACATGGGTTGAGAGGGTTAGTGTTGGGTTTTAGGGGAGGTAGAGAAGGCAGCGGAAACAAAAATTTTCTCCCCCAAACCCAGAACAAGGAAACGCGTCAACGTCTATATAATAGGAAAGGGATGGTTTGTGGAATCATACCTTGTCTCGAGGCTTGCTCGACGATAATACCTCGTGCCTTGCGCGGTCTTCAACTCCGGTCTTGGACGGTGTCTGTGCAGCTCCTGGTCGCACTGGGACTGACAAATCCTCCTCTTACCAGACTGTCGGGGTTGACAGTTGTCCTCCTAAGCGGCAGAAACCTCCCGCCTCTGAAGTAGTCCACACGAACCACCTGGAACTCCACACTCCTTGTCCCACAAGGAAGTGGAAGGAGTCACACCCTCATGTTGACGTACTAGTCGCCAACACACTCTCCTGCCTCCAGTTGCAACTGCAATTGTCCTTCCCTTGTTGCACCTCCTTTGCGGGAAGCACTTGCTCGGGCTCTCTCTCAGTTACCAAAACCAGAGAGAACGAAAACTTTACAGAGCAAATGGTTGCACTGAGTTGTTTTCTGAGAAGACCCCAATACCCCTATATATATAGGAGGGTCATGGGTCAGGGTTCTCTATCCCCGAAAATATGGGACTAAAAGCAGGAGTAGAAGGGTTCGAGATTTTCCACAAAAAGCAACCAAGTCGCAACCTGAACCGATCATTTCACAACTGAACTGATCGTTTCGGCCCTTGAGCCGATCGGCTGGGACCTGAGCTGATCGTTTGAGGCTCCCAACCGATCGGTTGGTGCCCTGAACCGATCGATTCACGGTCCTGATCCAATTCAAAATGACTTTCCTTCTTTTGTTTCTAATTGGTATCGAATACCAATCCTATTCCCAATCAAATTGGGCAATTGAAACGAAAAGAAAATTCTCACCAACCTGACTTTCCCAACTTGCTCGGTTGCACCAGTTGAACCGATCAGTTCTACACTTGAACCGCTCATTTCACTCTGTACATGAGTCGATCAGCTCAACACTTGAGCTAACCGGTTTAGCAACCTCAGCCGATCGGTTCAACACTTGAACCGATCGGTTGGGAGTGCAGGTTGTGCATAATCAGTCAATTGCGATTTCAATCAATCTGATACTCCAATCAAGCTGTCCAACACCTTGAACACTATGATTTTGAGCCATTAATTGATTGAGTGTTTAATTGAACTACTAAACTCCTTTAGTAATCAATCTAAACATTGCTTGTGGACAAAACTCCTCTTCCAAGTTAAATCCTATGTGTGTGACCCTGCAGATCCATTTCACGTTGGCAGTGAAAGTCCATAACACTTATGACTTCACAAGCAAAGAGCGGTGCCTAGTCACACATCAGTGCTACCCAAGTGAAAGTAGAAAGTTGGAGAACAACTTTCAATCCTACAATCCGTGAATGGTGTTACAGTGGATATATAATTCCTTTGTCACTGATATCCCGAATGAACTCAAGGCATGGAACAGTCATCCTGTCAACATTCATTCACTTTCTTGATCTCAGAGTAGATTGATCGAGATATGTATGACATCAATATCACATACTGATTCACACATGCGTGTGCACGCCTATCTCAATCCTACTCATCAAGTGGCCTTGGATATCAAACTCCCTTAGGAGGGAAAAATCCCATATCTATCACTCACCCCTCAAAATCCCCATGTGTCAAAGCCACCCAATCATCACCTTTATAACAACCCATGTTTCAGGACTGCGTTTGATGATGTCAAAGTGTACCCAACGACATGTGTTGAGTGTAGTGATTTCAGGTCAAAGAATCACATTCACCACCATCACTGTGAGTACTGACTGTGACTACCATGTCATGGTTCCATGTCTCAAACTCACGGTGGGTCTGTCCGGTACACTTGTTCTCTAACAAGTACCTATGTGTTTGGTTTGATATCTCTATATCATGACTAATGAGATTCTGTCATCAACCAACACTACAATCTAGTCTTGTGTATCATTGTTGTCTATCTACCTTCCACAATGACATCCGACTAGGGACACAACAAGAATGTACAAACTCTTAGCATCTATATGATCTCATCGTTCAGGTCCTCAACCTGAAAGCATACGTCATTGAGTACTTTCATTCTCTAGACATTCAATCTATTCTATCACTATCTCATATGACTGAACCAGAAAGAATTTGAAGATTGCCTTTGATGTTTATCAAATCAATCTTAATGTATCCCACCAATCATCCCATGATTGGCTCTCAGGGCATACATACCAACAGACTCCCACTTGCACTGCGAGCCAATCACCCTTGAATCATATTCATAGTGATCTTCAAACATGTCCCACATGTTACTGTGCTCTAGTGCGAACATAGTGAGTAATGGCAACACCTTGCCAAAGTCAGTATAAATTGCATGTCTCTCATCTCTTCATTGTACGTCACACGTATGAGATGGAGTTGTCGTAATATGCGATCTAGTATTCCATTGCTAACCTTTAGCCACATTGCATGATCAAGGATTCCAGACTTGTCATCAATGAGCGGAATATCTATAAGTTCATCCCATGAACTTCTAGATCCATATAGTATCCATTGTTGTTCTCTAACATATAGATACTCAACATTTCCTTTTCAATGATTTTATTGGAACACTTCCAATTATCAACAAACTTTCACTTTTATATATCCTATATATATTTTGCGATTAATTTTCTGTCCTTTCGGAAGTTCGCATCAATGTAACTCTTTACATTGAACTCTTCCTTATCTCCATAGAACTAGTACTTCCCAAGTACTTATCAAGTTCTCATGGTATTCCAGTAACCCTTACTGGAAGTAGATAGACATCCACTCGTCATGTCCCACATACGAGTTATCAGGATGAGCACATCATATTTCCATGTCCTACATACAAGATGATGAATGCATTTTGTCCTTGCCATATCGATACATGCAAGATAATGGGATGATTACATACATGATAGATCCATATCTATTCTTAGTGTTCCCATTCTTCATAAGAATTGGACACTTGGCCTTGGGATACTAACTCCACGTAACATGGACACGTTTTCTCCCACTAAATCTGTGCATACTGAACTCTTCAGTACAGATTGCCAATGTATGCTTTCTCTTCTCAGGTCAAGAGGTTTTCAAGAACTATCTCTATAGTTCTCTATTCCTATCACATAGGAAACATCTCTATCTTCCTTAAAGATAATTTCCACTTGTGGATTTCCATTCTAGAACATTTCCATTTCACATCAACACATGAAATGTGAACACTCTCCTACTAAATCAAAGATCCCTTCTTTATCTTTGACATATCAGTCAAACCCTTTGACTATATCATCAAAGTAAAGATCCAATTCTGAGGTGCTTGTACTCATTCAATCACATTGATTAGTCCATTGTAACTTATAAACTTCATTTGCATTAGTGGATTCATAAACCTTATAGGTTGTTTCACGTACACATCCCTGTTTTATTCCTCATATAAATGCGGTATTAGTATCCAGATGCCAAATGTCTTAGTCATTAAGTTACAATCAACAAGCATCATCCTTCTCAAAATGTCATCCATGTGTCTTAACACTTAAGACTTATTTGAACTTATGGATTTCCATCCAATGAGTGCTACCATCAAGGTCATACCTTATGGTTCACGTGGAAGTCATTTAGGATGTAATGGTCATAAACCACAACTCAAAATTTGGTTCCTCGTATTCATCTAGATAGTTGACTCATCATATAAACAACTCATCATATATATAATTGAGGTGTATCTGTTAAGGATATAAGAACTCACAACTCCTTGTGATTCTTAATGTCCTTTATTAGTGTAGGGTATTCTTTTATTAAGAATAATTCAGTTATTTGATAATCATTTCCTAACTCCTTAGAGCATGATTCCTTCTTGATTTAGACATCATCATGCCTTAATCATGAGTTCACTATGATACACTATCATAATTACTCATAAGGATCTCAAACATTTGGTCCAAGTATTTCATTCATTGATCTCATCAAGAATTAACACTTTACCAAATTTTCACTTCATCTATGATAATCTTGAACACTTCAAGATATTCATATTGGTATTTCTCTAAACACCATTTGAAGTATTAGCATTTGTTCCAATAGGTATGTAAATACATCACATGTATTATACCTAATTGGATAATCATTCTCCCACTACCTTTAGTGAAGATTGATTAATCATGTCCAAGATATTCATGTCTCTTATTGGTTCTCTAACCAAAAGAGTCTAGATCCATCACATGGAAACTAGAAATGAATTTCTCATGATTGATGCTAATTTGATTGTTTGAGTTATCTTATAACTTTTAGGTATAATTTTATCTTATGCATATCAAATACCACAAGATAAACAAGGCATTGCCACAAAGATCATATCTTTAAGATTGAAAACTCAACTTTATTAATTGCCTTCATTGTCACACAATATGCAAAAATAAAGTGTTTCTATCTATTGGCAATATATGAAATAGCAGTTCTCAACTCTATTTCGTGCCCTTTAGGCTGAAATAAACTGAAAGATACTCCTATCTATGGCAGCAACACTTTCTCCAATGATGGGTACTTCTTTCTTGGTCCTTTCACAAAGGCCATCACTTCTTTGTGGATCTTGCATATCATATATGGTAGATCCATATCTTGGTATCATATACCTCAGATAAAGAAGCGGTTCATTTCATGATACCTTAGGTGGAGATCTTCATCCCCTCCTTCATCTTCTTTTTTTCTTCCAGATATAGAGGGCAATTCCCTCATACACCCTTTCCCCATGTGCCTTTGAGGCTGAAGATGGATTGGGCTGCTAGCTAGCATCAGAACACTTCTTAGCTTTTCCCTTGCCCTTACCCTTAAGACTTTCCATTCATTGATCACATCAAACATTAGGGTTGGTCTTTCTTCATAATTGCCTCTACTGTCCTTAACATGTCCAACAACTTAGTCAACGCTTGTCAAAGTTGTTCATGTTGTAGTTTATCATGAACTGTATGATTCTCGCAACATTTGCAGTATCATACCAATAGCCAACTCTTCGCTCAGAGGGAATCCTTCTTAGTCAGGTTTTCCATATACTCAATCACATTGAGTGTGTGAATACCTTACTAGATCTCCTTCTGTAATGACATACTAGGATAGTGTCTTTGAGACATCATATGTCTCATGTTGTCTCTACAACTCATAGTTTAGAGAACACAACATCAAGCACTCCTCATCAATGTCATCCTCGGTATGCTTCCATAAGCATACTTTTAGACATTGATGTGGTGGGATTGAGTTCATCTGGTATTGGTATAACTAGGACTTAGAGCTTTCGCTCGTTGATTGAGAACACTTCTCATCATCCTAACCAGTCATGGAATTATTCCCATTTAATTTGTTGGTCTCAAAGACCGATCACAAATAAAGTGATTTTGTTGATTAACCATTTATTTTAACAAAGGAAATATATGGAATTTTAGTCTAAAACTCTTTTGACTTATTTGATTGATTTGAAAGGTTGACGATAAAAGTAGGCCTTTAATTAATTATCGCTCCCACTATATTTCTTCAAATTGATAGCCCTCACCATCAATTCGGAAGATTACAGCGAACAACCTTCTAGTGGGCAAGATCCTGAAATCCTCTAAGCCATGGACCAACTAGGGCTGTCACCCACAACTTAGATCTCTCAGGTAGGCAACTCTTTGCCAATTGCATCATATGCAACTCTTGATAAGATGTCATATGCAACTCCTTGCCATGATCATCTCCATGCCTCAAGGTACTAGATCCCATTTAGATCACCTTGTTAAGTCCGACCCAAAGCAAACACAATGAATATGCACCCTGCTAGGGCATACCGACACACTCATCCTTCACGCTTCCACGAGATAGATGGCGCACCACGCTAGGGCGTGCCCACACTTGGTCGATCAAGCTTTTCACATGTGTCGCATTTGGAAGGCATCTAAAACTTAATATTTAATGAGGGATTTGGTTTTTATATACATATACATATCCAATCACCACAATACATAGTATGTATAATATACATGCTATATCCCACAGAAAACATGCAAAACGATAAAAGTGATGATTATGGCCATCCTAATGTGATTCCTCGAGCCAAGAGGAATCACGGTCATCTAGGTCTACATCACATGCAACCTGTACAAGATGAACTATGTGCTTTGCCTTTCTGGGTTTGATCAACTCATCACATGAGACGATCGGCTCGACATCAGACTGGTCGGCTGGGTGCCACCAGCCGATCGGTTGGCTCCTCCAACCGATCGGTTCGCCTGGTCGTCGTGCATCTCTTCATGGCTGCCACCTGCTCATTTGCTCCTCGAACCGGTCATCAACCGATCGGTTCACTCCTTGAACCGATCGTCTGGAACATCAACCGATCGGTTCACGCCTTGAACCAATCGTCTCAGCTGTCGTCAGGATGTCTGCCGGTCTTCGACATAACAGGAAATAAAAATATATACTATTTTACATTATAAAAGGAGAAACCCCGAGTTACATTTGGGGGGAGAAAAGGTAGGAAAGAATCTCGAATTATTTTGAGTTACATCAGGAATAGGAGAAGGAAGATCGGTGCGCAGACCGAGATGCATGCAGCCACATACAACCATACACAGATAGGGTTTATTGGCCATAATCATGCTATACATCTACCACAAAACTCGTTTAACGACGACGCGTATTGAGTGCATTAATAATACATATCATATATGTAATTGGGATTTGTGGATTTAGGATTGGACATGCATAAAGCCAATATTATTCACATCGTATGCAATAAATAAAGGCGACAAACCAAAATAGATCATATCGATATTCCTAAAATATAGAACAGTTGATGTGGCTCTGATACCACTGTTGGGTTTTAGGGGAGGCAGAGAAGGCAGCGGAAACAAAAATTTTCTCCCCCAAACCCGGAACAAGGAAATGCGTCAACATCTATATAATAGGAAAGGGATGGTTTGCGGAATCATACCTTGTCTCGAGGCTTGCTCGGCGACAATACCTCGCGCCTTACGTGATCTTCAACTTTGGTCTTGGACAGTGTCTGTGAAGCTCCTGGTCGCACCGGGACTGATGAATCCTCCTCTCACCGGACTGTCAGGGTTGACAGTTGTCCTCTTGAGCGGAAGAAACCTCCCGCCTCTGAAGTAGTCCACACGGACCACCTAGAACTTCACACTCCTTATCCCACAAGGAAGTGGAAGGAGTCGCACGCTCCTGTTGACATACTAGTTGCCAACACACTCTTCTGCCTCCAGTTGCAACTGCAGTTGTCCTTCCCTTACTGCACCTCCCTTTGCGGGAAGCACTTGCTCGAGCTCTCTCTCGGTTACCAAAAACAGAGAGAATGACAACTTTGCAGAGCAACTGGTTGCACTGAGTTGTTGTCTGAGAAGCCCCCAATACCCCTATATATATAGGAGGGTCATGGGACAGGGTTCTCTGTCCCCGGCAATATGGGACTAAAAGCAGGAGTAGAAGGGTTCGAGATTTTCCACAAAAAGCAACCAACTTAAAACCTGAACCGATCGTTTCACAACTAAACTGATCATTTCGGCCCTGGAGCCGATCGGCTGGGACCTGAGTCGATCGTTTGAGGCCCCCAACCGATCGTTTGGTACCCTGAACCGATTGGTTCACGGTCCTGATCCAACTCAAAATGACTTCCCTTCTTTTGTTTCTAATTGGTATCGAATACCAATCCTATTCCCAATCAAATTGGGAAATTGAAACGAAAAGAAAATTCTTACCAACCTGACTTTCCCAACTTGCTCGGTTGCACCAGTTGAACCGATCGGTTCAACACTTGAACCGCTCGTTTCACTCTGTACATGAGCCGATCGGCTCAACACTTGAGCTGACCGGTTCAGCAACCTCAGCCGACCGGTTCAACACTTGAACTGATCGGTTGGGAGTGCAGGTTGTGCAGAATCAGTCAATTGTGATTTCAATCAATCTGATACTCCAATCAAGCTGTCCAACACCTTGAACACTATGATTTTGAGCCATTAATTGATTGAGTGTTTAATTTAACTACTAAACTCCTTTAGTAGTCAATCTAAACATTGCTTGTGGAAAAAACTCCTCTTCCAGCTTAAATCCTATGTGTGTGACCATGCAGTTCCATTTCACGTTGGCAGTGAAAGTCCATAACACTTATGACTTCACAAGCAAAGAGCGGTGCCTAGTCACACATCAGTGCTACCCAAGTGAAAGTAGAAAGTTGGAGAACAACTTTCAATCCTACAATCCGTGAATGGTGTTACAGTGAATGTATAATTCCTTTGTCACTAATATCCCAAATGAAATCAAGGCATGGAACAGTCATCCTGTCAACGTTCATTCACTTTCTTGATCTCAGAGTAGATTGAACGAGATATGTATGACATCAATATCACATACTGATTCACACATGCGTGCGCACGCCTATCTCAATCCTACTCATCAAGTGGCCTTGGATATCAAACTCCTTTAGGAGGGACAAATCCCATATCTATCACTCACCCCTCAAAAGCCCCATGTGTCAAAGCCACCCAATCATCACCTTTATAACAACCCATGTTTCAGGACTACGTTTGATGATGTCAAAGTGTACCCAACGACATGTGTTGAGTGTAGTGATTTTAGGTCAAAGAATCACATTCACCACCATCACTGTGAGTACTGACTGTGACTACCATGTCATGGTTCCATGTGTCAAACTCACGGTGGGTCTATCTGGTACACTTGTTCTCTAACAAGTACCTATGTGTTTGGTTTGATATCTCTATATCATGACTAATGAGATTCTATCATCAACCAACACCACAATCTAGTCTTGTGTGTCATTGCTGTCTATCTACCTTCCACAATGACATCCGACTAGGGACACAACAAGAATGTACAAACTCTTAGCATTTGTATGATCTCAACATTCAGGTCCTCAACCTGAAAGCATACGTCATTGAGTACTGTCATTCTCTAGATATTTCAATATGTTCTATCACTATCTCATATGACTGAACCAGAAAGAATTGGAAGCTTGCCTTTGATGTTTATCAAATCAATCTTAATGTATACCACCAATCATCCCATGATTGGCTCTCAGGGCATACATACCAACAGTTAGCTTGTTTTGGCTTATGGTAGCTAAATTGGTATGGATGATAGATCTTGAGAAGCTAACCCGTCATGCCCTAGAAGTACCTAAATCGATATGTGATGGCTAAACCGAGATGCATGGTGTGTGTTATCCCATCATGCCCTAGAAGTACCTAATCTGATATGTGATGGCTAAACCGAGATGCATTAGGAGTGTTAGTCGTCATGCTCTAGAAGTACCTTAAGTAGATAAGGTGTTTCTCAACCGTTATGCCCTGGAAGTGTTAACCCATCATACCTAAGAGAGTTCTTGTAGAGTTGGTCTATTTTGAGGGCTAGTCATGACACCCTAGTTGGGTGGACGGTGACATACCTCTGGAGTGATGTTACCTGATACACCTTAACCCATGACGCCTAGCTGAACCCTAACCCTAGTGTTGATCAACATACCTAGGGTTGCGCATCACAACTTAGGTGTTGATGCGTGTCACACATCAGGGTAGGTCTGCCCAATATGGCATGGATGCCCGACACTCTTAGGTGGTGTTGGACGATATGTTATGGGTCATGTTTCCCGTCACACCCTTAGGTGGTGCTGGCCGATACACCATGGAGTGGTGTTTCCCGTCACACCTTAGATGGTGTTGACTGTCACACTCTCAAGAAGTCATAAACCATTACACCCTTAGTGAGGTTATCTCTTGTGCTTTGCAAAGTGGTAGTTGACATGTTGTGATAATGAGAAGTCCACACCCCATGGTGAGTGCTAACCGATATGCTACATGTTAGCCCCAACCGATATCTTGTGGTGAGGGCTATTATAGATCATGTTCATGATAGGGTTACATGTTATGATGTGTTACCCTATGGGGTGGTTGTGTGAATAGTAAGGAGTGTTGTTTTCTATAATCTTCGTCTCGTGATATGCCTTGTAATGATGATGGAAGCAATGATTCAAGTGTGGTTGTTGATTCAACCTCGTAAACCATAATTGATTAAATGGAAACCCTAACCCTAATGGTGTAAGGTGCATGGCATAAATCTTATGAGATGGTAGTATTGATAATGTATTTTTCTCCTTTTTACAAGTCTCTAACCATGAACGTAACATAAGTTGATAAGCATAGCAAGGTATGACCTATAATTCTTATGATATGTTTGAATGCACCTTGTGAGGTAAATGGTCTTATGACCTAATGATGGATTATTGCCTTATGTTGTTGACATCCTTGAAAGAGGAGGTAAATGGTCTTATGACATCCTTGAAAGAGGAGGTAAATGGTCTTATGACCTAATGATGGATTATTGCCTTGTATGTGATGATGATTTCCTTAGTGATGAGAGGAGGGGTTGTTATCCCAGGATATGTGATCCTTGTGATGAGAAAAATGGTGAATTAGAAGCATCAAGTGATAATGTGATGAGATCACACCTAACATGCCTAAATATGTTCTGGTGATGGGATATTCCCTTATTAATGTAGAATTTGGTTAAAAGTTGTACATTTTAACTTGATCGATGCTAAAAGATGCTTAATTAAACTAACTAATCAAGTGGAACTTAATCTAGTAGTTTGCCCTATTCCATAGATCCATTCAGTGTCAGTATTTATTAAATGATGAAATGAGTTTAACTGGGAGCGCATATTTTTGAATATGCAGGGGTAAGGACAAATATTCCATTACATATAGGAATATGTGACATAGGATTGGCTATGGGCCATACCTAGAAGAGTGCGGCCTTGGACTATAGCTCAATGATATGTGACATAGGATTGGTTGTGGGCCATACTGTGGAAGAGTGCGGCTATGAGCCATAACTTAGTTTCACTAGCTCCGTGACCTATAACAAGGTCACCTAGGTTTGAACATATAGACTATATGTCGTTAGGAGCAGTTTGACTGGTGATGTCACTGCATGTTCACTCGCACTGACCGAGGAAGGTGAGGTTGTGGATTCTGGCTCTTCCACTAGAACGATTTGGACTTAGTAGTGGTCGGTTGGATTTAGGTGGTACAACTCAAATCCATAAGGCATAATAAAATACGTAATCAGCTGTATAGTATATCTGTATAGGATCAAATACATAAACATTGGATGAGGCCTTGCTTGATCTTTATATAATATTGTTGATAGAAGTAATACATGTTCTTCATATTCCTTTTAAATTGTTAAGACGTTTCATAATTCAAATTTATATGTTCATCCTATAAATAATGATTATATGCTTCTTATAGTTGTAAATTTACTACTTCTTTGTTTATCTTATATGTGATAATAATAGAGTTGGTTGAGAGTTATATCTTCTATTGGGATTTGGGATCTCACCCAGTGGGTTTCCTACATCCTTTTTAGGTGGATGTGCACAAAGAGGTAGAGATTGTGCAGTGAAGGTTGAGCAGCGACAAGAAGAGCAGTAGCTGACAAGGTTGGAAGTGTTCTTGGATTCTTTTGTTGATAGAGTCCTTGAGTCATCCAGTACACTCAGATCCTTGGGGATGTTTTCTAGATGTTTTTTGGACGTACTTTTGATATATGTTTGGCTTTTGTTCCCTATTGTATATAGTTGAAGTGAGCATATGTATATATGTTTTGGAATAGGTTCCCTGGTAACAAGGTGATGGCACACATAGTAAGTGCTTTGAGGCATGAAAGGACTCATATGTAAAGGTTCTTGCTATCTGACAATTTTATGAAATAATTTTAATTTGAAGTGTTTTTCAGTAACATGTTTGTTTAATATTTCTTTCGTAGTTTTGTTATGAGTAATCTCACTTTGTGTGGCATAGGGAATCACAATGGATTGGAACCCAAAACTCATTATCCCTAAAACCTACCCTCGTCATTATAAAACCCCTACAAAACACTGCCTCCACCATCCTGTAGGAGAACCCCTCACTTTCGTGCTTTCTCACACCCTGATCATACCCGAATTTCCCCTCTATTCTTTTGCTATTAAAACCTTCTCTACCGCCTGGCTTGTTTTGGGTGTCTTGTCCTTCCTTCTCCTCTTCTCAATTCACCACTCCCCGCCACTTCACAGGATCACGACGAATCTAATCGACACCTTCATTTCTCGTACTGACTCCTCATGTTCCTGAGCTACCATAGTGCCAGCGAGCTTTCCACCACATTTTATGACTTGTGAAGAGGTCTAGAGCAGGAGATAATGGTCCTCAAACCACTCTTCAAGAGGAACCAACCGACCTAATAAAACCAAGTGAACCACTTCTGAACCGGATAAATCAGGGAATTAGATCGGGTCCTTGCTCAGTATACCACCCCACTCGCTAGCGCCTACATGGCACAATCCTGATCGTCCACTCCGCATCAAATGATAGTGGATTTTCATATTTGAGGTGTTTTTCCAACCTCTCTACCAAATAAACATATTAATTGATCAAATCTTGCAAAAATCCTATCTTTTGATTCCTAGCTCCAAAAATTATGAACAAATAGTCCATTTCAATCAGAAAAACCGAAGGAATTGATTAAAAACACTTTGAAGCCTAATTCTTTATGTATTTCACTGATATCCCTAGGTTTTGACCTCTTGCTTATACTTTTTGTGTAAATGACTCATTAATCATGATTAATCTCTAGAAACCCTGATATTTGACTGTAATGATTATTGTGAATCATTAAAATCAGATTTGACCAAATATAGATCTAACTTTGCTGACTTGTTCAATCTTGAATATGATTTCTATGTCATAAATTGATGATTAAGCTTGATGATTGGTTATAACCCTAAAATTGTGATCTTGTTATTATAAGTGGTCTAAATCTTATAGAATACCTGATCTAGACCCGTGGACCTCACCCCGGAGGGTGATTTAGGAAATAAATGCTCATTATAGATTATGTTTGGATATCCATGATATATGTTAGAACATGATGTTTGGACATGAAAAACTTGATAGATGAAAATATTGATCAATAATGTGATACCACACCCAAGCACAATAATAAGGCTAAATGAACCCTAAGGTTGGTCCTCGTGACTCCCTATTATAGATTGGAATACTAATACATGAAGACCCATTAATGTGCCAGGGTTTGACTTTGATTATACACTAACTCTGAAGATCTTACTCTGAATATTCAGTGACAGGTATGCTTTTATATTAATTCCTCCTTGAACAGACTGGTGGTATTGAATGATACTTGTATGTACCTCTTGAAAATCTTGGCTATGTAGTTCTTTGAGCTATTGTTCCCTACTAATTAGTCTTCTAATTTTCAATATTATAGTTTGCATCAAACTTGAAAAAATAAATGATATTGCCATTATTACTGCCAGTAATAGTCGTTGATATTGAGTATAAGCAACCTCCTCATTCAGAGGGTGGAAGTTGTACATGTTATTGATTTTGAACTTGTACATGTCAATTGACCTCCTACCTCATGTGGAGAGAAGGATCTAGGTGACCTCCCCCATCTCATTGGGGCTATGGAGACACATTAATATATATATGCATGCTTCTTGATATCAACATAATGGGAACTTGTAATAAAATCTTGTCAGATAAATGCTTGTTTGAGAAATTGCTTATTGATTATTTTGCTTATAAGTCATGACAAGTACTATAGTTTGCTAGAAATATTTTCAATTGTTCAATATTTGTTGTTTTCCAAGCGTATCGATGCATCTGCATTGATCGAGTCTCGATTTACCAAATTTTAGGCAATCCAGATGGATCATTATGAAGAAGTGACTAGATCGATTCCTTACTTGATGAACTCTAATGATATGGGAAAAACCTACAAAATCTCATGTTTGGAATGGTTAGTTCTTTAAACCTCTTGTTTTATGAGTTATTATTTTTTATTATATATGCCAGTGTGTGAGATCCTTTTGGTCCACTCAAAGACGGGCACTTCAATCCCTTTACCAATGTCTAGGAAGTGGGATTGGGATTAGGGTAAGAATAGTTGTGTGACAATTGGTATCAGAGCATACACCACTCTCATATGTAATAAGTAAATAAAATCTCAAGTCCCTTGAACCAAGGAAACCGTAAAGTTCATACTGGTGAAAATTGAGGTGTCTAGGTTGGGGGTTTTGGCATAATCACCTCTTATCCATCTTCATGGTGATTGAGGTTCCAACTCTACCTGGATTCAATTGATCCAAAATTGCACCTAAAGCTTCTCCATTGAAACCCTAGAGAGTCTTCCAATTATCTTATCTTCTCTCTAAGGATTATACATAGACCACCTATTAGTTTGAAGTAGGGTGACTCCTTGTCTCTTCCATTTCTAGATATCCTGACTGGATATGCACTCTCCCTATTTTTGGGTAATATGGGAATCAAAAAAATTGTGAAATAAATTGCAAAACTATATCCTATAATCTATTATACTCGTACCTCCACCTATGTGATTAAAAGTTCTCATAAATGGATGTACCTTGAAAATGGCCCCACAAACCCGTAGTCAAAGAGCATGACCCTCTGAAACCAATAATGATAGAGAAGTGAAGATTGATAAAAAGAAGACTGAGAACAAAAGACATGAAGAAAGGGAAAGGAAAATTGAGAATAAGAAAGTTCTTGAAGAAGAAGTTGAGAATGATACTGACAAAACCTACAAAATATCATATTTGGGATGGTTAGTTCTTTAAAAGTTTTGTTTTATGAAGGTAATATGGTTTATATAACAGAAAAATACCCATGCTCAAATATGTTGATGGTGACGAGGATGAACCAAGAAAGGCTGCCAAGGAAGATGCCTGGGAAGTACAAAACAAGATACTAATGGATGCCAGATCAAATGGGCAAGATGCACAACATTGATAATTCTTGGAGGAGTCCAAATCACCATGACTGCCTTTACCTCTACATCCAAGCCCGTAGTCATGGAGATGGAGCCAAAAATAGAGGATGGAGTTATAAAGGAAGACATGTTCAAATATAAAATCAAGTGATTAGTTAGAAGGCCATATCAAGACTTGTTAGCAATGAAAGAACCAATGAAACCATTACTAAATCTATATTGTGATTTGTTGATTATGTAACCCTTTTAAACTTTTTGAAAAAAACCTTATGCTCACCATATCTTTGAAAATTGAAATTTGATACCATGCTATATTGGTCTCAATACCCTATGATTCAGAACATATCATTGGATTTGAAACTTCATATTTGATTTGGATTTATTAAATCATCTCTATTTTGGACTTCAACCATGTTACTATTCAGTTTGGTACATAATCACTAATATATAGAGAGTGATAATGATAATAGTTGGACATGGAAGGACCCTTATTGAATCATGCATACTCGAATAATTGAATCATACTTTCTAATTTTGTCTGCCTAATCCTGGTCACATCCCTATTTATGATCACCTCTAAATTATTATTTAGTGTTTGGAAAGGTAACCCCTTCTACTTTATTTTGATTCTTGACCAAAGTCTCTAATAAGTCAAGTTTATAATAATATCGATAATCAATCTTGAATCCCAATTTCAAACACAATGTTGAATATAGCTTGTGGCTAAATTCCTAGAAAGACCTAAGTCTAGATCATTCATCAAATCTCAATACCAAGGTAATAAAATTGGTGATTGATATCACAAATGTTCCTCAAATGTTTCTTGAATATTGCTTAATTGTTGCTCAGATATTGAATATGGATGAATGATCTCCCCTAAGGTCTAAATTAGAAAATAAACCCTAAGCTTTGAAATGTTTCTACCTACGATCTTGATCTCCAAACTTCAATTTTCGATATTGATGTACAAAATCTGAAAACATGATTATGAATCTTGATATTGATGTGACTCGTATAATCACCCATGTGGATCTTGAGATCATCCATGATATGACTAGTGACTTTCATATCCCCAAAACTCAAATCACGAATAAATTGACTCAGTAATGATTTTTTAATGGTAATGTTGAATATATGCATAAGGTTAATTTCCTCAAAATGACTAGGTCTGATCATTCACCTGCCTTGAATATACTTGATGAACAAATTGATGTTGAAAATTTGAAATATTTCTAGATTGCTATTTATGGGTGGATGATCACACATGTGGTTTGGATAGGAATGAAAACCCTAGTCTTGTGTGTTTGAAACCCAAAATTTTGATTTTTGAATCTTGAATCTTGGATTTTGATCTTGTTAGTACATGACCCAATTTGATCCATGACGTATGATCTTGACTCTTGAGCCTGATTTTCACTTAGTATGGATACATGACTCGAGAGTGAATTCAATTAATGAGTTGTGATCTCTTGACCTCTTAAATGATCAATACAAGTTTATTTGAGACTGTTAATGTAGTTATAATTTTGACGACATGATTTTGATTATATAGTTGAGGATGTACTAGTAATTAAGGATATGACTTGGATTAAATAGTCCCAATTTTTTAAGATGTTTTTGAATTTTGAGGACCAAATTCCTCTTAAGGAGGGAAGGATGTGACAAAGTGCATTTTTGAAAAAGTATTATTTATTTACTCTTTTTCCCTCATTATGTTCTCCGATGAACTCAATTATTTATTCCTTGGTTAACTGATCAAAATTGATACTCAAATTCAAAATATAACGATCAATGTGGATTTTATACACTTTGTGACAGAACAAATTAAGTTAATTTAGTACTTTAATCAAAGAAATATATTCTTCCCATATAACTTCATCTTTTGATTCAAATTTTTTTTCTAAAGGTTTTGCACATTTTTGTGAATATATGTTCCATGTTTGGCCTCAATTGAAAATTCCAACTATTTTCTATGAATTCTTGAAGTCATATGCTAAAAATTCCGTTTATTTGCCTTTTTATTTGACCTTGTCCAGCTCAGTGATCTGTGGCCCGCTCTGGGAGAAAACCATGGCCCTAGGATTAGGCTCCCATGCATTGGAGTCATGATCGGGCAGCCAGGGGGTCGTTTACTACCCCCTGCTGATTGTGGGGAGGAGGACTATGAAACCGAAACAACAATCAATCAGATACAAGCACAATTTGACATTTGGATTGCATACCAATGTCCATCTCATGATTTCACACCAATGAGCCCTACTTTGACCAGATTTAATGCACCCTTATGCTCTCACAATGATTCCCTCATTCACCTCTCTCACTCTGGCAACCATGGGTTGCAACTCAAAACAAATTAGCCCTAAAACCTACACTCGTCATAATAAGCCCTCCCCACAAAAGACCACCTCCACTATGCTGTAGGAGAAACCCTCACTTTCGTTCTCTTTTTCACCCTGATCATACCCAAATTTCTCCTCTATTCTTATGTTGTTTGAACCAAATCTGCCGCCTGGCTCATTTTTGGTGTTTCATCCTTCCTTCTCCTCTTCTCAATTCACCACTCACCGCTACTTCGTGGGATCATGATGGATCCGATCGGTACCTTCGTTGCTTATACTGAAATTTCATACTCTTCAGCTCCCCTAGTGCTAGTGATCCTCCTCCTGCATTTTATGACTTGTGAAGAGGTTTGGAGTGGAATAGAAAGGTCCTCAAACCACTCAATTCAAGAGGAACCAACCGGCCCAATAGAACTAAGTGAACCACTTTCGAACTAGCTAATCAAGGAATCTAACCGGGTCCTTGCTCACTAAATCACCCCACAAATTTTCCTATTTAAGGTATTTTTCCAACCTCTCTGTTGTAAATCAGATTAATTGATCAAATCTTGCAAAAACAATATCTTTTGTTTCCTAGCTCCAAAAATTATGAACAAATAGTCCATTTTGATTAGAAAATTTCAAAGAATTGGTTAAAAATACTTTTGAAGCCCAATTATAAATGAATATAACTGATATTCCTAGATTTTTATCTCTTTCTCATACTTTTTGTCTAAGTGACTCATTAATCGTCATTAATCTCTAGAAACCCTAATCTTTGACTGATGATTATTGTGACACACTAAAATCAGATTTGACCAAATCTAGATATAAATTTTTTGAGTTGTTCAGTCTTGAATATGATTTCCATGTCAGAAAGTGATGATTAAACTTGATGATGGGTTCTAACTCTAAAATTGTGATCTTGTGATTATAAGTGTTCTAAACATTGTGGAATACCTGGTCTAGACCCGTGGACCTCACCCTTGAGATTATTTAGGAAATAAGTGCTCATTATAGGATGTCCATGACGTTTGTACTTGAAAAACTTGATAGATGGAAATTGTAGTGACCGACTCACAAAAACAAGATTAACTAATGCGGAAGCGAATCATTAGCAACAGAATTACTGAAAATCACTAAAAATTAAAACTTTTTCAAAGAGATCCATTCACAGGAAAACTCTTTAACCATGAACCAAAGTATTTCAAATTCATCCTGGTTCACAAGTACACAACCTATACCATTCCTTTTTAAGGATTACAACATTGACTGCCCTGTTAACAATTATACACAGGCAGTATAAAAACTTCGAGGCACTAAGACAAAACTCAGATTGATACATTTAAAACTCCGAGGACCTGAGAGTATAGAGACGAAACATAGGACTACTATCTATATGACTAGATAGACAAAATCTCCACCTGAGATCTTATTGTTGTCCCTGCTGTTGCTGTTGTTGCTGCTCTTTCCCTATTCTAGGGTTTCTGCTCTGCCTTCCATGCATACCTAAAAATGTTTCCCACGGGGGTGAGACAATTGAAAATTGCCCCAGCGAGAGATATAACTCTCCGCCAAAGCATTGTTATTGTAGTTTATTAAATTAAAACTATGCAGGAGTTACTTTTACATTATCAGGCAGAATTATTCATCATAGAATAGAATAAGATAATATCCTATTATCAAGGAAGTCATTGCCTCTACCCATGGTAGATAAGTAATTCATATGTATACTTTGCAGAGAATATAAAGAAACATAAATAACATTTATCCACTAAGGAATGCACAAAGAAATACAACATCAGTCAATGAATTTCCGTATTCAATCCTTAAGCAAACATACTATATGGCTGATTACATTTTACCATCACACTTAAGCCCTGAGGAAGTGAGTCGTACCACTCAAATCCAACCTTCGGTTGCAAAACCCAAAGCCGGTGCCATACAAGGTCAATGGAAGAGTCGGACTCCATGACCTCCCATGTCTCGGTCAGTGCGAGAAAACAAGCAGGACTGCAATCTCTTGCTTAAGTGACCTCAGTCACAGAGTTAGCTCCCGTAGGCTACCCTTTCTCTAGCCTGCCTTGGTACCGGTCTTGGTACTAGTATATCTGAGCCACGAGCCAATTCACCGTGCTCCCTAAGCCATGAACGCATTCATGCTCTATCACATTGAGCCATGGGCTTATTCACCATGCTCTTATACACACCTTGAGTCTACAACTGAAGTTGCACTCTAATCCTCCTATTTTTGGATAGGAGAAACCCCACATATTCAACAATATATGCTCCAGATTAACCCATAGGAGAACCTATTTCTCCATCACTAGCTACTGACGATGATGGATCTATGGCTAGGGAACTACATAAATAGATTTCACTTGATTATTTAAGTACATTATCATATTCTTTTAGCATCAGTCAAGTTCTCAAACATAACTTATTAAGACAACTGCTACAAAGAAACATGTACTTATATTCAGCAATGTACTTCTTAGTTCTTGTAAGAAATTGGGTTCTCAGTCCCTCATTTCAACACTGGGAATTCTCATCCCTTCAATAACATCATTGTCATGCTTATCAACTCAGGGTATTTCAAACCCTTAGTTCATAAATGAACACATCACTATTACCATTTCTTAGGTAACTATTACCTTCAGGTCATCTGACCAAGGTATTCATGATACTTTGTAATACAAGCATCTCACATGGCTCACAAGGCCAAAACACATCTTGTCACCTCTCACTAGGCAACAACTTATCCATATGGCTCACATGGCCACTGTACATCTTGTTACCTCTTACTAGGAAACAATTACAACAAAGGCTTACAAGCCCATAATCATCTTGTTACTTCTTTCTAAATAACAAAAACATAATGGCACATATGGCCAATCGACACTTATCAAATAAACATCATAGCTCAGACCTGGCTATGTTCATCATGTCAAAATACCTATATGGTTTTAGACATGATAAAAGTCATAGAAGATATTCATCACATCATGTGATACAATAGTAACACCATTATTCCTTTCCTAGGAATTAAGGTTTACTATCAAATAGGGCTTGTCATTCCCATTACCCAAATTAGGGTTAGGGTTCCCCATTTCTCATTAAATAGGGTTTCATGATTATATTATCTGTCTAACCCTTAATTCATTATTCTATACCTCTGGGGCATTCAAAGATATCATAAATGATTATTCAAGATTATTACTTGCATCATATAGCATTGATGATCATTAATTTAAGGTATGAGTTCATTTCTCATCCTCATCATGGTATGACTACATCATACTCATTAATTAGGCTTACCCCATTCTCAGGGTGTATTAGTCAACATTTATCAAAGTACCTTGAGTCCATTATATTTTTATTGTGAGAATTACATAACACACACTTTATGTGCTTCTTACCCAAGGGTATTGGATTAGAGGTTCATCAAGGTATATAACCCTGAAATGTTGAATGTGATAACTATCATATCTTGATGTATCACTTTCTTATCATTTCAAACTTTGTTGTGTTATCCATCTTATGTTGTATTAAGGTATTTACCTCTTAATACATTCCATCACTAATCTCTCACCTTTAGCATATAATGCAAAGGCCACACATTAGAATTTTCTAACTATTTTTAATGATATGGACTTGTCTAATGATAGAGACATTGCTTATTCTTAGGTTGCATATAGTCAACCACATGAAGTGTTTCACCTTTATAAGGCCAATCCTTCTAATTCATCATTAGGGTTTCTTTATACCCTAATTAAAATTAGGTTTATCATTCATTGTCATATTGCCCAAGATTAGGGATTTATCCATTATGACTTCACATTAGAGTCTCATATACCTTCACCCTTCTCAGGGCCTCTCATCACAACATAGTATTAGAACATCATGTGATGTTAATACTTAGCCAGGGTTGCTCATGGAATCACCCTCAACTTGGGTTTCTCATGGAATCACCCTCAACTAGGGTTTCACATGGAATCACCCTCAACTAGAGATTTATAAGGATACACCCTCAATTAGGGATTCAACTAAATAAACAATCGATTAGGGTTTATATTCATGATTAGGGTTTCATGATCTCTTTACTTAAGGATCATACCCTTAATCACCTCATGAATCATATTCTTAAATGATTTCATGCTATCATCACCTCAACTTGATTAGGTCACATCAATCCATCAATCAATTACATACAACTATGATTAACATAGTGTACCAAGTCATTGATCCTATAAGCAATTAGGGTTCATCCCTTAATTGGCAATAACCACTTAGGTACTAATAGGGTTTCAACCTTTGTACCTTCATTTACTATCATTACTAATCAGCATTGGATCAATGGATCATTCATCATCTTGATTCTCAAGAGATTCAATCACATTGGACCTCCATTACATAAGGTATCCAATTGAATTGGACAATTGAATCTTCAATTGCAATAGGTACTCAATTAGGTTATTCAATTGGACCTTCAATTGCATTAGGTTCTCCATTGGGTTAACCAATTGAACCTTCAATTACATTAGGTATCTAATTGGATTGACCACTTGAACCTTCAATTGCATAACACAACTTGACCTTGAAACCACCTAGGTCTCCAAACGGTTTGAGACCGTTTTCCCAAGTAGGTGAAGACCGTTTGGTCAAGTAGGTGAAGACCATTTGTCATCATATCATCAAAATCAAAGTCAACCAATTAAAGTTTGGATCATTGGATTGATCACCAAATCAGCAATTGATTACACTTTAACTTAGTAACATTGGTTCATCAATTGCTTAACCATACTCACCCCTAGACCTCCAAACGGTCTTAGGGGACCACCAAACGGTTTTGAAACCGTTTGGATGAGATCCAAATGGTCTTGAGACCGTTTGCCCATCCAACCCTTGGATTCTAGTGAAATGTCATCAAGGTTTGGTCTATCGAGTTGATCAACACATCAACAATTGATTGCAATGTGATTTGGTACCTTTGGACCTTCAATTGGTCAACCATACTTGACCCCAGAACTCCAAACGGTCTTGGGGGATCCCTAAACGGTTTTGAAACCGTTTGGGTGATCCCCAAACCGTTTTGAAACCGTTTAAGCTAATCAACCCAAAATCTCAAATCAACTCATTGGAATTTCAGCACTAATCTCAATTAGGGTTTACCCAATTGATTAGCCTTCAACTCATGACTCGTTTGGAATTAATCCATAAAATTTGGTGAGTCATTAAAAAACATCATTAAGAACAGTAATACCAAACGTTCAACGCTTGGTCAACCATCTCAAACGGTTTTGAAACCGTTTTCCCAAAAAGTCGAATTACTCAAATTGAAAATCCGCACTTAATCCAATTAAGTTTCCCTAATTGATTAGCCTTCAACTCACGATTCCATTGGAGTTAATCCATAATATTTGGTGAGTCATTAACCAACATCATTAGGAACAGTAATACCAAACGGTCAACGCTTAGTCAACCATCTCAAACGGTTTTGAAACCGTTTTCCCAAAAAGGTCAAGTTAATCAGATTGAAAATCAGCACTTAATTCAATTTGATTGCCTAATTGATTAGCCTTCAACTCTTGATTCCTTGGGAGTTAATACCTAAGATTTGGTGGGTTATCAGAATACATAATTAGGAACAAAATTACCAATCAGTCAATGCTTGGTCAACCATCTCAAATGGTTTTGAAACCATTTGCTCCCAAACGGTTTCAAACTGTTTTCCCTTAAACGGTTTGCTGAAACCGCATAACCAATCAAATTAAAACTATTTGGAGTAGCTATCAAAACCGTTTGGCTTGGTACTTTTCTTTGGATAAGAATCTAGGATGATGTCATCATCCCCTTCCTTCGAACAACTAAGAACAGCAACCGTTCTTGATTGAAATTGCAGCAAAGAAACAAGAGTGTATCAAATTGAAGAAAACAATCAACAAAGTATCGAGAATTGATGCAATATCAATGATTAAGGATTTGAGTTATAAAACCCGCCTCAAATGTGATCTCCAAGCTCCAAGATACACGGATCTAATGGTGGATGGAGCTTCTCCAACTATTACAAGGCTCAACTTCAAGATTTGGAGTGAAATGATCGGCTAGAATTGATGATTGAGTGAAGAAATGAAGGAATAACACATTGTTTTATGATTTTCACCATGAAATCATGAAGAACGAAGATCAAAGGCTTACCAACAGGTTGGGGACGTGATCCCTGCTGTTATTAGCCTTCTTGGTCGGTTTTGAAAGCAAGGGAAGAAAGGAAATCCGAAAAAGAGTCCTTAGGTGGGTTGGAAAGGGCTCTTTTATAAGAAAATTGATGAGAGAGAAAGTGTTTTATTAAAATCCATTAATTCCAAAAATGGTGCCACCACATCCTCCTTTTTTTTATTGCATGCAAAGGCAACTCAAAGACACCGAACTCCCTTCCATTATCCATGGATTAAGGGAAAAGAAATTAAGCCCCTTAATCCATTATAATATTATTATATATTTTTGAGTGGGAATTCTTTTCCTTATAATAAGGTGAGTGGAATTTCACCTCCTTAAGATATTTTCGGTCCATGCAAATCTGAAGGACGTTCACACATACATCTGAATACAACCATTTTATTTTTGGTTGAAGGCCTTTAATTAATACATTCATTTTTGCCCTAAATTGAATTAGGGTTTCAATTAAGCATTAATCTTGATTATTTTAATATCAAGATTCTCTCTCCTCCAACTTAATTCAAATGAGGAGTCCCTCTCATTTTATTTTCTCTAAATGAAGCCAAAAAACATTAGGGACCTTATTGAAGTGGTAATTTTCATATTGAACCCTATGTTTTGGGTAAATTGCATATTACACCAAAACTAGGTTTTCATGCACAAACATTGCTTTATTAGTTCTTTCTTGGTATTCAGGCTTCCATAATCCATACCTCAGCATCATTTTCACTCTCATGATGCTTCAACACATGAGGAACATATTATCATGCACAATTTTCATTTAAACCCCTCAACTTGGGTAATTTGCACATTAGTCTAAAATAAGCAAACATTGCTTCAACATTGTCCAAATAGGACCAAAATTGAAACATAAGCTCGTCATGAGACCTAATTACTTTTCACAACATAGGATTAAGCATATAATCATCTTTCTTAATCAAAACACCTAGGCTTAGAGTATAACCTAGGTTAGGGATGTTACAAATTATAAACCCCTAACAAGGATTTCGTCCCCGAAATCCAGATAAAGGAAGACAGGTGTATTTCATTCATCATACTATCTAGTCTTCACGTATTATGTCCTTATTATGGAGACATCAAAAAGCTTTGATCAATACAAATTGTTTCCATACAAGATTCTTATAGAATCAACACACAAGGCACATGCTCCATTGTTCCTCATCATTGACTATAGAGTCAACTTTGTGTCAAACAACACTTTTCTTGTTCAAAAAAATATCATACATTCTTTATTAATATCATGTTTATGCAAAGCATAAACCCCTAACATATGATGTTCACATCATTTAATATAATCAGATTAACTTCACAATTGACTACTCCAGGTAGCTAGCCTGAACCATCTGATAATTCTCAGATAGTCTTTCATCTTGGTATCTATCACATGTGTTAAGAACACATCACATATTTCTCTTCCTTTCAACTTGGAACATTAATTATTACATATGTCCTCATCTTGGAACCAAAGTCCAAGATAAACTGATACTTTTCTAAGTATCCATCACATGAACATATTTATGTTATGCACATCAAGTATCCTAAGACCCACTTGATGCCATGTCCCTGAAAGGAATGAAAACAAGGATTCATATTCCTCTTACTAATTCATGTATTTTTAGCTATTCATGAACCATTTACTCTTTGTCTCATCCTGGGTTCCTTGCCTTCAGCATAGGAATTTATAAGGATGGTTGCATGTCATTATCCCTTTCTTTATTATTATCTAGCATGTTTATGATCATCTCATGATCTCATCACATTTCCCATTTCTTCATTATGGAAAAGATCTTTATTATGCTTGCAGTATTATTAAACAGGGTTCGTTCCCCTTATTCTTATTCTTATCTTATGAAGAGTGCACTTTTAATTCCTTATTCAACATGCCCATATGAGATTATCTCAGACTTCTCTTTCTTATACTTAGGATATGACACATTTATTCATTCCATATTTCTGATTTCATGATACTCATTAGATTGTCTCAGAATGACTACTTGATCAGAGTAATCAGAAACACAACAATCTAAGAGTTTCCGTACTCAATTTATCATCAATAGTTGTATACCTGGCCAAGGTATATAAATATTGAGATTAAGTGGTATGCACTTTGTATACTTATCATATTCCTTCTTTTCATATTATCACAAGCATAAGGCTTAACATCCCTGAATATCATGCAGGCATCTCTTCTATATCTCATCCTTTCTTATATAGGTAAGAACAACATAAAACATTTGTAATGTTTTACCATACAAAACATAAGTCCTCATAGGACTAATCAAGGAAAGTTCAATCAATTCCTTTCTCAATTAATCCAGGAATTCATAAAATGACATAATTGAATGACATTATCTTGTCTAACTTGTCCTAATTCATGGATTATTCACTGCCTCAAGCTAACTCTGCCTCAAAGGTTGATTCAACAGGCTAAGCTTGAGCATAGACTCAATTTAAGTCCAGAAATTCATCATTTCCTTTTTCTTCAACCTACTGATGTTGAGTATAAATCCTATTGATATCTATAACATCATCATTGGGACTAGTAATCTAGGTTATACTGCCAAAACTTGATCCACTATATACATTACTGTTGCTCTAAATTCTCCAACAGTAATACTTTTAAGAAGGATTTTCTTATTATAGTTGGATCAGCTAGGGGATTCTCAGGCAATTGTCTCTCTCTTGCCTGCTCCCATGCACCTCTTCTTGGTGCAACATTGTTGCTTTCAGTAGCAACCTCCTCATGTGACCCAGTCATCTTTAAGTTCTTCTTCTCTTATACGAGCAGAAGACACTATCAGATACACTGGATGACACCAGAACAGACTCTACTACCTTAGTCCTATGTCTCTGTAGACTCAGCGAACCTGGAGCTCTGATACCACAATTGTAGCGACCGACTCGTGAAAACAAGATTAACTAATGCGTAAGCAAATCATCAACAATGGATTTACTAAAAATCACTAAAAATTAAAACTTTTTCAAAGAGATCCATTTACAGGAAAACTCTTTAACCATGAACCAAAGTATTTCAAATTCATCCTGGTTCACAAGTACACAACCTGTACCATTCCTTTTTAAGGATTACAACATTGACTGCCCTGTTAACAATTATACACAGGCAGTATAAAAACTTCGAGGCACTAAGCCAAAACTCAGATTGATACATTTAAAACTCTGAGGACCTGAGAGTACAGAGACGACACATAGGACTACTATCTATATGACTAGACAGACAAAATCTCCACCTGAGATCTTATTGCTGTCCCTGTTGTTGTTGTTGCTGCTGCTCTTTCCCTGTTCTAGGGTTTCTGCTATGCCTTCCATGCATACCTAAAAATGTTTCCCACGGGGGTGAGACAATTGAAAATTTCCCCAGCGAGAGATATAACTCTCTGCCAAAACATTGTTATTGCAGTTTATTAAATTAAAATTGTGCAGGAGTTACTTTTACATTATCAGGCAGAATTATTCATCATAGAACAAAATAAGATAATATCCTATTATCAAGGAAGTCATTGCCTCTACCCATGGTAGATAAGTAATTCATATGTATACTTTGCAGAGAATATAAAGAAACATAAATAACATTTATCCACTGAGGAATGCACAAAGAAATACAACATCAGTCAATGAATTTTCATATTCAATCCTTAAGCAAACATACTATACGGATGATTACATTTTAAAATCACACTTAAGCCCTGAGGAAGTGAGCCATACCACTCAAATCCAACCTTCGGTTGCGAAACCCAAAGCCGGTGCCATACAAGGTCAATGGAAGAGCCGGACTCCATGACCTCCCACGTCTCGGTCAGTGCGAGAAAACAAGCAGGACCGCAATCTCTTGCTTAAGTGACCTCAGTCACATGGTTAGCGCCCATAGGCTACCCTTTCTCTAGCCCGCCTTGGTACATGTCTTGGCACTAGTATATCTGAGCCACGGGCCATTTCACTGTGCTCCTTGAGCCATGAACACATTCATGCTCTATCACATTGAGACATGGGCTTATTCACCATGCTCTTATACACACCTTGAGTCTACAACCGAAGTTGCACTCTATCCTCCTATTTTTGGCTAGGAGAAACCCTGCATATTCAACAATATACACTCCAGATTAACCAGTAGGAGAACCCGTTTCTCCATCACCAGCTACTGACGATGATGGATCTATGGCCAGGGTACTACATGAATAGATTTCACTTGATTATTTAAGTACATTATCATATTCTTTTAGCATCAGTCAAGTTCTCAAACATAACTTATTAAGACAACTGCTACAAAGAAACATGTACTTATATTCAGCAATGTACTTCTTAGTTCTTGTAAGACATTGGGATCTCAGTCCCTCATTTCAACACTAGGAATTCTCATCCCTTCAATAACATCATTGTCATGCTTATCAACTCAGGGTATTTCAAACCCTTAGTTCATAACTGAACACATCACTATTACCATTTCTTAGGTAACTATTACCTTCAGGTCATCTGACCAAGGTATTCATGATACTTTGTAATACAAGCATCTCACATGGCTCACAAGGCCAAAGCACATCTTGTCACCTCTCACTAGGCAAAAACTTATCCATATGGCTCACATGGCCACTGTACATCTTGTTACCTCTTACTAGGAAACAATTACAACAAAGGCTTATAAGCCCATAATCATCTTGTTACTTCTTTCTAAGTAACAAAAACATAAGGGCACATATGGCCAATCGACACTTATCAAATAAACATCATAGCTCAGACCTGGCTATGTTCATCATGTCAAAATACCTATATGGTTTTAGACATGATAACAGTCATACAAGATATTCATCACATCATGTGATACAATAGCAACACCATTATTCCTTTCCCAGGAAATAGGGTTTATTATCAAATAGGGCTTGTCATTCCCTTTACCCAAATTAGGGTTAGGGTTCCCCATTTCTCATTAAATAGGGTTTCATGATTACATTATCTGTCTAACCCTTAATTCATTATTCCATACCTCTGGGGCATTCAAAGATATCATAAATGATTATTCAAGATTATTACTTGCATCATATAACATTGATGATCATTAATTTAAGGTATGAGTTCATTTATCATCCTCATCATGGTATGACTACAACATACTCATTAATTAGGCTTACCCCATTCTCAGGGTGTATTAGTCAACATTTATCAAAGTACCTTGAGTCCATTATATTTTTATTGTGACAATTACATAACACACACTTTATGTGCTTCTTACCCAAGGGTATTGGATTAGAGGTTCATCAAGGTATATAACCCTGAAATGTTGAATGTGATAACTATCATATCTTGATGTATCACTTTCTTATCATTCAAACTTTGTTGAGTTATCCATCTTATCTTGTATTAAGGTATTTCCCTCTTAATACATTCCATCACTAATCTCTCACCTTTAGCATATAATGCAAAGGCCACACATTAGAATTGTCTAACTATTTTTAATGGTATGGACTTGTCTAATGATAAAGACATTGCTTATTCTTAGGTTGCATATAGTCAACCACATGAAATGTTTCACCTTTATAAGGCCAATCCTTCTAATTCATCATTAGGGTTTCTTTATACCCTAATTAAAATTAGGGTTATAATTCATTGTCATATTGCCCAAGATTAGGGCTTTATCCATTATGACTTCACATTAGAGTCTCATATACCTTCACCCTTCTCAGGGCCTCTCATCACAACATAGTATTAGAACATCATGTGATGTTAATACTTAGCTAGGGTTTCTCATGGAATCACCCTCAACTTGGGTTTCTCATGGAATCACCCTCAACTAGGGTTTCACATGGAATCACCCTCAACTAGAGTTTTATAAGGATACACCCTCAATTAGGGATTCAACTCAATAATCCTATCGATTAGGGTTTATATTCGTGATTAGGGTTTCATGATCTCTTTACTTAAGGATCATACCCTTAATCACCACATGAATCATATTCTTAAATAATTTCATGCTATCATCACCTCAACTTGATTAGGTCACATCAATCCATCAATCAATTACATACAACTATGATTAACATAGTGTACCAAGTCATTGATCCTATAAGAAATTAGGGTTCATCCCTTAATTGGCACTAACCACTTAGGTACTAATAGGGTTTCAACCTTTGTACCTTCATTGACTATCATTACTAATCAGCATTGGATCAATGGATCATTCATCATCTTGATTCTCAAGAGATTCAATCACATTGGACCTCCATTACATAAGGTATCCAATTGAATTGGACAATTGAATCTTCAATTGCAATAGGTACTCAACTAGTTTATTCAATTGGACCTTCAATTGCATTAGGTTATCCATTGGGTTAACCAATTGAACCTTCAATTACATTAGGTATCTAATTGGATTGACTACTTGAACCTTCAATTGCATAACACAACTTGACCTTGAAACCACCTAGGTCTCCAAACGGTTTGAGACCGTTTGCCCAAGTAGGTGAAGACCGTTTGGCCAAGTAGGTGAAGACCATTTGTCATCATATCATCAAAATCCAAGTCAACCAATTAAAGTTTGGATCATTGGATTGATCACCAAATCAGCAATTGATTACACTTTAACTTAGTAACATTGGTTCATCAATTGCTTAACCATACTCACCCCTAGACCTCCAAACGGTCTTGGGTGACCTCCAAACGGTTTTGAAACCATTTGGATGAGCTCCCAATGGTCTTGAAACCGTTTTCCCATCCAACCCTTGGATTCTAGTGAAATTTCATCAAGGTTTGGTCTATCGAGTTGATCAACACACCAACAATTGATTGCAATGTGATTTGGTACTTTTGGACCTTCAATTGGTCAACCATACTTGACCCCAGACCTCCAAACGGTCTTGGGTGATCCCCAAACGGTTTTGAAACCATTTGGGTGATCCCCAAACGGTTTTGAAACCGTTTGGGCTAATCAACCCAAAATCTCAAATCAACTCATTGGAATTTCAGCACTAATCTCAATTAGGGTTTACCCAATTGATTAGCCTTCAACTCATGACTCGTTTGGAATTAATCCATAAAATTTGGTGAGTCATTAAAAAACATCATTAGGAACAGTAATACCAAACGGTCAACACTTGGTCAACCATCTCAAACGGTTTTGAAACCGTTTTCCCAAAAATTCGAATTACTCAAATTGAAAATCAGCATTTAATCCAATTACGTTTCCCTAATTGATTAGCCTTCACCTCACGATTCCTTTGGAGTTAATCCCTATTATTTGGTTAGTCATTAACCAAAATCATTAAGAACAATAATTCCAAACGGTCAACGCTTAGTCAACCATCTCAAACGGTTTTGAAACCGTTTTCCCAAAAAGGTCAAGTTAATCAGATTGAAAATCAGCACTTAATTCAATTCGATTGCCTAATTGACTAGCCTTCAACTCTCGATTCCGTGGGAGTTAATCCCTCAAATTTGGTGGGTTATCAGACTACTTAATTAGGAACAAAATTTCCAAATGGTAAATCCTTGGTAAACCATATCAAATGGTTTTGAAACCGTTTTCTCCCAAACGGTTTCAAACCGTTTGCCCTTAAACGGTTTGCTGAAACCGCATAACCAATCAAATTAAAATGATTTGGAGTAGCTATCAAAACCGTTTGGCTTGGTACTTTTCTTTGGATAAGCATATAGGATGATTTCATCATCCCATTCCTTCTAACAACCAAGAACAGCAACCGTTCTTGATGGAAATTGCAGGAAAGAAACAAGAGTGTATCAAATTGAAGAAAACAATCAACAAAGTATAGAGAATTGATGCAATATCAATGATTAAGGGTTTGAGTTATAAAACCCGCCTCAAATCTGATCTCCAAGATCCAAGATACACGGCTATAATGGTAGATGGAGCTTCTCCAACTATTCCAAGTCTCAACTTCCAGATTTGGAGTGAAATGATTGGCTAGAATTGAAGATTGAGTGAAGAAATGAAGGAATCACACATTGTTTTATGATTTTCACCATGAAATCACGAAGAACGAAGATCAAAGGCTTACCAACAGGTTGGGGACGTGCTCCCTGCTGTTATTAGCCTTCTTGGTCGGTTTTGCAAGCAAGGGAAGAAAGGAAATCCGAAAAAGAGTCCTTAGGTGGGTTGGAAAGGGCTCTTTTATAAGAAAATTGATGAGAGAGAAAGTGTTTTATTAAAATCCATTAATTCCAAAAATGGTGCCACCACATCCTCCTTTTTTTTATTGCATGCAAAGGCAACTCAAAGACACCGAACTCCCTTCCATTATCCATGGATTAAGGGAAAAGAAATTAAGCCCCTTAATCCATTATAATATTATTATATATTTTTGAGTGGGAATTCTTTTCCTTATAATAAGGTGAGTGGAATTTCACCTCCTTAAGATATTTTCGGTCCTTGCAAATCTGAAGGACGTTCACACATACATCTGAATACAACCATTTTAGTTTTGGTTGAAGGCACTTTAATTAATACATTCATTTTTGCCCTAAATTGAATTAGGGTTTCAATTAAGCATTAATCTTGATTATTTTAATATCAAGATTCTCTCTCCTCCAACTTAATTCAAATGAGGAGTCCCTCTCATTTTCTTTTCTCTAAATGAAGCCAAAAAACATTAGGGACCTTATTGAAGTGGTAATTTTCATATTGAACCCTAAGTTTTGGGTAAATTGTATATTACACCAAAACTAGGTTTTCATGCACAAACATTGCTTTATCAGTTCTTTCTTGGTATTCAGGCTTCCATAATCCATACCTCAGCATCATTTTCACTCTCATGATGCTTCAACACATGAGGAACATATTATCATGCACAATTTTCATTTAAACCCCTCAACTTGGGTAATTTGCACATTAGTCCAAAATAAGCAAACATTGCTTCAACATTGTCCAAACAGGACCAAAATTGAAACATAAGCTCCTCATGAGACCTAATTACTTTTCACAAGATAGGATTAAGCATATAATCATCTTTATTAATCAAAACACCTAGGGTTAGAGTATAACCTAGTTTAGGGATGTTACAGAAATATTGATCAATCATGTGAAACCACCCCTAAGCACAATCATGAGGCTTAATGAACCCTAATGTTAGTCTTGGTGACTCCCTATTATAGACTGGAATACTAATGCATGAATACCCATTAATGTGCCAGGCTTTACTTTGACCCTACTCCAACTCTCGAGATCTTACTCCAAATCATAGGTGAAAGGTATGCTTTTATATATATTCCTCCTTGAACAAACTAGTAGTATTGAATGATACTTGTATGTACCACTAGAAAATATTAGATATGTATTTGTTTAAGCTACTATTCCCTACTAATTAGGCTTCTATTTTTCTATATTATCATTTACAACAAACTTGAAAACATAAATGATATTGCCCATTATGACTACAGTAATAGTTATTGATATTAAGTATAATCGACCTCATCATTCAGAGGGTGGAACTTGTACATGTCGATTGATCTTGAACTTGTACATGTCAATTGACTTCCTACCTCATATGGATAAAAGGAGTCAGGTGATCTCCCCCATCTCATTGGGGTGATGGAGCCACACAAATATATAACCATGCTTCTCAAAATCAACATAATGGAAACTTGTAATAAAATCTTGTCGGATAAATACTTGTTTGGAAAATCACTTGTTGATTATTTTTCTTATAAGTCCTACCAAGTACTATAATTTTCTATAAATGTTTTCAATTGTTCAATATCTATTCTTTTCAATGTATCAATGCATTTGCATTGATTGCGTATCGATTTACCTATCTTTAGGGAAACCAGATGGATCACTATGAAGAATTGACTAAACCTAAAAAATCTCATATTTGGGATGGTTAGTTATTTAAACCTCTTATTTTATGAGTTATTATTTATTATTTTATATGCTAGGAATTGGGATTGGGATTGGGGTAAGAATGGTTCCATGACAAAAGATCTCTCTGTTTGAGAAGATTCATCGAGGATCGATGACCATTACTGCGTATGATTTGAAGTTTATGGATCTTTTTAGGTTTTGCCCTCATATGACAACAATTGATAAGGAAAGGATGTTGGATAAATGGACATCAGTAAATCCCTTTGTTTTGATAATGACAAACATTTCTTTCTTGTTGATCTAACGTGCTACTTGAGTGTTGCAGGAATGAGGTGGATGACAAAGCACTGGGGAATCTATATGCTTGAATGCTTGTAAATTTCATGAAATGTAATCAATTGTAAACTTGTACAAATATATAATGTACAAGTACTTAGACTTCATGTAAATCAAGTGTTAGATCTTCCCTAGCCAATCACTACACTTAGATAGTTCCTCCCCTTCATTAGTGCCACATATGCACACTCATACATACACTCAACACTTTATTTTGAAACATTGAAACATGGTCAATCTCGGTCGAAAAACTCCTCGACCGAGACGCTCTCGGTCGACAAGCTTTTCGACCGAGAAAGACCCAGGTAGCCGTTAGACACAGCTGACAAGGTAGTTGGCAGTTGGGAATGAACGTTGCAAACACTTGATCCAGAAAGCCTGTCGGTCGACAAAACTTGGACCAAGTAGGTATCTCGGTCGACAATTTCTCGACCGAGATGGACTCTGACAGCAACTGCAGAATTAATTAACTAGCCATTTCTAATGCAACTAACTTATACCTAACGGCTAGTTAAGCACTTGGAAACCCCTAGAAAGTGTCTAGAACGTCCTTAAGCACTTGTAGGTCATTTTTATAAATAGGACATGCCTTAGGACACCAAAACTCACTTGATTACACACTTGAGCAATCTTTGATCATACACTTTCATTAGCAACCTGTTTTGAGCAATTGAGCAATACTTGCAATTGGCTACTCTTCATCTTGCTCTAAATTCGTGTCCTACAGGCTAGTATCTCCTATCCTCAGCAATCACAATTCCATATACATTGCTTAGGAGATCTACACGCTTGATATAGGCAAATCAAGCCTTGTGCCTCAAAGGATAAGTTGTAATTTCCATTTTCCTTTCTTGTTCACTTTCATTGTTTGTACTCTCCTTGCTACTCCTAGGTTGGAGGCTGCAGATTGGAGAGGGTTGTGATCTTCTTGGTGAATAAGGAGACTTTCAACTACTTCAAGAAGGCTGGTGCAACGGGAGGTTACTTCTAAGAGGAAGGCTACTTCAAGGTGGAGCTTGGAGTTACTTCAAGAAGGCTACCTCGAGTTGGTGCATCTACTTCAAAGTGAAGGTTGTTCAAAGGGGTGTAAGAAAGTATTGTATTTTGTGTAATTCCTTGTGAAGGTAATAAAATTAATACTTTCACAATCCCGGTTGGGTAAGCAACCGAGTAGTGGACTGACTGCCTTAGTATTTGCTAAGGTTGGAACCACTCTAAATCCCTTGTCTCCTTCTTAATTTTTTATTTGTGGTTGTTTGGGTTAAATAATTGTTAAATTAATTTTAAAACCCTATTCATCCCCCTCTAGTGGTTTTTCAATTGGTATCAGAGCAGGCTTCAATGAGCTCTAATCGAGTCTTGAAGAATGAAGGGTGGTGGTGACTACAACCGCAAGCAAAGGAACAACTTGGACCAACCTTCAAAAAGCTATAATTGGTGTTTAGGAACAAGCCACACAACAATCAGTTATGCATGGAGAGAAAAGAAGAATGAGGTCCACAAAAATTGCCTCATTTCTACAACCAATGAAGAAGAAGAAGAAGAGGTAAGCCTTCTTGATTTATCAAAAGAAGAGCTAATTGCTAGTCTTGAAGAAACACATAATAAATATATTGAGTGCAAGAAGAAATTAAAGAAATCTAATAAAGCAAATGATGAGTTACATGTTAAGCTTCTTGCTCTTACATCTGAAAATGAAGATCTCAAAAAGGTTATTGAAGGTCATGACATTAAGCTAAAATTTGTAGAAGCAAATTGCAATCTTCTTTTTCTATAAAAGATAAATTTGCAAACTCAAGTAAATGATCTTAAAAAACAACCTGTTTTGTGTACACATCTAGATTATGATATTATTGTGAAAGAAAGAGATTTATTGCTATCTAATCTAGATCAAGCAAAGATAGACATAAATAAAAGAATGTATGAGATTGTTAAGCTTCAACAAAAAGTTAGTAGTTTGAGCAACAATGATACTCTTGATAAAATTTTAAATGATTCCTATCATCAAATTGGAAGAAGAGGACTAGGTTATAAGCCTAAAGGAAAATCCTATCAAAGACCTAGTTGGAGAAGGACACAAGTACTAGAGAATTAATCTATGTATGTACCTAGAGGCAAATACACATATGTACCTAAAAACAACCTAGAACAAAATCATAGAAAGAGACTTGAGGTTGATTCTATATGTTGCCATTATTGTTTACGTCTTGGACATTACTCTTTCTCATGTCCCTACAAGAAAAAGGATGTTGAGTTAGTATGGGTTCCAAAACCCCCAAACTAAATGGATAAAATTAAGTTGAGATATGACCAAAGTCTCTAAGTTGTATATCTCTATGTCTATCTCAACTTAACATAATGGAACACCAAGTTAATCCAAGAAATTAAAGTTTCCAAATATACATTTTAAACTACTTGTTTTAGTTTGGATTCTCAAAATGTATATGATTAGTTGAGATTTAACCTAAATGTTGCTTTGTTATTTAAATATTTCAACTAAATTGAGCTTTAAACTTTCATACTCTTGATTTACTTAGAAACAATTACTGAAAATAGTTCTGAAACAGTACAGAAACCTCCTCGGTTGAGAAACTGTTTGACCGAGAACATGATCGGTCAAGAAATGGTCGACCGACCAGGTTCCTATTTTCAAGTTTGCAATAAATTTGAACCTATTTTCAAATTTCTATCAATTTGCTGTTGATTGATTTAATATGAAAATCAAGACATACTAATCTTTTACATCATGAATTGTTGAATGAAGATATAACATTATGAATATGAAATTCTTAAACATATTGCAAAAGTGTTATATGAAGACTGATTTTGAACAAATCTTATTCATTGATTGAAAAAGTTTATTAAGCATGATCATTTACATGGTTTGTCTTAAATATGAACATCCATGAATCATGAATGAGATTATCTTGGTTTATCCTCTACATAGCTTGGCTTAAAATTGAAAATTATAAACCATGATTAATTTATTTAAGGAAATTACTGTTCTATCATAGTTCACATGGCATATCCTAAGTAATTTCTTGGTCTATCTATATATGAACCATGTGCATTTAAATGGTCATTGTATTACATGCTTCTATCTTGATCATTATATTGAGGATATGCCTCTACTGTTCTATCAAAATTATTGTGCCATGATCATTATGTTTCATTGGTTTGTCTAAGCATACTCTTTGATCCATATATACAAACTATGAATGGATATTGTTTTTGATCATTATGTCTCAGCTCATATGAAGATGTCATTTTGCACAAACAGTAAAAATTCATTGTACAAATGCATTTTAAATTAAAAATATGCAGAAATTATACTTCATTTATAAATGTTCAAATTGGAAATCTACAGAAATTGCCTCTTCGTTGAAATCAAAAGTTTGACCAAGGGGCGCTATGGTCGTAGTCGAGGTCGACCTAAAATAAGCTTGACACAATACTTATTTGGATAATCATTCTCTATAAAAATTGTGATCAAAAGACAAATTAAAATCATGACCACAAAAGTTGTCCAAATATTGGTAATAATAATCACAATATTACTCCCTTTGAAAATATAGATATGCTCTACAAATTCAGTCTATCATTTGCATCAAAAATCAGCTTAAAATTTCATTAACAGAAAGTTTCTCGGTCGACAAATTTCTCGACCGAGACAATGTCGGTCAGCTATTTCTTTTCGACCGACAAACTTCAAGAAAGAACTACACGGGCAAAACTCAGACACACTTTCAGTCGACAATTGTTCGACTGAGACAATGTCGGTCGACAAATTGCTCGATCGAGAATTGACCGTTGGAATACGACCGTTGGAATCTGACCATTTGAATATAATCGTTGCCAGTCGACCGTTGGGCGACCGAGTGGCACGCCTAGGATATGACCGTTGCGGTCATCGGTCTACAATTTTTCGACCGAACTGGTTCCTGGATTGCTATAAAAAGGACCAAAAACGGGTCATTGCATCACACTTTCACATTCCTACTTCTTTAGCTTCTCTCTAGTGCATTTTTGTGCAACTCTTTCACGTCCAAGACCTTCTTGCTTCTTCTTCACCTCAAAGCAAAGCAATGGCTTCATCATCTGCGCGTGGAAAGAAGCAAGTTGCTGGCAGGAAAGGAAGAACGGCCTCACCACCATTGTCGATCATCAATGACATCCCCTTCATTGACGCTGTTGCTGGTGATTGCTACCTAAGGCTCTCCTCCAAAACTCCTCTTCCACGATGACCGGTTGACGTCATGGACTTCTACAATATCATCGACCTGGAGGATCTCTTCGAGGTGCAAAATTTGAAAGATTTTTTGAACCCTTCCTTCCCTTTCTATTCTTCCAAAGTGGTAAATGAGTTCTATGCAAACTTAACCTCCCATCTCAAAAATAACTCCTTCTCCTCTATGGTCAATGGGCATAGCTTTCACTTTACTGAGGAGGGTATCCTTGACATGCTCATCATAGACTTATAAGAATACCAAGACACTCTTGACCTTACCACTGGAAATCCACTCAATACACTTTCCCAAATGACAATACAGTCAATCTTAGTGACATTAAACGAGTCATTTTTCAATCCAACACAACTTGTCATGAAGATAGGGGTACTTACTATGCCATTAACCTCAAACCTACAGCTAGGATTATCAATCTTATTGTTTCCACAAACATACATCCTAGAGCAAACAAGTCTGAAGTCCCTACCTTTCGTATGTATCTAATCTATGCCATTATTAAACGCATTCCCACAAATTTTATCCGCCTCATCATTAAGAATATGCTTGAGTTTTCTGGGAATCCTCCTTATGCTGATTTTGTATGCCAAATCACTCAACACTTTCTTAAGAAAAATATGGAGGATCTAGGATACACATGGGAAAGAAAACCACAAAAAATAAGCAAAAACACAGTAGAAAAGATGGGAATTGATTTTGGTCACAAGAGGACTAGGACGGAAGGGGAGACATCCACTAAAGACATACCTCCACCACCTCCTCCTACTAACCTACCCCATGATCCCATCCAAAATACCCTAACCTATATTGTTGGATCCCAATATCATCTAAGTAGACAATTAGATTATAGCCACCATGCCATGACCTACTTAAACCAAAGGATGCAAACCCTCTCTCCAAACCAACCAGATGGATATCCTTATTCTCAAAATCCTGGCATGATCAACCCATATAATCCCTCCTACAACTACTACCAAACTCCACCTCCACCATTCCCTGATCTAACACATACTCAGTTTTCTCACATGCAACTACAAGACATTGCTGCTCATTTCCACTTTGATCGTATTCCCACCTTCTTGGAAGCATATGCCTTAACCAAGACAGGTGCTTTGGAGTGGCAAACTTTAGTCAAGTATTATGGAGCTGAGCCATTTCTTGGAAAAGACCCAGATATTGATGTAATACTTAAGTCTTTTCAATGAGATCATGAGTGTCCGTTGTAATAGTTGTAATGAAATGGTTATTTTTCATGATTGTAATGGTTATCTTTACATGATTGAAATAAATTGGTTATCTTTGCCTAATTATATTGGATATTTTTCAAAGCATATGAGTCATCTTGTGAATTTTTATTAATGTGTTCTTTCTATGGCATCAATTGAACATGGCTTATAAGACTATTATAGTAAAGCATACAAAGTAAGAGGAATAATATATATACAATTAATTACAAAAGAATCATGTTTCCCTTCATCATGTTGATACAGAAGATCAAGTGGCTGATATTTTTACAAAACCGCTTCCACTAGACCAATTCAACAAAATAAGGAAGCAACTGCTTATCACTCCTTTAGAAGATGTTTTATTTGATATTTGTGCATCTTAAAAATGTTCTTCTTTGCTATCATTTTTGGTTTTTAAATGGACATCCTTTTCATTGGATTTGATGGGACATCTAATTAAGGGGGAGTTTTTCTTGTTTTTAACGGATATCTTTTTGAAATGACAAAGGGGGAGAAATAAAAATAAATCTTAGTAATTGTGCAAAACTCAATCAATTTCATAAACTCTTGGATTTACATTAAAAGTTGCTATATTCCCTAAAGAATTGGATTTCATGTTCTATAATTCATGGGGAATAATAAGCACACATTTTATAAACAAGAGAAGAAATTGCTACAAAGGTAATCTTCAGGTATGAAACTCACATGTGTTATATTTCCTTAATTTATATTTTGGAAATGTTTGTCATCTTCAAAAAGGGGGAGATTGTTTGATAAATGGACATAAGTAAATCCCTTTGTTTTGATAATGACAAACATTTCATTCTTGTTGATCTAACGTGCTACTTGAGTGTTGCAGGAATGAGGTGGATGACAAAGCACTGGGGAATCTATATGCTTGAATGCTTGTAAATTTCATGAAATGTAATCAATTGTAAACTTGTACAAATATATAATGTGCAAGTACTTAGACTTCATGTAAATCAAGCGTTAGATCTTCCCTAGCCAATCACTACACTTAGATAGTTCATCCCTTTCATTAGTGCCACATATGCACACTCATACATACACTCATCACTTTATTTTGAAACATTGAAATAGGGTCAATCTCATTCGACAAACTGCTCGACCGAGACACTCTCGGTCGACAAGCTTTTCGACCGAGAAAGATCCAGGTGGCCGTTAGACACAGCTGACAAGGTAGTTGGCAGTTGGAAATGAACGTTGCAAACACTTGATCTAGAGAGCCTGTCGGTCGACAAAACTTCGACCGAGTAGGTATCTCGGTCGACAATTTCTCGACCGAGATGGACTCTGACAACAACTGTAGAATTAATTAACTAGTTGTTGCTAATGCAACTAACTTATACCTAACGGCTAGTTAAGCACTTGGAAACCCCTAGAAAGTGTCTAGAACGTCCTTAAGCACTTGTAGGTCATTCCTATAAATAGGACATGCCATAGGACACCAAAACTCACTTGATTACACACTTGAGCAATCTTTGATCATACACTTGCATTAGCAACCTATTTTGAGCAATTGAGCAATACTTGCAATTGGCTACTCTTCATCTTACTCTAAATTCGTGTCCTATAGGCTAGTATCTCCTATCCTCAGTAATCACAATTCCATATACATTGGTTAGGAGATCTACACACTTGATATAGGCAAATCAAGCCTTGTGCCTCAAAGGATAAGTTGTAATTTCCATTTTCCTTTCTTGTTCACTTTCATTGTTTATACGCTCCTTGCTACTCCTAGGTTGGAGGTTGCGGATTGGAGAGGGTTGTGATCTTCTTGGTGAAGAAGGAAACTTTGAACTACTTCAAGAAGGCTGGTGCAACGGGAGGTTACTTCTAAGAGGAAGGCTACTTCAAGGGGGAGCTTGGAGTTACTTCAAGAAGGCTACCTCGAGTTGGTGCATCTACTTCAAAGTGAAGGTTGTTCAAAGGGGTGTAAGAAAGTATTGTATTTTGTGTAATTCCTTGTGAAGGTAATAAAATTAATACTTTCAAAATCCCGATTGGGTAAGCAACCAGGTAGTGGACTGACTGCCTTAGTATTTGCTAAGGTTGGAACCACTCTAAATCCCTTGTCTCCTTCTTAATTTTTTATTTGTGGTTGTTTGGGTTAAATAATTGTTAAATTAATTTTAAAACCCTATTCACCCCCCCCTCTAGTGGTTTTTCAAAGGATTCATAGGTTTCTGAAAGGCCTAAGTATGAAGGTGACTACAACAATGTCAGATTTAGAGTACAAACTGAGGTTTTCCACCTTTGTGGAGTCAATTAGGTGAATTGTGAGGTCTCCTATTGAGAAGCGTGAAGCTAATGTTAAGAGAAGACTAGCTTAGTTCCAAGGACAATCTTGTGGAGGCTTTAAGAAGCCAAGGTTTTCCCCATCACAGTTGTAATAGAGGTCGGCCTTTACCAAGATGAGGTCATTTATAGCATCATAGTGGTCACCAAGTAGGGATAAAGGCCATTTTTTCCGCCTACAGGAGCTTGTAGTACATCATCAATTTTAGTGACAAGGACATCTAGGCCACAAAATGATAATCAGACATGCCATTAGTGTGGACAAATAGAGCATATTAGATGGAATTTCCCTATGAGGAATGAGGAGGTGAACCAACAACCAAGGAAAAGTCAACATGGTTCACAACAATGACTGTTTAGTAGTAGTGGTGGTAGAGGATGTGGTTAGGCATCTCAGACAGGTTCCTCTAGACTGGCTAGCTGAGGACATGGATGACAACAGGCGACAACTAGTTTCTACACCGTGAGCCAAGTAGAAGTAGTGGTCAATCCATGGGTTGTGATAGGTATGATGGAGTTATTTCATTTTGATGTGTCTACTTCTTGTTTTGCATTTTTACGAGTTGACATGGGTGTGACACACTATTCTATTACCAAAGTGGTTATAGATAGTGGTAATTTGTCTGTTAGTCACATATTTGATAGTATTTGACTAGAGAGTCCTTTGGTTGGTTCTGCCCAATTGTGGGAAGTATGACCCTCTTGTGTTCTTTCTTTTTTTGGATGAAACATTCAAAATGGGCCTCATGCCACTTGATATGCATGTATTCAATGTGATCCTAGGGATGGATAGCTGGGAGAAGTAAAAGGTGGTGTTGGACTTTAGTATTAAGATGGCAGCATTCCATGGTGGAGATGTCTTGTGGATCATTCAAGGTGATAGGAAAATTCTTCCTACATGTTTTATGCCAGCTATGACAACTGAGAGATTGATGAGACAAGGGTGTGAGGCCTTCTTAGCACATGTTGTGGATACCAAGGCGAGAGGTCCTAGTATTTAGGAGGTATTGGTAGTGCGGGAGTTTGAAGATGTTTTTCCGGACGAGTTTCATGGTATTACCCCTCCTAGAGAGATTGATTTTGAAATCAATCTTGTTCCCGGAACACAATCCATAGAACAATCACCATACAAGATGACACCAGCAGAGATGCAGGAGTTAAAGAAACAATTAGAGGAACTATCAGAGAAGGACTTTATCAAACCAAGCACTTCCCCTTGGGGTGCTCCTGTGTTGTTTGTCAAAAAGAAGGATGGTTCAATTAGATTGTGTATAGACTACTAATAGTTGAATAAAGTGATGATAAAGAATAAGAATTCATAGCCAAGGATTGATGATTTTTTTATTCAGTTATAGGGTGCCACTATGTTTTCAAAGATAGATCTGAGATCAGGTTACTACCATTTGAGAATCAAGGCAGATGACATACCCAAGTACTCTTTGGACTAGGTATGGTCACTACAAGTTTGTGGTTATGCCATTTGGGCTAACTAATGCATCGAAAACATTCATGGATCTGATGAACCAGGTGTTCAGACAATATCTAGATTAGTGTGTGTTTGTGTTCAAAGATGAAATCTTGATATACTCTAAGGATACACAACAACATGAGAAACACCTTCGACATGCATTGACCTTGTTAAGCCAACATCACCTATATGCTAAGTTTAGCAAGTGCGAGTTTTGGTTTTCTGAGGTGTCTTTTTTGGGTCATGTCATATCATCTAAGGGTGTTTGTGTAGACCCTAAGAAGTTTGAGTCCGTTCGAGAATGGGAACATCCTAAGACACTGATAGAGATTCATAGTTTCCTAGGTTTGCTAGGTTACTATAGGAGGTTCATAAAGAACTTTAGTTCCATAGAATTACCCTAACTAGGTTAACTAGGAAGGATGTTCCTTTTTCTTGGGATGATAGGTGTCAGTGTTCTTTCTAGCAGTTGAAAGAGAATTTGACTAATGCACCAGTGTTATGCTGTTGAACACGGAAAAAGCTACATTGGGTTTTGTGATGCTTCAAATAATGCGTTGGGATGCGTATTAATGTAGGATAAGGATGTGATTTATTTTGCTTTGCACAGCTTAAGGAACATGAGTAAAATTACCCAACACATGATATTGAGGTTGAAGTGGTAGTTCATGCTTTGAAGATTTGGAGCACTACCTCTATGGAGAGAAATGCCAGATATTCAATGACCACAAGAATCTGCATTACACCATTTCAAATCAAGACTTGAATATGAGACAAAGGAGATGGATGGAGTTAATCAAAGATTATGATTACACAATATATTGCCTTCTAGGAAAGGTGAATGTGGTAGATGATGCATTGAGTAGGAAGTCATCTTCATCATCATCTACAAACCATGCATAGTTATGATCCTTAGTGTGCCACAAATGAGACATGTTAGTGTCTCCTCGCCAGATGAATGTACAACTGAGAGTTTCTTTGTTGATATGTTTGTTGGCACACTTTCAAATTAAGCCTACTTTGAGACAATAAATTCGTGATGCACAATAGAATGATGTAGTGTCACAAAATATCTGATTAGAGTTTGGCAGTGAGAAGCATGGTGGCTTCCATGAGACGGATGACAGTACAGTTTGCTTTCACAATAGGACAGTGGTTCCTGATGTTGATGTGTTGTGGAAGATGATACATGAGGAGCCTCATTTAACATAATTTAAGTCTTGATGATGGAAGTATGAAGGTTTTCTCACATAACATAATTAAAGTTAAGACATGGTTGAATATTCATGAGCCTCAAGCTCTTTTATAAAAGGGGACCTCTAACATTAGGGCGAGATACATGGTGAACTCCAGAGAGTGTGAGACCCACATGGAGAAGGTACATAGGACCTAGCCCCCAATATATGAGAAATATGAGATATATGCAAAATGATGCAACCTAAGCTAGATTACTTTAGAGTAGATGAGTTGAGTCCTTATGCATGATTCATGTAAATTACATATGTAAGAGTTGCGTAAAAATAATATTATGGGTAGAAAAATCATAAATTAGAAGTCAATCCTTTGACTGAGTTTGGTCCTATCTTTTTTTTTGGCAAAGTTAGGAGATCATCTATTCATCTCGCTCTCCTCTTGCAGGAAAATATTCAAAAAGTTGGGTACACGAGGTGCTAACGGAATTAAACGTGGTAGTACTACTACCATTACATTTGTCTTTGTTATACCAATCAAAAATCACCTCTCGTGGTCTAGTATAAAAGAAGTGACCAGATTTGTTCCTAAGATGGAACTTAGCCAGCCAATCAGTTGCTTTGTTACACTCTCTGCACAAACTGGATACGCCAATCAGCTCTCTTCTTCATGAGGCAGCGAATAGCCTGACAAATTCTCATATACTTGGGATTCACATTCCGTTCTTGATTGAGGATTTGTACTGCCTGCTTGCAATCCGTCTCGAACTCCACCTGATCTATATCCAGTTGATCTACTCTTTGTAAAGCAAATTGAATTTCTTGCATTTCTGCTTGTAGCGTTGAGTCAGCATGAACATACCAGTTGTTGCCTTCAATCCAGTCCCCTTGACTGTCCCTAATGATCATAGCAGTTGCACACTTCTTTCGCAACACTGTTGCATCGATATTAACTTTAATGAACCCTTTGGGTGGTCGTCTCCACTGTGGATTGGAGTTGTTCTGTTGACTGCATCATTCTTCTCTGTCCACGCTTGCCGCGAGTAAGCAACCTCCTTCTTGATGAGGTTTGTCATATGCGGTGTGGGTTTGATTCTTCCTTCAAAAATATGGGCATTTCTACATTGCCATAGATACCAACACGTGATCATAAATAGAGTTCTCATGTTATTGTCTCCATTGAGGCCCCAACACAGCCAATCCGCACATTCTAAGTTGAAGAAGTTAGGCGGCATTGCACTATTCAACAATTGTGTCCAGGTTTCCTTGCCGAATTTGCAGTCACGTAAAGCATGCACACTGGTTTCATCCTCTTCTTTGCATCTATCACAGACCGTATTAGTGGCCATGTGCCTCTTTACCCGTCTAATGTTGGTAAGGAGTCCATCATGTGCCAAAATCCAACTAAAAATTTTGATCTTTGCCGCTACCTTGGCCTTCCAGATTTTCTCCCACCAGTCCTCTGACACTTGGTTATTTGCCTTCTTCAGTAGTTTGTAGGTGGAGCTTGTATTAAACACTCCATCAGTTGATTCTGCCCACACTGTTACATCACTACGCCTGTGATCTATTGGAGTGTCTGAATTAATGATCGTATCTACGTACGTGCTCGACACCCAATCTTATGAAAAATCAACATCCCAACTGCCCTGGTCGGTAATGACACTTACGACCTACAGGTCCACAAGTTCCATGGGAATCTCCTTTAAAGAGACTTCAGCCAGCCAAGTGTCTTTTGAGCACCATTTATCAAACCAAAAGCTTGTATCCTTCCCGTTGAGCAGCTGTTTATAAGAGTACTTATTGATTAACTCTTTTCCTACTAAGGCTTCCTTAGCTAGCATTTTCCCGTACATGGGTTTTCCCCCTTTGTGATCTTTGTACTTGGGCAACATAAATCTACACTATATTGTCTTCCTTATGTTCTCTATTTCCCAGGCATTCTTCAAGAGGAGGGCTGAGTTTCACTCACGCATAGAATGAATTCTCAAACCGCCTTCCTTCTTTGGATCAGTAATTTTCTCCCAGGCAACAAGGGGAACTGAACGGGCTTTGTGTTTGCCTCCCTAGAGGAATTTGTGAATATTTCTATCAATTCTATCACATATGGATTTGGGCAGCTGGGCCGTTTGCATGGTATATATAGGTATGGCAGATAAGGTGGTGCAAATAAGTGATGAATGCATATTCATCTCTTATTTTTACTTCATTTAGAACAAGTAATTAGGATTTTTTTTGTTAATTTTAGCTAATTCAAAAATAAATAGCACTTTCATCTTCTTGATATACTTTTCCTGAATTCTTATGATATTTTTCCTAATTTTCAGGAATTATCTAAGTAATTAAATTGAGAAAAGAAGAGATGAAGATAGGAGGCAATTCAGTTTCCCGCAATGCTGACTTAAATACATACCTTGCACCAAAATTAGCATAACTCTCACATCCTAAGGCGGAATTTAATGTTCAAATATGATTTGGAAAGGGAATTCAAAGGCCTACATGAAAATCATATTTTCGGGCGCACTTTAAATTCTATGGACAACAGACATTCGCTCGAAATTGCTGCTGCGAAAATCTGCATTAAAGAAAGACAATCAAGAGTTTGTTGACTAGATCTGAAAATTCAAAAGGATGGCTCTCTCTCTTTTTCCCCCTCTTTTTTTAGATAGCCTACCCCTCCTTCTCCTATAAAAGGAAGGGCACTTCCTCCTCCCAAGATCATCATAGATTTTCTTGTATCTTGGAATTGTACAGCTATTAATCTTGTAATCGTTCTCTTATTATGCAATAAAGTAGGCTTTGGTTCAAGCACTTTTCATTTATTCTTGTTCTGGTCTTCTATCTCCGCTTTAGTTTTTTAATCCTCTTCCTTCCATTCTTTAATTCTGGAGTAAGGAACAAAGAGCTAAACCATTTCATTGTCTCTAGCATAAGGATTAATTTCCTGATATCTGGGCTAGACTATGGCTTCATCTCTTTCTTCCTCCGACTCCCATTTCTCTATGTGTGAGTAGTCTCTTATCGGGGTAAGGGGAATAACCCCTTAGCTATGGTTTTAACGACTTCTTCTTAAACGACTAGATGGTAATCAATTTTAATTGAATAGTCGATCTTTGGATCGCATGTTAATCTGGATGGATGTGACCATGGAAATCCAGATTTAGAATAATAAAATCGATTACATAGATGTTTTGATATGACCGTGGATTATCGTCTTTTAAGTTGATAAACTAGGAAGCATGAGTACCAGGACCAATGGGCTCTTGTGGAGTTTCTCTTTTGTGTGTTTTTAATTCGCAAGCCTTCATCGAATTATCGTTTAAGATTTAGTTGTTATCACCTCGGCTAAGGTGGTGAAAACCCCTACGAGCCTCGATTTCCATCTCTTGTTTTAAACACCGCATCTTCGTTTCCTTTAATTCTTAGTCTTTCATTCATTTAGTTTGCTTGTGTTAACAATCTTTTTATTTTTCCCTTGTGCATGTTAATTCTTGTTAAGTGCTTTCCTTCTTGCATTAGTGTAATCATTCAAACCCCCAACTGGAATTTACTTTCTGCTTTAAAAAGAAAAATACCAAAAACAATTAATAAAAGTTCTTCAAATCTTTGGGTTCTAAGAACAATCTCTAATTAGTTGTCATGTGGGATCGACCCTTCTATACTACCCTTAAAACCGGAAGTAAAAAAGGTTTAAACTCTAGGATTAACCATCTTAGTGATTGATATTGCAAAACGACGAGTATCAATTGGGCACCGTCGCCGGGGAGACTGTCCTTCTTCCATACCTCCTTCACTCCAATTTTCTACCCAGGGGAAAACTACAAAAACCCCAACTATCCAAATCAGCCCTGTTCTTGTGTAAAACTTTTAAAAAAAAATAGAGTACCAAATGCAAAGGTGAAATGAAAATCTGTTTTATTGCAGGTCTTGAATAAATGCAAGTTTGTGAAGTAGGAAATATAAAAGTCACTTTTTGTGAATTCAGGAAGTCAGGGTCGCTTGGCCATATTTTGGTGGAAGGAATCCAGTGATTGTTAGGAGAGTGAGGATGATAGGTTGAGAGTATGTCTTGAAAGTATTTCCTGATTTTAATGTTACTCGGGACGAGCAAAGTTTAAGTTTTGGGTATTTTGATGAATGCATATTCATCTCTTATTTTTACTTCATTTAGAACAAGTAATTAGGACTTTTTTTTTAATTTTAGCTAATTCAAAAATAAATAGCACTTTCATCTTCCTGATATACTTTTCCGAATTCTTATGATATTTTTCCTAATTTTCAGGAATTATCTAAGTAATTAAATTGAGAAAAGAAGAGATGAAGATAGGAGGCAATTCAGTTTCCCGCAATGCTGACTTAAATGCATACCTTGCACCAAAATTAACATAACTCTCACATCCTAAGGCGGAATTTAATGTTCAAATATGATTTGGAAAGGGAATTCAAAGGCCTACATGAAAATCATATTTTATGGTGCACTTTAAATTCTATGGACAACAGAAATGCGCTCGAAATTACTGATGCGAAAATATGCATTAAAGAAAGACATCAAGAGTTTGTTGACTAGATCTGAAAATTCAAAAGGATGGCTCCCTCTCTTTTTTTCCCCCCTTTTTTTTAGATAGCCTACCCCTCCTTCTCCTATAAAAGGAAGGGCACTTCCTCCTCCCAAGATCATCTTGGATTTTCTGGTATCTTGGAATTCTGCAGCTATTAATCTTGTAATCGTTCACTTATTATGCAATAAAGTAAGCTTTGGTTCAAGCACTTTTCTTTCATTCTTGTTCTGGTCTTCTATCTCCGCTTTAGTTTTTAATCATCTTCCTTCCATTCTTTAATTCTGGAGCAAGGAACAAAGAGCTAAGTCATTTCATCGTCTCTAGCATAAGGATTAATTTCCTGATCTCTGGGCTAGACTATGGCTTCATCTCTTTCTTCCTCCGACTCCCATTTCTCTATGTGTGAGTAGTCTCTTATCGGGGCAAGGGGAATAACCCCTTAGCCATGGTTTTAACGACTTCTTTTAAACGACTAGATGGTAATCAATTTTAATTGACTAGTCGATCTTTGGATCGCATGTTAATCTGGATGGATGTGACCCTGGAAATCCATATTTAGAACAATAAAATCGATTACAAAGACGTTTTGATATGACCGTGGATTCTCGTCTTTTAGGTTGATAAACTAGGAAGCATGAGCACCAGGACCAATGGGCTCTTATGGAGTTTCTCTTTTGTGAGTTTTTAATTCGCAAGCCTTCATCGAATTGTCATTTAAGATTTAGTTGTTATCACCCAGGCTAAGGTGGTGAAAACCCCTACGAGCCTCGATTTCCATCTCTTGTTTTAAACACCGCATCTTCGTTTCCTTTAATTCTTAGTCTTTCATTCATTTAGTTTGCTTGTTTAACAATTTTTTTATTTTTCCGTTGTGCATGTTAATTCTTGTTAAGTGCTTTCCTTCTTGCATTAGTGTAATCATTCAAACCCCGAACTGGAATTTACTTTCTACTTTAAAAAGAAAAATACCAAAAATAATTAATAAAAGTTCTTCAAATCTTTGGATTCTAAGAACAATCTCTAATTAGTTGTCCTGTGGGATCGACCCTTCTATACTACCCTTAAAACCGGAAGTAAAAATGGTTTAAACTCTAGGATTAACCATCTTAGTGATTGATATTGCAAAACGACGAATATCAATTTGGCGTCGTCGCCGGGGAGACTGTCCTTCTTCCATACCTCCTTCACTCCAATTTTCTACCCAGGGGAAAACTACAAAAACCCCAACTATCCAAATCAACCCTGTTCTTGTGTAAAACTTAAAAAAAAATGGAGTACCAAATGCAAAGGTGAAATGAAAATCTGTTTTATTGCAGGTCTTGAATAAATGCAAGTTTGTGAAGTAGGAAATATAAAAGTCACTTTTTGTGAATTCAGGAAGTCAGGGTCGCTTGGCCATATTTTGGTGGAAGGAATCCAGTGATTGTTAGGAGAGTGAGGATGATAGGTTGAGAGTATGTCTTAAAAGTATTTCCTGATTTTAATGTTGCTCGGGACGAGCAAAGTTTAAGTTTGAGGTATTTTGATGAATGCATATTCATCTCTTATTATTACTTCATTTAGAACAAGTAATTAGGACTTTTTTTGTTAATTTTAGCTAATTCAAAAATAAATAGCACTTTCATTTTCTTGATATACTTTTCCTGAATTCTTATGATATTTTTCCTAATTTTCAGGAATTATCTAAGTAATTAAATTGAGAAAAGAAGAGATGAAGATAGGAGGCAATTCAGTTTCCCGCAATGCTGACTTAAATCCATACCTTGTACCAACATTAGCATAACGCTCACATCCTAAGGCGGAATTTAATGTTAAAATATGATTTGGAAAGGGAATTCAAAGGCCTACATGAAATTCATATTTTCTGGCGCACTTTAAATTCTATGGACAACAGAAATTCGCTCGAAATTGCCGCTGCGAAAATCTGCATTAAAGAAAGACAATCAAGAGTTTGTTGACTAGATCTGAAAATTCAAAAGGATGGCTCCCTCTCTTTTTTTTCCCCCGCTTTTTTAGATAGCCTACCCCTCCTTCTCCTATAAAAGGAAGGGAACTTCCTCCTCCCAAGATCATCTTGGATTTTCTTGTATCTTGGAATTCTGCATTTATTAATCTTGTAATCGTTCTCTTATTATGCAATAAAGTAGGCTTTGGTTCAAGCACTTTTCTTTCATTCTTGTTCTGGTCTTCTATCTCCGCTTTAGTTTTTAATCCTCTTCCTTCCATTCTTTAATTCTGGAGCAAGGAACAAAGAGCTAAGCCATTTCATCGTCTCTAGCATAAGGATTAATTTCCTGATCTCTGGGCTAGACTATGGCTTCATCTCTTTCTTCCTCCGACTCCCATTTCTCTATGTGTGAGTAGTCTCTTATCGGGGCAAGGGGAATAACCCCTTAGCCATAGTTTTAACGTCTTCTTCTTAAACGACTAGATGATAATCAATTTTAATTGAATAGTCGATCTTTGGATCACATGTTAATCTGGATGGATGTGACCATGGAAATCCAAATTTAGAACAATAAAATCGATTACATAGACGTTTTGATATGACCGTGGATTCTCGTCTTTTAGGTTGATAAACTAGGAAGCATGAGCACCAGGACCAATGGGCTCTTGTGGAGTTTCTCTTTTGTGAGTTTTTAATTCGCAAGCCTTCATCGAATTATCGTTTAAGATTTAGTTGTTATCACCCAGGCTAAGGTGGTGAAAACCCCTACGAGCCTCGATTTCCATCTCTTGTTTTAAACACCGCATCTTCGTTTCTTTTAATTCTTAGTCTTTCATTCATTTAGTTTGCTTGTTTAACAATCTTTTTATTTTTCCGTTGTGCATGTTAATTCTTGTTAAGTGCTTTCCTTCTTGCATTAATGTAATCATTCAAACCCCCAACTAGAATTTACTTTCTGCTTTAAAAAGAAAAATACCAAAAACAATTAATAAAAGTTCTTCAAATCTTTGGGTTCTAAGAACAATCTCTAATTAGTTGTCCTGTGGGATCGACCCTTCTATACTACCCTTAAAACCGGAAGTAAAAAGGTTTAAAATCTAGGATTAACGATCTTAGTGATTGATATTGCAAAACGACGAGTATCAATTTGGTGCCGTCGTCGGCGAGACTGTCCTTCTTCCATACCTCCTTCACTCCAATTTTCTACCCAGGGGAAAACTACAAAAACCCCAACTATCCAAATCAGCCCTGATCTTGTGTAAAACTTTAAAAAAAATGGAGTACCAAATGCAAAGGTGAAATGAAAATCTGTTTTATTGCAGGTCTTGAATAAATGTAAGTTTGTGAAGTAGGAAATATAAAAGTCACTTTTTGTGAATTTAGGAAGTCAGGGTCGCTTGGCCATATTTTGGTGGAAGGAATCCAGTGATTGTTAGTAGAGTGAGAATGATAGGTTGAGAGTATGTCTTGAAAGTATTTCCTGATTTTAATGTTGCTCGTGACGAGCAAAGTTTAAGTTTGGGGTATTTTGATGAATGCATATTCATCTCTTATTATTACTTCATTTAGAACAAGTAATTAGGACTTTTTTTGTTAATTTTAGGTAATTTAAAAATAAATAGCACTTTCATCTTCTTGATATACTTTTCCTGAATTCTTATTATATTTTTCCTAATTTTCAGGAATTATCTAAGTAATTAAATTGAGAAAAGAAGAGATGAAGATAGGAGGCAATTCAGTTTCCCGCAATGCTGACTTAAATGCATACCTTGCACCAAAATTATCATTACTCTCACATCCTAAGGCGGAATTTAATGTTCAAATATGATTTGGAAAGGGAATTCAAAGGCCTACATGAAAATCATATTTTCGGGCACACTTTAAATTCTATGGACAACAGAAATTCGCTCGAAATTGCTGCTGCGAAAATCTATATTAAAGAAAGACAATCAAGAGTTTGTTGACTAGATCTGAAAATTCAAAAGGATGGCTCCCTCTCTTTTTTTTCCTCCTCTTTTTTTAGATAGCCTACCCCTCCTCCTATAAAAAGAAGGGCACTTCCTCCTCCCAAGATCATCTTGTATTTTCTTGTATCTTGAAATTCTGCAGCTATTAATCTTGTAATCGTTCTCTTATTATGCAATAAAGTAGGCTTTGGTTCAAGCACTTTTCTTTCATTCTTGTTCTGGTCTTCTATCTCCGCTTTAGTTTTTAATCCTCTTCCTTCCATTGTTTAATTTTGGAGCAAAGAACAAAGAGCTAAGCCATTTCATCATCTCTAGCATAAGGATTAATTTCCTGATCTCTGGGCTAGACTATGGCTTCATCTCTTTCTTCCTCCGAATCCCATTTCTGTACGTGTGAGTAGTCTCTTATCGGGGCAAGGGGAATAACCCCTTAGCCATGGTTTTAACGACTTCTTCTTAAATGACTAGATGGTAATCGATTTTAATTGAATAGTCGATCTTTGGATCGCATGTTAATCTGGATGGATGTGACCATGGAAATCCAATTTTAGAACAATAAAATCGATTACATAGACGTTTTGATATGACCGTGGATTCTCGTCTTTTAGGTTGATAAACTAGGAAGCATAAACACCAGGACCAATGGGCTCTTGTGGAGTTTCTCTTTTGTGAGTTTTTAATTCGCAAGCCTTCATCGAATTGTCGTTTAAGATTTAGTTGTTATCACCCAGGCTAAGGTGGTTAAAACCCCTACGAGCCTCGATTTCCATCTCTTATTTTAAACACTGCATCTTCGTTGTCTTTAATTCTTAGTCTTTCATTCATTTAGTTTGCTTGTGTTAACAATCTTTTTATTTTTCCCTTGTGCATGTTAATTCTTGTTAAGCGCTTTCCTTCTTGCATTAGTGTAATCATTCAAACCCCCAATTGGAATTTACTTTCTGCTTTAAAAAGAAAAATACCAAAAACAATTAATAAAAGTTCTTCAAATCTTTGGGTTCTAAGAACAATCTCTAATTAGTTGTCCTGTGGGATCGACCCTTCTATACTACCCTTAAAACCGGAAGTAAAAAAGGTTTAAACTCTAGGATTAACCATCTTAGTGATTGATATTGCAAAACGACGAGTATCAATAAGGCAACATCATCCTGCAATGGAAAAACTTTGCACAACCCAACTATTGATTTTCGACTCTACCTTCTCCAAAATGCCTGCATATGTATTCTTAGTGATCATCGAGTGTATGATAGGGACACCCAAATACCTTTCTAGGTCCAATGTCTCCTTGAATCCGCTAATGTGACATACTTCTCTTCTGGTGTTTCTAGGTACACTGGCTGCAAAGAATACATGCGTCTTCTTGATGGAAATGGACTGTCCGGAGGCAGTCCCAAATTTTCTGAAGAACCTTTTTATTATTTTCATCTATGAAGTGGAAGCTTTACTGAACATAATTAAGTCATCTACAAAACACAGGTGAGACAGCTTAATACCACTTCTACCGAGCGCACCATGCCTCCACTAGCCTTGGTTCACAAGCTCCTCGATCATTTGACATAATCACTCTATGCACAGAAGAAAAAGGTATGGGGACATAGGATCTCCCTGGTGTAAACCCCTACTGGATTTGAAGGACTCTGTGCTACTGCCATTCCACACGACCGAGCACTCACCAGTTGTAATGGAATTCATGATATACTCAAATATGGGTTGTGGCAAATTCAAACATTTTAGAGTGTCCAGAATGAAAGTCCAAGATAATCTGTCATATGCTTTTGTGAGGTTGACTTTGATTGCCATGCACTTCGCTCCCTTCTTCCTCCTCATGTAGTGTATAACCTCATGTGTAAGGGCAATATTATCTGTGATTTTCCGCCCCGACACAAAGCTTCTTTGTGAATCGGATATCCAGTTTGGTATGTATGGTTTCAGTCTTTCTACAACAATTTTAGATGTAAGCTTGAGGCAGATATTGTTTAGAGATATGGGCCGTAGTTGATCGCATGTCTTCGATGTTGACACCTTAGGAATCAAAGTAATAATAGAATTACATAACTCATTGCTTAGTTTATGCCCTTTCATTGCATCAGTAACCATGTGTAGGATAGAGTGATTAATCATCTCCCAGTTCTTACATAGGAACAACCCCGTGATCCCGTCTGGGCATGCCGCCTTGCAGAGGTTCATGCCCTTTAAGATGGAATGGACTTCAAGTTCAGTTGGCAGCAATGCCATCCTCCATTTCTGGTTGTGCATGAGTCTCCGAAACTACCCAGGGATATCGCCATGTTGAGCGTTGGCTATGTCGGTGGGCTCAGACAGCTGGTCCTTGAAAAAATTTCGAACCATAGTATGCAATGCCTTTTTGTCTGTCACCCATTCACCGTCTGCTTGTTTAAGCTTTGTAATTGTATTCATGTGGCGTCGTTGTTTGATATAGGCACTGAAGAACTTTGAGTTATTGTCCCCGTCTTTAATCCAATTCAAATGGCTTTTGTGTTGTAGTTCTTCCTCCTCCTCTTTGAGCAACTCATTAAGCTCTGTCTACAGATTGATATAAATCTCATCCGATATATGGTTATATTGAGTAGCAAGTTCCTCCTCCAGCCGCTTTATGTTCTTTAACAATCAGTCTTTTTTCTTTCTCTGTTTGGATCTTTAGGTGTTGTCCCATTTAGCAATAGGTGCTTGCGCCTCCTTAAGAGAATCGTTAAAACAAATGTTGCTATTCCACATGGAACCCAACAGTTCCTTGAACTGCAAGTTGTGAGTCCATGCTGCTTTCGATTGGAAACATCTCTAGTAGTTCTTGGACTTTGTGGATTTCACAAGGAGTGGATAATGGTCTGATGGATTGCGCGGTAGGTGCTCTACCATGAACTATGCCCTTTGACAAATGAAAAAATCATTAGCTACAGCACGGTCTAAGCGCTCTTACAGGTGTCCTCGCTTGAACGCGAACCTTGGACCCGAGAACCCAATGTCCAACATCCCATCATCCATGAATGCTTCTTGAAAAGCATTAGCTTCAGTGAAATTGTAGTGTTTAGAACCTGATTTCTCATCCGGTCGAAGAGTAATGTTGAAGTCTCCGAGGGCAATCCAAGGCTTCATAAACATGTTGTCCATCCGAGTTATATGTTTCCACAATAGAGTTATAATATTACCATGAGGGATAGCATATATGAAAGTGACCATAGTGTTTTTGTTAATGCAAAAAGTAATAAATTGGCGGTGGTAGCTGATGATCTCTACCTTGCAATTGGCCTCATTTCAACATACCCAAATCCCCCCCATAACACCTCTCACTTCTACACGGAAGGAATTCTGGAACCCGAGACCTTTAATGGTTTTTGTGGCCTTTTCTCCGCTGATCCACGGTTCAAGGATGCCGAGCACTTTGGGTTTGTACTGTCTGAGGTGTTGTTTTAAAACCCTTCTTGCTTCAGCTCTTGCAATCCCTTTGATATTCCAGCACATTAAGTCTTGTAAAGACATTAAAATCACTAGGTGTATAGAGTTCTGAGGTGTGTCGCTTAGTTCTCTAGCAGTAGGATTCCATTTTTTTTATTCTCTTCCACCTGGCACACCATGTCCTCTTCATCTTCTATGTTGCCTGTACTGTATTCCGGGCTGCTGTCCACACTCTTCTCTTGGGTCCTTGGACTCCTGTGAATGTTGTCTAAGGCTGCAATATTGCGAGCTCTGCCTTTTCTTTTCATCTTGGCCGCACTCCCTTTAGCCTTGCGACTGTCAGTTATGTGCACTACAACGATGGCCTCATTAATATCTGCTATTTGCTTTGGAAGTGTCGTGTCTACCTCTTTGGCCAGCTTCTCACCTATGACCACTGGTATTTTAGCATTGATGTTCGCGGTGTCCAGTATTTCTACTATTTCATCGACCTCAGGATTTACAACTATGTGATTCTCCTTCGCTTGTGCTGCCTCTCCACTTTTCTCTGTGTGAGTATTGGTGATATCTCCCAGTGGCACTCTCTTGTCTTCTCCTACCTTTGTACTCTGCTTCTTTTTCTATATTTTGCTTGGTCATCTACTTTCTTTGTGATTTCCTTCAGTTTGTTCCTTCTGCGCTGCCGTGTGCCTGATTGTCAGCATTTTCTTCTTCTCCTAGCATTGAAAATCTATTACAGTTTCCAGCCATTTCCGACTGGTCGGCTTGGTTCCACATAGCCCTACAATTCATTCGTCTCCTTTGTGTCTTCCATTCAGTTGTGCTTTGATTGGTTGCTGCTCCCTGTTCCTTGGCTCCTTCCTCATTGTTCTTGCTTGTTGTCATTTCCTCGCTTGAATTTTTGCCACAGTCCTTGGATGTATGTCCTTCTCTCCTGCATCGAGCACATGCCCATGAGAAGCCCTCATAAATAGTCTCATACTCCACTCCATTAATGATGATCACATGTTTAAAAGGTTGGGTAGTATTCACCTCAATTGCGAGTCTAGCGAACTTACTACGAGATCGGTTTGTTGTATGCATGTCGACCTTAATCAGCTGACCCAGCGCACGTCTAATGCAATCAAACATGGTAGATACATACATATGGAGAGGTAAATTCAGTATTCTCACCCATGTTACCATTAGGTCTGGTGTCTTCTCGCTCGGCTTGAATGTGGGATAACAATCCTATACCAACAGATTCATTCCATAGATCTTCCACGACCCTCCAGTTAGGGCATTGTCATAGTCTTGTTTACATGACAGCTGCACGATGAAGTGGCCAAGGTCCAATTCATACATGTTGAATATGCCAACAATCCTCCACATCAGCTTCAGTTTGTCCCTTAATGTCATATAGCTGATTTTTGTGCCAATAAGCCTAACTACCACTGCATATTTTCATGATCTGGTCAGGGCCTCCTCTGCTACCGGGTAAATGGAGATATCTGGGGCACCTTCCGATTCCCTCAGGATCACGTCTTCTTCTAGCAGATATCCTTCAAATAGAGTTTCCAAGAACATATATGGTTTCATTCGCTGTAGACGCCTCTGCATTCCGGATCATAGTGTTCCTCTGGCCGCCTTGGTAGGATTCCGCTCGATGTCCTCCTCGCGCGCCTACTACCTGGAATCCTAGTTCAATCTCTGATCTAAACATGTTTTTCGTGCAGTTGAGTTGTTGCTCCGTTTGATCTCCCATCTGTTCGTGTGCCTCCATTGTGATTTCCATATGCTGATTCGACTCATCGTGATCCTCTTCGTCATGCAACTTCCATTTGCTTCCTATGCCACGGCCGCCGTCGTTGCCCCGTCTCCTGTTAGGTTTCGCCATCGCCCGGTCTCTTAAAGTTATGGCTTTGATTGATCTAGTTTGGTCTTATGTTGAGTAACATAAGCTTGTGAAACTCATCATTAGTTGTAAGTGAGGTGATATATGAAACTCTGGTTTAAGAGTAAAATGCATTGTGCATAAGATACTCATAAATGTTGTTCCATTCACTTCTCCTTCGTGATATATGATACGAGAAACCTCACTTGAGCTATATATATGATTTCGATATGGAGATTCACTCATATAAGCTTGACCTATTCTATATTCCCTCCTTATGACATACATATGATGTTCAAGTTTGAAATCATGATAAGCTTGATTTAGTATACTCTCTTTTCCTTCATATCATACATAAAGGATAATAGTCTAAAATCATGATCTCGAAATAAAGGTATATTTGGATCATATATTAAAGGATCACAAAATATAGTTTCAACCTCCAATCTTCTAAGTATAAGATTCTAGTTTGATGACAACCCTCATATTATGGGGTGAAACCCTAATATTCAAGCATGTCAAGTTAGAACTTATCATGTAATGAAATCCTAGTATGATGTTGATCATAAACCAAAATAATGATTTGAAGTCTAATAATTCACTTAGTTTACAACATGAAATATTGATCTCTCCTTGTAGGATAAACATTGAGTATAACCTTCTCAATTTCATACATATAAACAAACCCAAGTTGTTAAGGTGACGAGGGTCATAAGTCCTAAAATTCTAGGATGCCATATTATGACTAGGGCACTAAATGATGCTTCAATCTAAATAAGGTGGGGTGGGTAGACCCTAGATATCAAAAACCTGTGATGGAAACTTGGGGTATATCCGTAATAATGACGATTTTGGTACCTAAAAGTGTTACTTTTATAAAGTTGAACATTTTGGTAGTACCTTAAGAATGACATTAGTTGAATTTCGAGGACGAAATCTCATATAAGGTGGGGTGAATATGATGTCCCAATTTTTAGGGTTTTTGTGATGTCCCCGGATTTTTTAAAACTTAATCTGATGTGTGACGTCCAAATTGAAACCCTCACCTCAGCGAGAATCCCAATTTAAACACCCCACACCAGGATAAGAAGAAGAATATCAAGGGAGTCAAAAGGAAACAACCAGTAGCACATGTACATGAACAATAATAAAACCATACACACATGTTCACCATTCAACATATAATTACAACATGAATTGTTACAACTTTTGATATTACATATTGAACAGCAAAACTATACATATACATGTACTACATCTAAACGACAGGATCTTAAGACAACAGGTCCACCTGTACATCAGCTCGCCACACAACTCTCTCTATCCCGGATCTTCAAGAGCATAACCACAACCTAAACAAAAAGATTACATGAGGTACACGTCAACACAATATTTCATGAATATTGTACTGAGTACGCCTATGTGTCTTTTTATATACCTCTCATCATATCTTGGCAATAAGAATAAAACTAATATACTTGGCAGTAACAGAAGAATATAAGAAAAGCATATACTTGAACAAAGATATTCATTAACAAAAAGAGAACACATATTTTAAACTTATTTCCATCATATATCTCGTGCATCAGCCCCTAGGGCTTTGAGGTTTATCAATGCACTGTACTACCAAAGAGTTTAGTGCTATCATATGATAGATCAGATATCTTATATTTCTTGTGTTAATAGAAATAAGTATAGAAAACCAACCAACATATCATACAAGAACAATCATTTCATCCAATACCATATGCCAAGTATTTTACTATGCATATAACACAAGAATATTGTATAATAAGCCAAGTAAGAGGTAATGGAGTACCTTGATCAAGAGAAACCTAATCACACGCATATTCCTAATGTCAACTATATCCTTGTTAAACCTGATCAAGACAAGATCACACACTACTATCAGATTCTCATCATCTACATCTCATGTTAACCCTAATCATGTTCATTAGGGCTTTACTTAGTTCATTAGGTCATTCCCATCATTACTTGCTTTCTTGTCTTAGAATCATCTTACTAATGTCATGTTCCAGATTATGGTTCTTAATCTAACATCAGGTTCGATATCATTATTTATACATATTAACTCTAAGTTAAATGTATTACTCGAATTAGGGTTACATCGCATGTATTACAGGTCATATTCATATACATCTTAAAAGAGCTTTCGTCCTCGAAAGTAAAGCATACTCATACCTTTAGGGAAAACCTTATCTTGCTGTCATCCACACGTAGGCATCATTCTATGTACAACATAGTCAAAAGCTCCAGAATTATATTCCAGCTATTAGGATGTTTCCCAAACATCTAAGGTGATACAAGGGTTTAGAAGATTAGGTTATGTCATGACATATCTCATATGTCAGGGATGCATCCTTATCTTAACCCGTGCATTAGGGTTCCATCATCATATTACCAGGTTCTAAATGAGTTAACTAAGATTAACTCATACATTAAGGTGTCATCCACATGTTATTTAGCTCATTGTAAGAATATGTTCATCATCAACATATGCCTTTTAGGAGGGAGTTAACTAAAGTTAACCCACTTTATCCATCTAGATCATATCAAGGCGTCATAATCATTATGTTGTGTTAGCTGTCAAACCATAATTTCCATCTTCGTTAAGCACTAAGATTAACATCTCATGTAACACGTTTCATTCATATGATATTATTTCATTGTTCATACTAAATTGCAACATTTATTCAGGTTTTCATCACAAGATTAACCAACTATATCACATTATCATCATTATTCATGTATGTGGTTAACCATTTATGCATTGATATCTATTAAACCATCTCTAGGTTTCAATCATATCATATCCATATCCCATGTCTCGAGATTAGATCACATTCTTACATATATTATATCATGGTTGTGCTAACAAACTTATGTGAGCGGCTTGTTAAGCATATATCAAAACTTTATCTTGTCTAAATGAGGCTCCTCTAACCCATACCATGAGTCTAGCACTATGCTTAGTCTCTTTGAGCTAACTCAACCTTATGAGTATCTCATATGATTATACTTTATCTTTCCTCTTGGTATAGGGTTCTCAGATTACCTCATTGGCACTAGAGATAGCCTTACAAGCACTAGCCACATAAGCACAAACCAAACACTCTATGACGTACTCTTCATAGGTCTTCTACCCATGAAACATCTTACCCAAAACTCTCTTATATACACCGCTAGATTCCTATGTGGGAAACCACCAACCCGAGCATGAGGCTTCATGGAAACTAACATAGCTACCTCCTCCAGGGTCTTGGGCTCTCTCCCTCACCCAGATGACAGGCACTCATATCCTTATTCACTTATGCACATATACCAACCTCTCTTTATCTCTAGGGTTTGGTCTTCCCACAGACATCTAGGGTTCAACAGATCTACAGGAATCATACATAAAGCATCTCAACTCAATCACTCAGGAGTAGTCTAGTTTAGGACATATCATATCACATATCTCATACTTCTCATATCGTGGAGTCTAGGTTCTCTGACCTTCTCCGTGTGGGTCTCACTCTCTCTTGAGCTAACCCCAAAACTGGTCCTAACAATAGAGGTCCTCCTTTATAAAAGAGCTTGAGGCTCATGCTGACTCACAACTTAGTCTTAGCTTAACATATCTTATCTCATAAAAAGAATGCATACTTGCATCATCAAAACTTATTTCAAAACCTCAAAACTGAACTTAAGTCCTCGAAGACAAACATAGATCATCATAACCATCTTATGTCATCTACACAAGACTTACATCATATCTTCAAACTTATATCGTCTATTCCATCTATCATATATACCAAACAAGGCTCTAGACATCTAATCTAGAACTACACTCTCTTCTAGACTGATGTCATCACTTTCACTTAGGTTGCATGAACACCTCCTACTCGTACATGTGTGGGGACACATTTTTGTAATACATATACATAATAAAATGTTATATAGTTTTTCTCCGATAAAACAAGCGTCAGAGAAAACTATCACAGTTTGATCTGATTGGAATCAAAAACCAAATCCAGAAACGAGTGTCCCACACATAGTAGAGAGTCCAGTGTCATGAAAACTAAGGAAAGGGGTGAGAACATGGTGTAGACTAGTGTAGCTACTCTAGACAACGTGCGCAATATGTCTAGGGTTTCTCTTCCCTTGATGCACGTCATTTCCAAATAGTGCAACGTCCCATACCGCTGCACTACAAGGAAAGAACGACATCTCAGGACTTACTACTCAACAAGCACCAGTCTAGACCTAGTTCTCGGACATCTAGGTGCTAACCTAGAGGCTAGGTCAGATCTAGTCTCTAAAAGATGACTAATCTAACCCTAAAGATTATTAAGTTCAAGGTTATTTAGTTTTGAGTTGCATAATGAGAAAATGTCAGACTTTTCTATTGTTCATGCTCTGATACCACGTGTGACGTCCCCAGATTTTCTAAAACTTAATCTGATGTGTGATGTCCAAATTGAAACCCTCACCTCAGCGAGAATCCCAATTTAAACACCCCACACCAGGCTAAGAAGAAAAAAATCAAGGGAGTCAGAAGGAAACAACCAGTAGCGCATGTACATGAATAATAATAAAACCATACACACATGTTCACCATTCAACATATAATTACAACATGAATTGTTACAACATTTGATATTACATATTGAACAACAAAACTATACATATACATGTACTACATCTAAACTACAAGATCTTAAGACAACAGGTCCACCTGTACATCAGCTCGCCACACAACTCTCTCTATCCCGGATCTTCAAGAGCATAACCACAACCTAAACAAAAAGATTACATGTGGTACACGTCAGCACAATATTTCATGAATATTGTACTGAGTACGCCTACGTGTCTTTTTATATACCTCTCATCATATCTTGGCAATAAGAATAAAACTAATATACTTGGCAGCAACAGAAGAATATAAGAAAAGCATATACTTCAACAAAGATATTCATTAACAAAAGAGAACACATATTTTAAACTTATTTCCATCATATATCTCGTGCATCTACCCCTAGGGCTTTGAGGTTTATCAATGCACTGTACTACCAAAGAGTTTAGTGCTATCATATGATGGATCAGATATCTTATATTTCATGTGTTCATAGCAATAAGTATAGAAAACCAACCAACATATCATACAAGAACAATAATTTCATCCAATACCATATGCCAAGTATTTTACTATGCATATAACACAAGCATATTGTATAATAAGCCAAGTAAGAGGTAATGGCGTACCTTGATCAAAAGAAACCTAATCACACACATATTCCTGATGTCAACTATATCCTTGTTAAACCTGATCAAGATAAGATCACACACTACTATCAGATTCTCATCATCTACATCTCATGTTAACCCTAATCATGTTCATTAGGGCTTTACTTAGTTCATTAGGTCATTCCCATCATTACTTGCTTTCTTGTCTTAGAATCATCTTACTGATGTCATGTTCCAGATTATGGTTCTTAATCTAACATCAGGTTCCATATCATTATTTATACATATTAACTCTAAGTTAAATGTATTACTCAAATTATGGTTACATCGCTTGTATTACGGGTCATATTCTATGATCTAGATGGATAAAGTGGGTTAACTTTAGTTAACTCCCTCCTAAAAGGCATATGTTGATGATGAACATATTCTTACAATGAGCTAAATAACATGTGGATGACACCTTAATGTATGAGTTAATCTTAGTTAACTCATTTAGAACCTGGTAATACGATGATGAAACCCTAATGCACGGGTTAAGATAAGGATGCATCCCTGACATATGAGATATGTCATGACATAACGTAATCTTCTAAACCCTTGTATCACCTTATATGTTTGGGAAACATCCTAATAGCTGGAATATAATTCTGGAGCTTTTGACTATGTTGTACATAGAATGATGCCTACGTGTGGATGACAGCAAGATAAGGTTTTCCCTGGAGGTATGAGTATGCTTTACTTTTGAGGACGAAAGTTCTTTTAAGATGTATATGAATATGACCCGTAATACATGCGATGTAACCCTAATTCGAGTAATACATTTAACTTAGAGTTAATATGTATAAATAATGATATGGAACCTGATGTTAGATTAAGAACCATAATCTGGAACATGACATCAGTAAGATGATTCTAAGACAAGAAAGCAAGTAATGATGGGAATGACCTAATGAACTAAGTAAAGCCCTAATGAACACGATTAGGGTTAACATTAGATGTAGATGATGAGAATCTGATAGTAGTGTGTGATCTTGTCTTGATCAGGTTTAACAAGGATATAGTTGACATCAGGAATATGTGTGTGATTAGGTTTCTCTTGATCAAGGTACGCCATTACCTCTTACTTGGCTTATTATACAATATGCTTGTGTTATAGGCATAGTAAAATACTTGGCATATGGTATTGGATGAAATGATTGTTCTTGTATGATATGTTGGTTGGTTTTCTATACTTATTGCTATGAACACATGAAATATAAGATATCTGATCCATCATATGATAGCACTAAACCTTTTGGTAGTATAGTGCATTGATAAACCTCAAAGCCCTAGGGGCATATGCACGAGATATATGATGGAAATAAGTTTAAAATCTGTGTTCTCTTTTGTTAATGAATATCTTTTTTCAAGTATATGCTTTTCTTATATTCTTCTGTTACTGCCAAGTATATTAGTTTTATTCTTATTGCCAAGATATGATGAGAGGTATATAAAAAGACACGTAGGCATACGCAGTACAATATTCATGAAATATTGTGCTGACATGTACCGCATGTAATCTTTTTGTTTAGGTTGTGGTTATGCTCTTGAAGATCCAGGATAGAGAGAGTTGTGTGGCGAGCTGATGTACAGGTGGACCTGTTGTCTTAAGATCCTGTAGTTTAGATGTAGTACATGTATATGTATAGTTTTGCTATTCAATATGTAATATCAAATGTTGTAACAATTCATGTTGTAATTATATGTTGAATGGTGAACATGTGTGTATGGTTTTATTATTGTTCATGTACATGTGCTACTGGTTGTTTCCTTCTGACTCCCTTGATTTTCTTCTTCTTATCCTGGTGTGGGGTGTTTAAATTGGGATTCTCACTAAGGTGAGGGTTTCAATTTGGACATCACACATCAGATTAAGTTTTAGAAAATCCGGGGACGTCATAGTTTTCATAACCAAGATAGTATTCGAGGTCCAATGATATTCTAGGTTTGTTAATTATGTGGTAGGGAGACATGTATTCAAGAATGGTTTCTTTTGACCCATAAGTATGATCCTAATTCTATTAGAGGTCCAATAATAACTATCCAAGGCCATTTATGTACATGGATATTATTAATACTAATGATTAGTCATTTTGGGTACTTATAATGACAAGAGGTCCATTTAGCGGTCATAACAAACTCAAGTGGCCAATTTATGCTCCTTGAAGTATGTTAGGATCAAAATAGTTTTGGAATTGTTGGATCCATATTTGATTATTTATTGAATTGAAAAATATTTATACTTTGACTTGTATGGTTGTTTGAATATTATATTTGTATGACCAAATAATGTATTTTTATCTCAAATTTTGATAGAAGCTAGCTTAATGAAATTCTAAGCCTATGTCTAAAATTTTAGAATTTTAGGAGACTACAAAGAGATGTCATTATGTGAAGTTGAGGGCATGAATGATATAAATCTGGTCAAACATTGGTCTTTGGGTTATGTAGTACTTAGGGCTAACCATTTAGCTATGCAGTTCCAATAGAATGGATTCCTGGCTCAATCTGAGCCGTTCTTGTGGATCCATTGGTGAAGACTTTGTTCTCGACCTCCAGGTTCCAGGGGGTGTTCCATAGATCTTCTCCCCTAATATGTGTTTCTCTCTAAGAATTTTTAGACATTTCTAAGGGAAGAAATAGATACAGTTCATTGAGATCTATTCGATGAGTGTGAGAATAGGGGATGAGGTGGCCTAGAGAAGGAGGACGACCACCTACTCAATATTTCTCCTCTGAAAACACAAGTAGAAACCCTAGAGTCTGGAGGAAAGGTGGATGTGTTCTTGTGAGGTTTTGAGTAAATGAAAATCAATCCCGAAGCTAGAAAAAAAGAGTTGAGAGAGTTATGCCCTTTTTAGTAAACATGTATAGACTTCTGTGACCACGACACTAGTGCTACAACCACGATATTGCATCGCATCAGTGACACTAGTGATGTGACTGTAACATTAGTTTTGTGACCACGATGCTATTTCATGACCACGATGTTGTGTCGTGACCGCAACGCTAGTGTTGTGACCACGACGAATGCCGCCCAGGACAGTCAATCGTAAAAAAATCATATCTCAGGCTATACTTATCAGTTTTCAACAAAACAAAGTGCGTTGGAACTACAATTCAATACTATATCATCTCAAACTCTTTTCTCAATGAAATGGCAACCTAGAAGGTGATTTCTAAGGCGTTTTTATGGGAAGAATGATGGAAATCCAAGGGGGTTGCTATATATTCGACTTGGTATGGAGTTTTAACTATTGATTCTTCCTTCTCTTCATTTCCCCTTGCTCGGAATCAATAATCCAACAAATTTGAGATTTAGTTTAACCTCCGATCTTCATCTGCTATCTACAACATGCCTTCTTTAGAGTTGAAAGGAAGAAGAAATTGGTGATTTGCTAGGATGTTAAAATGGATTTGAAATTTTCACAGATGGGCTACATTTTGTAAGGTGTTTTACACCATAGCATGATTGGGTACTTCCATTAAATAGTATATTGCATCAAAATGAGTTGAATCATCAATAATCTTGAATTTCTTAATAACCGAGTACAAAACCTAAATTGCCTTTTTGATCTAGATTTTGCAAAATGATATGAAATGGATTCTTCTTTTGTTTGTTGAATTTCATATGATAAAATTATATTATAAATGGATACAATCCATCTTAATGAGAATTCCCTAAGTATTTGCAGAGGTTATAAGAGTAAACTAAATTTAGGGTTTTTGACTATGACTGAAATTTTTGTATAATTAGATAGAGAAATTTGTCTATTAGAATCTCATTGATTATGATTGATTGTTTATCTGAATGTGTAGTACATATATGTGAGATACTATCTTGGATTTTATGTGATGTGAATAGTGTTTTATTGATATCTCAGTAAAGAGGTTGAAACCCTACATGAGTGGAAAGTTGGAAATTTGTGAATAGATATTGTGAAATGCATTTGAAGTGCTTTTATTAACATTATAGACTTTATTTATTCAATGTTATTCTTGATTCATGATATCTCAATGAATGGCATGAAAACCCTTATTTAGCTCAATTCTAAGATTTCATACATATCTTGATTGTATATGACTTGTTGAAAGCAATCTTTATTCAGTGAATGTTTATGACATAATAAATCCGTATGTCAGTCATGTGATAAGTGAATGAGGTAAATGAAACCCTAAGGATAGGGTGTTCAGTGAATCAAATATTGTTGTATCAATGTTTCTCAGTAGGAGGTGTTGTTATGCATAACAATTTAGTTGTAGTAAATGTTATCAGTTGGTTTATGAAATGAACAGTTTACAAAGCTAAACTAATATATGTTGATGTGATGATTGAATTGTGAATTTAAAGAGTGAGTTAGACATTTAGATGCCCTGAACATTGTTGAATCCTCACAGGATGAGGCTTGTGTTATGGGGAGTAAACGATTTCTTGACTGGATGTAGTCCAGATCGAGGTAAGACAGAGTGCACCAGTAGGGTGTGGGGGTCATTACTTGTAGGGAAGACTCCTGACAGTTGTGTGGTACCCAACACCAACTGGGGATGCTAGTGGCACCTGTGTTACATGTTGTAGTGATATGTGGCCTGTAGGTCCACAGATGCACAATAAGCATGAGGGCTTTGACTCATCGCCTGAGTACCCAGGTTGAAAGGTGGAGTCAGAGATATTTGGAGGCTCCCATTAGCCACTGAAAGGTAGACATGTCGAGGCCCACTGCAGATGGGGTCATACTTAAGAGATAGACTTGGGAACCCGGGCATGCTTCTAAGCCTTATACAGTGAGATCGTAGCTTGGTGTGATATTTTCACATGTTGTGGTACACCTCATGTGGGGTCATGGCATAATAAGATGAATGAGAGGTTGAAGAAGTGTGTGTAGTTATTCAAGAGGTTAAACAAATGCGTGCAGTTATTCAATTCTTCTTTGTATGTTTTAGAATTATTAGTTCTCTTTATGATCAATCAATCATGCTCATATATTGATTCACTCTTATAGATATCTAGAGTATCTTGACAAATTTACATCTACAAATGATTAGTCTCTTTAAATTGTACTGTTGTTATAATTGATATCAATTTCTCAATCACATATCTATAGTTATATAAGTGATTTAGACTATTTCTTTGAAGTACTCATTCACAAAGTGAGTAGGCTCACCCATATACTCACAATTTTGAGGGAAACCACGTGGACTTAAAGAAGGTCAATGCATCTGAGTAGATCTGTCGTAGGAGTTAAGTATGAGATTAGTTAAGTTCAGTCGGTCCCTATCACTCTAGGTCCTTGTATAGTATTGAGAGAGAGATCTAAATGATGTTGTGTATCTTTGTTTCCTTAATAATAGAGAATGTATATGATTATCATGTCTCATGTACATGGAAATATGAGAAATAGAATGAATGTTTAGATATGTATCTTAATGTTGAGATCATATTAGAGTAATCAAAGTTTAATTCTCTTGTAAAGTTTGTTTATGTGATTGAATGCGAGAAAACAAAGAGTTTAAATAAAAGGAAGAAAAAATTGGGAGTAAACTTTGTATTAAGTATAACCTTCAAACTTATGCCCTAATCTCAAGATTGGTGATAATCATGGGATGTGGGTGTAACAACTTGGTATCATAGCTTAGCCTGAGTCGTCAGGGACTATTAGGATAGAAAGTCAGAGTTATAAGTGTGGCAGTTAATAGGTGGTGTGTGAATAGCTCTGAGAAGTTTGGGTATTTGGATACCCTGGCCCGGTATTTGGATACTTAGGTTGACCAGTATCAAGCTACTCTATCTATTCTTCTCTGAATGCCCTAGCCAGGCATGGAATGGGAGGATGGGCTAGAGAGAAACCCTAGAAATATTAGGGTTAGAAGACCAGAAAGAAATGAATGAATTGAGCATAAGAATAGAATGTGATGTAACTCTTGTTTTATATTGTTGCTTTGATTGGATATCAATAGAAATGCTATTATATATTTGAATTCGGATATTTAGTTTTTAGAAATATATTTGGTCCTCTAAGATTGTTGTACACTATGAAATTCATTTAGTTATTGTTTGAATTCTTTGTATCAACTAGATCAAAAGTTATCTTTAAATGAGTTTACCCTGAGTGGATATTCTTTATATATGTTTGAGATATATAGAAATTAGTTAATCTTGAGTAGCTCTTGGCTTTAGGTCTGTAGGTTCAGCCTGGTCCAGGTAGAAGGATGCATTACAGGGATCTAATGACTCCTATTAATTAATCTAAATTAAGAGTAATTAAACTATGGAGAGGTAAACTTAGAATGTAATGAATATGTAAGAACATTAATTTGTTGAAATATAAGAGAAAGGCTGGATTAACTAAGAATCAATTGGGATTGATATCTAAGATCCAACTTTGGGGCCTCAAATAGGAAACCCTCAATTGGGAATGAAGGAAGAGGGATATAGATACAAGACATACATTAGTACGTAACTTACAAAATGAAGAAAAAAGGATGGATAAAAAGAACTGAACTATATAACTAATTGTGTCACTTTATCCAATCTGAAATCAAGGAAAGATAAGAGAAAAATACATGGAAATCCAAGATATAAAGAATCAATTAGAATGAATGGATCATATAATTGAGTAAAATGTAGTTATGTACTCTACAACAAAAGGAAAATAGGATAAAAGAGTTGAGTATGAAATAAGTACATAGAAGTGAAGTTCAGAAGAATGAAAGTGAAGAGAACTAGACGAATACGTACACTATAAGATATGATAAGAAACTAAGATGAAAGAAAAAGGAAGTGATTGAAATGATGAGTTTTATTTAGAAAGAAGGGTTACATGACATAATGAGGAGCATAGAATGTGTACTTTTATCATAAAGTTTAAAGTATTCATCCTTACAAGCTTTTGATTCAATGTCTCTATTTAGTAGCAACCTAGTTGACATCAAGTGTGTTCAATAGGTTCCTAGTGATGAAATAGAACTAGTTCTTAAAAGAAGAACAAAGGTGCAAATAAATAAATGAACAACTCATATAAAGGTCAAATGTATTAAGAATATTAAGGTTTGATTGAAAAGGAAACTATGGTTAACCCCTGCTTGAGTCGTTTCCTTCGAAATGAAGGACATGTAATGTATTATGCATAAGATCAAGCTAGTAGGGAGAATATTGATTTAGAATTTCAACTAGATAAAAGTAAAAGGATGATAAGAAAGTTTATATGGAATCGAATATGGAATCATACATAAGAGTAAGAACCATGATCATAAGAAATAAGTAAAAGTAAATAATGACATAGGGAAGAGTAGTAAATAGGTAGTCAATGATAGAAAATAAAGAAGGGGCATAAACATGAGGGAGTTATATAGATGATAAAAGAGAGAGATTGTTAGATGTGAGGAAATGTGAAATAGTCTAGTCTCCTTGATGATGACTAATATGAGAATTGTGCTAAGTGAATACTTGAAGATTATAATTTTATGTCTCAAAATCTGCTTCTCTTCTGTGTCCTCCTTAGTGAGTGTAACATTAGATGAAGTGATAAGGAAATAAATCATAAATGATACACAATCATCATGAGTGACACATCTAATGCATATATTAATGACACATAACAAAAAGATGAATCCCCACTAAGGTAAATAAAGAAGGTAACCTATCAGAAACCTCAAGTATGAGATAAGAAAATTCAAATGGTAAAGACAAGGAAGACTTTAGTAGACCTCAAGAGAGATAAGGTTTGCATATCAAAATAAGGGAGTAAAGTCACACCACAATAATGACATGTTACTGATAATGATCAAACCCTAGAATGCTTAAAGTTGTAGTAGTTCAAGAGATGTCACTAGTGATTTGACCTTGAATACTAGCATCTCTATAAAATAAGATCATGAGATTAGCACTATGAGAAGTAAACTAGCACTAATAGTAATCCACAGTTTAAAGGTACATAAACAATATGGAAATGATTCATTGCAAAGAGTAAGAAATAAATTTGAAATGTACCAAGTGTGTTTTGAACAAAAGGAGAAATACAACATGAGTGAAGTGTGATATGAAATAAATTCATGCTATGATATCAAGAATGATGACTAATCTATTCTTACCTTATATGTTTCAATTTTAGGGAAGTTTATTATATATGATCAAAATGAGAAGGATAAGTAATAATAAATAAGTAGTAATGTAAGAGGAGAGAAATCAGAGAAAACAATGGCTTTCAATAATAAGTGAATTTTTTTTTGAAGTGAAATTTGTTGAAGGTATATTAAGGGATGTAAATTGGTTTTACATTTGATTTCAGTTGTACTTGTGCAAACAATATGTTAATTATAAGTGTTTGATAGTTTTAGTCCTTCATACCAGTAATCAAACTTAGTATTGTACAACTGTTGTTGAATCTAGTCTTTGAATTAATGTGTTCTTTTCTATTTGAGTAGCACAATAGTAAAACTTAAAACAACATGGTGAACTATCTTTTGTGACTTAGAGGTAATACAAAACAATAGTACATATTGAGTCATATGAATTGAGATAATTGGATTAGATTATCAATGTTGAGGTAACACCTCTAGAGTATGAAAATATTGAAAATAGTTGTTTCTCTTTCTCTTTCATATGATTGATAGTGGCATAGTGGATTCTTTTGTTATCATTGAGAAGGCTTGCCTAAAATCTATTGTGATTAGAAGAGAAAAAAATGACTCAATGTTGAAAATAAAATTCTAGACCACAGAATTCAAAAGCTTAAAAAGAGAGAGATACCCCTAATAAAGCTTCTTTGGAGGAATCATGGTGTAGAAGAAGCTACTTGGTAAGTGGATTTAGAGATGTTTAACAATTATCTTTTCCTATTTTAGAAATTTTGAGACAAAATTTTTATTAGAGGGGGAGAATTGTTGCAACCCGTTCCTAGCTTTGATGGTGATCCTAGAGATTTAAGATAATCGTAATTCTTGTCAAGCTTTTGTTAGTAATATTTTATCTTGTGCTTTATCTTAACTTTGGTAACCTTAAATACTTGTTTGGACAACTTATAATCATGAATTAAGAATACTATAAAGATTCGAGTTGGAGTAATATAGCATTAACCCATAATGTATGCATGAAGAGAGTTAATGACATTGGAGGAAATAGTTGATAAATAATTTTTCATTTGAGAACATTATCGAAATAATACTATAGGATTGCAGAGAATTCAACTACGAATCCAAAAAAAAAAGAATGAACCAAATCGAAATTAAAATGAGATAGTCATGCCCTTTATAGTAAACATGTATAGACTACCGCGACCATGATGTTGCGTCGTGACCGCGATGCTAGTGTCGCGACCACAATGCTGTGTCACAGCCGCGATGCTAGTGCCGTGACATGATAGCCAACAGTAAAACGATCATATCTAGAGCTATACTTATCCTTTTTCAACAAAATGAAGTGTGTTGGAACCACAATTTGATCCTCTATCATATCGGACTCATTTCTCAATGAGACAATGACCTAAAGGGTGACTTCTGGGGTGATTTTTGGGGAAGATTATGAAGAATGGTGGAAATTCAAAGGGGTTGCCGTAGATTTGACTTGGTAAGTAGTTTTAAGTGTTGATTCTTACTTCTCTTTGTTTCCCTTTCTCAAAATCCCTAATCCAATGAATTTGAGGTTTGGATTAACTTACAATCTTGATCTTTACCTACAATAGACCTTCTGTAGGGTTGAAAGGCAGAAGAAATCGGTGATTTGCAAGGATTTTGATATGGATTTGAGATTTTTAGAGATGGGCTACATTTTGTAAGGTGTTTTCACACCTTAGGGTAAGTGGGTACTTCCATTAAATAGCATATTGCACAAAAATGAGTTAAATCATCAATAATCTTCAATTGCTTTGTATGTGAGTACAAACCCTAAATTGCCTTTTTGATCTAGCGTTTGTAAAATGATATGAAATGGATTCTTCCTCCATTTAAGGAATTTCATATGATAAAATCATATAATAAATGGATACAATCCATCTTAATGAGAATTCCCTAAGTATTTGTAGAGGTTATAAGAGTAAATTGAAATTTAGGGTTTTCAACTATGACTGAAATTGTTATATAATTAGATAGAGAAATTTGTCTATCAGAATCTCATTGATTATGGTTGATTGTTTATCTGAATGTGTAGTACATATATGTCAGATACTATCTTGGATTTCATGTGATGTGAATAGTGTTTGCTTGATATCTCAGTCTAGAGGGTGAAACCCTAGATGAGGGGAAAGTTGGAAATTTGTGAATAGATATTGTGAAAGCATTTGAAGTTCTTTTCTGGACATCATGATTTTATTTAATCAATGTTATTCTTGATTCATGATATATTAATGAATGGCATGGAAACCCTAATTTATCTCAATACCAAGATTTCATACATATGTGGATTATATATGAATTATTGAACACAATCTTTATTCAGTGAATGTTTATGACATATTGAATCCTTATGTGAGCCATGTGATAAGTGAATGAGATAAGTGAAACCCTAAGGATAGGGTGTTTAGTGAATCAAGTATTGTGATATCAATGTTTCTCAGTATGAGATGTGGTTATGCTTAATAGTTCAGTTGTGGTAAATGTTATCAGATGGTTTATGAAATGAATAGTTTACAAATCTAAACTAAGATATGTTGATGTGATGATTGCATTTTGAATTTAAAAAGTGAATTAGACATTTAGATGTCGTGAACACTGTAGAATCCTTACATGATGAGGCATGTGTTGTGGGGAGGAAACAGTTTCCCAATTGGAGGTAGTCTAGATCGCTATTCGGGAAATAGGTTTGCATGACCGCATATACTCCTGCATATACCTATTCAGTCACCCTACCACACCACATATTGCTAATCGGTCCACTAAGCAGTCATGAGCCGCATATACTCCCGCTTGGCTGATTAGGCGACTGATATAACTCCACTTTTTCAAAAGTCAACAACGTATGTCCATGCATTTCATACATACATGCATAGATATATACACATTTCATTATATATTTAAATTTAAAGATTTAGTCATTAATCTATATGTATGCATTGTAATACATATAAAAATTTCAACACACATTTCTACATTTATATGAATACCTTTTGATATATTAGCATGTATACATACATATACAATAATCTTAATTATACAATCATACATTTGTACATGTATATACATTTGTACATTGATTAACATACATTTTAGTAATAGAACAGATTTACAAAGACATTCCTTATATAAACATATATACATACATAAGCACATCATACATCATAAATATGTGCATGTTAGTATGTTAATATTTAAATGTATATATGTGCCTACTTTATATATTTTAATTTATGATCTCAAAATATCATTTTATATATAATTATTTTATTGAAGTAAAAAAATTCAAAACCTCATATACTCCCGTATATACTCCCACATACCGCATATACTCTATGCAGTACCCTCTCCACCCGTACACTACATACCACTTTCCTGAACATTGACTCTAGATCGAGGTAAGTAAAAACGCACCAGTACGGTGAGGGGGTCTTGATGAGTAGGGAAGACTCTTTATAGTTGTGTGGTACCCAACACCAACTGCGGATGCTGGTGGTACCTCTATTACATGTTGTAGTGATCAGTGGTCAGTAGGTCCACATATGCACAATAAGCCTGAGGGCTTTGACTCACTGCCTGAGTACCCAGGTTGAGAGGTGGAGTCTAAGATATCCATCCACTCCCATTAGCCACTAAGGGGAGGACGTGCTGAGGCCCTCTCTAGACAAGGTCTTACTCAAGGGATAGGCTTAGAAACCCAGGCATGCTTCTTAGCCTTATACAGTGAGATTGTTGCTTGATGTGATTCTTTTACATGTTGTGGAACACCTCACGTGAGTTCAGGGCATAATAAGATGAATGTGAGGGTAAACAAGTGTGTGTAGTTATTTGAGAGGTTAAACAAGTGTGTGCAATTATTCAATTATTCTCTATATGGTTCTAAATTATTAGTTCTCTTTATGATCAATCAATCATGTTCATATATTGATTGACTCTTATAGATATCTACAGTATCTTGCCATATTTATGTCTACAAATGATTAGTCTCTTTAAAGCTTACTGTTGTTACAGTTGATATCAGTTTCTCAATAGTATATCTATAATTATATAAGTGCTTTAGACTATTTATTTGAAGTAGTACTCATTCAATGAGCGAGTAGGCTCACCCCTCTACTCACAATTTTTAGGGAAACCACATGGACTTGAAGAAGGTTAATGTATCAAAGTAGATCTACCACATGAGTTAATTATGAGATTAGTTAAGTTCAGTCAGTCCATGTCACTCTGGGTCCGTGTATAGAGTTGAGAGAGAGTTCTAAATGATGTTGTGTATCTTTGTTTCCTTAATAAGAGAGAATGGATATGATTATCATATCATATGTACATGGAATTGTGAGAAATAAAATGAATGTTTATATTTGTATCTTAATGTTGAGATCATATTAGAGTAATCAAAGTTTAATTCTCTTTTAAAGTTTGTTTATGTGATTGAATGCGAGAAAACAACAAGTTTGAAAAGAAAAAAAATTGGTAATGAACTCTGTATTAAGTATAATCCTAAAACTTATGGCCTAATCTCATGATTGGTGGTAATCTTGGGATGTGGGTGTAACAAACATAGATTCATTGAATTAAGTTTAATAATGTGTTTTTACATAATTTTCTCCTTAAATAATGTTTTCTTTTACCTTTTTCTTCTTTGTCAAAATTTTTAAGTATGCAAGCACAATATGTATGTATCTTTCACCCATGTACACAACAAATTTTGTTGATCCATTTTTTCAAATATTTTCTAGGTTCAGAGCTAGAATGGGAGAAAAGATGTAAAGTGAGCAATGGCTAGGTTGTGCCTATTATCTAGGATCCTGGTTATCATAGATGTTAAGACTTATAAATTTCTCTGCTCAATGTGTAAATATAAGTTGTAATAATTTATTTTTTAATATACTCATGGTGATTGTTGAGAATGTTATGATGGATGAACATAATTGTTTGTTCATGTATGCACATATTGCTTCTACAACACACTCTAATTTGATTTTCGAATGTTTCCAGATATTGTCTTCTCATCCCAATGGGGTTTGGGGAAGGCATAATTCAAGGATGTTATGGAGTGGGACCCAAGAGGGGATCCACTCCCTACTAAATAAACAAAAAGGAACATCTTGTATGCCAAACACCATAATCTTTTTTGCAAAAGGGATGATAACCAATTTATTCAATGTATGATTAAAGATACCAAATGTAGTAGTGGAATATAAAATATCTAACTATTACAATACTCGATATTATCACTATCCTTCACCATACAAGTGGTACATATAAAAACTGAAACATAAGATCAGTAGAGGGTTATCTAACCACCTCAAATCTATCTCCTCTAGAAGGTTTGGATACTCTCAAAGTTGTTTGGATTATCTTTTATTTTCTCTTCCTTTATCACACCTAGGGTTGAAAGCATACCCCCCAAAAAGGAGAAAAGTAGATGCATCATCATAAACACTGGTACATGCACACTAAATCAGGGATTGAGAAACATTATGAAATAATAGATATCAAAGATAACGATTAATTCCAAAGAAGAGGAAAGAACCACCAATGAGGTATTAAAAGAATACAAATTTTAAAATGATGATAAGCAAAGTCATAGATGAGGCATTTCTTAAAAAATAAAAGATTAACAGAAAAATTCTTGACATGTAACAACATTAAAAGAACATAATCAGTGCATGTGAAACACTTACACTTTTATTTATCTAGGGACAAGACTAATAAATCTCAAGCCTGGGTGGAAAACGCACACTCTTGAGCGGAATAAACACATAAAATTATTATGGAAGTACATTTGTACTAATATAATAAATAAAAATTAGTCTATATGCACATTCACAAAAAGTAAAGGCAAAAATAAGTCTATTAAATTTGAAATAGTAGGATGATAACATCCAATGGTTATAATGTGGTGTCATAAGACCCATAAACCAATATATAATAATTTCATCAATAAGATGTTGCATAATATAAAAAAAGTCCACAACTTGAAAATTAGGATTTCATATGGATTAATATGAACATGATATAAGTAATATTACAACATAGGTCAAGAGTTCAAAGTTACTAAGTTAGACCCAAATATGTCTTCAAGTCAAGCAAGAGAATATTCATCACCAAATTATGTCAAAGTGGCTCAAAAGAGAGAGATAGTAATGGTTCGCTCCTGCCAATGGTGTTACACACTCCTCAATTGTAATTTTGAATAGATGCAACCCCGCGGACGGAAGCACATGATGGATTCACTTTAAAATTTTATAAAACCTGACTTAACACCTACTCACACTAAAACAACTACACTCACAAGAACATGGGGTCATGATGTAGTATAGGAAGGTGGCAAGTATAGGGTCGATCCACAAGGAAAAGAGGGTGCACTAGAGCTAGGTTAGTTTAGCTGGGTTCCTACTGCGTAGACTAGGGTTAAGGGTTTGAAGGCTATTTTGATTGTTAAACTACTATGAATAAGTGAGGAATTAATGGCAAGAATGAAATCTACGTTAACCCTAGACTAGAGTAAGGCTAAACAAGCAAGAAAGGATTAAGCTAGGTATGAAAAGGAAAATTACACTAAGGCAAGCAAGAGAGAAGCAAAAGGGAAATTAAAGAGCTAAACTAACATGAACAAGGAAAAAACAAAGTAAGAAGCTAACTGAGCAAGAAAAGAACTAATTAAACTAAGCAAGCACAAAACTAGGGTTTTAAGCAATAAAGAGAGGTATGTGTTGTTTAGGGGTATGAACTTATCACTTAAGTTGGGGGGTGACATATGAACATTGTGATTCCACTTATATTATCCAAACCAAACAACAAGTTAGAGTCTAATGAATTAACCTAAGCTACTAACTTGCCATGGATATGCTAGGTTGTGTATAGGGGAACTAGTCCTTAACACCCCCTACTACCCTTACGAGGATCAATTGGGTTACAGATTAGGTTCAATTCAATTAGAGTCTAATCGAGTCTATTCTTCTAGATAAGGCATTCATAGGGCAATTAGGGGCCGAGGGTAGTAATAGGGAGGTGAAATTAGGGTTTTGGACCCCGATTCCCCCACATTCTAGCCTTGAGAAGGCTCCATGCTAATTGCACTAGAATTATCTAATCTAGCTACTTAGATCCCTCACATAGGTTTAGGATGTAGGAAGATGGGAGGCAACCTAGGGATCCAAGAATTGGACCTAGGGGCAAATCCCAAAATTCACACATATAAGCAATTTGCTTAAATTCCTAGGTGATTTCACACACAAACCAACAAGAAATCCATGGATAATGAGATAGAAATAGAATATAATCTTTAACAAATGGAATTAAAACGTTTACATATCATTTCCCCCCAACATGGTATCAAAGTAACATAATTTCCCCCAAATAGCCCACCCAAGGGGCTTAGCTACTCATAACAAAGCAAAATACACAAAGAGAGGGGAAAGAATGAGTAGAGGAGTGAAAACCCATGATGAGCTCGGTGAAGACTCCTCCTTCTCCACCTCCTAGTAGCTGTAGCTTGAGCTCCCTACTCCAAGGTAGGTGAATGGCATGGATGTATGGTGGAAATGGGTGAAAACAATGGAAAACTAGGGTTTTGGTGGTGGAAATGGTGAAATGGAGGTGGAATGGGGTGGGAATGGATGGAGGACAAAATGGAGAGGCTAGAGTGGCTGTAGGGTAGATCACCTCATGCCCTAGCTGCCACCTAGGTATATATTGGTATGGGGGAATCATTAGGTTAAGTAGGGGCAAAATGGGGAAATCAGTGAAAAAATGGGTAGGTTTTGTGAGTAGCACGGCCGTGGTGGATCACCATGGCCATGGTGAGTAGGGGTGAGAACGTCCATGGTGGTGTACAATGGTCGTGTCAATTAAAATGGTGGAGATCAATGGGAGATGTACATGGATGGCCGCAGCCGTGGTGGGGACCTTTTACCACGGGCATAACACTCACCACGACCATTTTGGCCATATTCATCAAATTTTGGAAGTTACAGTGATTTGTTTGTGATTGGGGCATGTCCACCACGGCCGTGGTGGTGTACCACGACTGTTTTGGTGTCCCTCCCATGCACTTGAGCATTGAACTTGATCATCCATGGAGGGTATTGCTTCAAAACATTCTTTAACCACTTGGGGTAGGTTGGGAGTGGTTTTGGCCTCATTTTGGGCTCCTCCAAGCCTGAGGAATCCCTAGATTGGACCATCTTCTTTCCATGACAACAAGTAGTTGGCAAAGTACCTATAAAAAATGCAAAAAGCCTCCATAAGTGCATTTGATAGAAATAAGCATATTGGGGGAAATAACATGTAATCTAACAAGTATAGATGTGGTTGAAATGCAGTATGACACAAGATGAAGCCCTAAAGTAGGGCTGAATCACCATCCCAGACTTAAAACATACTTGTCCTCAAGTATGCTCCAACTCAATCTCTCTACAAACTTTTCATAGTCAAGACATGACAAATGCAATGTAAAAGGTGATTATTGTTGAATGGGATAAAAAAATGACTAAGTGCATGCATTCCACCTCTCTCCTATATTACTTTCACAAACCAATCACGAAAAGAGCAAAAAGCATATGAACTTCAAATATAGTGCATAGAATACACAAGCTATCCATCATTCTTTCATGTAGTTCCAGGTAGACCGTTTCATAATGGCGTTAATCAAGGATGACTAGGAGTGTTGTTTAACCTTCATGCTTTCAACCTTATGTTTCAAATCACACCAAATGACCCATGTGGCTGTAGAAAGGGAAAGATGAGCTAGGTTTGATGTTTCCTAGCTCATTGGGTGTGAAAATGGAAGAAAGGATTGCGGTAACATTTTGGAGTGCTATTATGTAGAGCACTCATCTTTTCTTTATTTAGATGCTCTTAAATATAAACACCTTTTATTTTCTTTTTGCATTTTGCATTTTTTTCTTTTCTTTTTCTTTTCCCTTGGGGTAGGTAGGGCATATAGTGATGGGAGTGACGTGGTGAGATGTAGATGTGGCCACCCTAAACTTTTGGAGATGGCCACGGCTAATATGTGCACTTTGGAATCCTTTCATGAGGCAGAGGAGTAAGAAGATTGTGAGTGAATAGTCGGGTCAAAGAGGGGTCATTGGCGTGATTCTTAACATAAGGTCTCCTGCATGAAAATTAATCCAACAATGTCACACCACATGAATGAACAACTTGAAATTAATACTTCAATCAAGTGATTTCATAGAAACTAAGCGCTCATCCCTTGCTCAAGTCACAAATCAACCAAATCATTCACAAACACAAGAGAGGTGATGCACATGTAAACAATCAAGAATTGAAACCATTTAGCAATAAACAATGGTAAGTCAGTTGCATTTGTCAAAGATCATCATTTTTAATCCAAAAAATAGAGATTGGGTTGAAACACACTTTTAAACGAGAAATCTCCAATTTGGGAAAAATTGGCCAAAATGGTGCCAAGTTGCCTTCAATCACATCTAAGCCTATATTATTGAACATAAAGCAGTAAACAAGCAAATACTAGCTATAACATGCAAGAATTACCAAAAATTTGCATGATATGCAATGCATGGCAGGAAGAGCAATTTTTTTTTTGAAAATTATGCAAAAATTGCAAGAAAGTAAAATATATGACATGAAAGTATGCAAAGAAGTAAAGATAAATAAGGTAGATTGCAAAAACAAGAAAAAAAAGTGTATGTGGAAGGTGAAATGCAAAGTGAAACTTGGGCATACCTTCCCTACCACCCCAAACTTTTGAATCATGATGTGCTCAACATGATCCTAGAGTTTAGGATGATAGGGTAGACGATCATGGCTCTCTCGAGGCTCTTGTAGTGTTCCTCCCTATGGTGGAGGATATGCATAGTAGCTACCCCACTAATCTGCCTTAAGTTGCAGAAATTGATCTGCAACACGGCCGTGGTGGCTTCAGGTTGCACGGCCGTGCTATTTGGCATGGACGTGGTGTAGTCGTTTGGAAGCTTTTCTCAATTTTTCTTTTGAATCCAGGGACTTGGTGTGTTTTTTAGACAATTGACCATAGTCGTAATGATGTGCCATGGCTGTGGTGGTCCCTATAGATGATACTCTCAAAATGAGGTACATCAAACACTCACATACTTGACCGAAAGTGATTTTTCTTTGAATCCTTCTCTCAATTGTACTCAAATTTCCTTCATTTCACCCTATTATCATCTGCACATCTTAAAACTAGACCAAAACTATTAAACACAAGTGTTTGTGTGTGTGTTTTCTTGGAAAGTGTAAAAATAAAGAAAAAGTATCAAAAAGTGAAGGTTGGGTATAAAAGATCCCAAACCTATGTGGGTTGCCTCCCACTAGACCTAAGTTTCATGCCTTCTGCCTGGCTTTATGGTGATTCTTCATTCATTCATCCCTTTAGAATTCTCATGTGTCCATTCTTGTAAAAAATGCATCCCTCCTTTGCATTCATTCTAGGTTCCTTGTCCCTTTCATCATAAAAATCATCACCAATTTCTTCACCTTGGTGTCCTTCTCTCAAATGCCCATTTGGACTTGTGAAGTGATCATGTCCAATATCCCTATCTCGGACTTGCCGGGATGGGGTCTTGTACATGTTTATGTTGATCTTCATGTCCATGAATGAGACTGTCATAGTGTCGCTGCACACATGAATGTTGGCATCAGCTGTAGATAAGACTGGCCTTCCCAAGATAATGGTAATCTTCCTATCCTATGGCTCTATATCAAATACAATGAACCTCCAGGAACACTATGCCTTTTTCTTTATCTATCATCACCACGACTTCATCCACTCTATCCCTAGGAACTTTTATGGATCTATCTACCAACTGGAGAGTGCAATGTGCCGACTTCAACTTGCCTAAGCCCAACTCAACATAGACATTATATGGCACCAAATTCACACTAGATCCCAAATCAAGTAAGGATCTGTCTACGTGATGTCCACCTATGTAGCTAGACATGAGTGGAGCTCCTGGGTCATTTCTCTTCACAGGAAGTGAGTGTTGTATGATGGAGTTCGCTTTTTCAGCCAATCTCACCTTCTTTGGAATCCTCCCCGTTGACCTTCTTTTCACAGTGCATAGGTTCTTAAGGAACTTGGCATATGATGGGATTTTCTTGATAGCATCCAACAGTGGAATGTTCGCCTTCACTTGGCGAAACACCTCAAGAATGTCAGTGTAAGGACCCTGACCTACGTTTAGGGTTTATCCTGTTTTCTTTGCTTAACCCTGATGCTTGGTTGCTTGCTAATCACCTTTAGTGGTGATTAGGGTTTGTAGGTGCTTTGTTGAGAGTTGGAGGTGCTACTTACAAATAACCCAAGTTTAGGGTTTTTGGGCAAGTTTGTCACCTTGTGAGGTGTTCCTCCCTCTCCTTGCTTCCTCTAGTGTTGAGAGGAAGGGTTGGGCTCGTTATTTGAGTTCCTTTGGGCTTCATTGAGCTCGTTGGGCCTAGTGTTGCGTTGCCTTTGCCTATTTGGGCCGTATGTCACGCAAGAGTGCCCTGTGTCGGCCTTTGTGTGTCCTCCTGTGGTGTGTCACCCAGGGAGTGTGTCGGCCATGGTGTGGGTGTGTGTCGCCCATGGACCCTTTGACCTTCTTTGACCTCGTTTGTGTCACCACTAGTGGACACTTGGTGCTTGATGCTTGCATGTGGAAATGGCCTTGGACATATGTTTAAGACATGCTAGAGTGGTGGCATTACTAATGGACAAGTGTCCCTAGGTGGGCGACACCTTATCTTATCTTTCATTGGTTTCTCCTCCATCCTCTTCTATATATGTGTTTCCTTTCTCTTGCTAAGGATCCCTTTAGTTCCTTAGTCTCCCTCTCCCTTGGTGCACGACACCCTCTTCCTTTGCAAGCTTGGTGGTCGTTCCTTGCCTTGGAATCTCCTTCTTCCTCTAGTGGTGGCCGAACCCTAGAGTGCCTTGCTCTTCTTCCTTGGTGGCGTTTGGAGCTAGGAGCTTGCTTAAGGCGGGTTACATAACTCCTAACCCTAACTATACTACCTTCTTCTATGTTCTTATATGTTGCTTATGATCATCTCAGCTATGCATGTTGCTAGTTTAGTTTCTTGCTTAGTTTCTTCTTGTTGGTCGAACCTTGTTCTAGGGTTTCTTGGTGAGAAACACCCCTTTCTCTCCTAGGTCTGGAGGAGTGAGCTTGAGTTCTAGTAATACGGGAAACACTCCTCTCTCATTTGAGTTGAGAGTTGAGATTGTGTTCTAGTGGCTTGAGAAACACCCTCCTCTCACCATGGACTTGAAAGGCGAGCTATGTGGTGGTTGTGGACCTTGGTTGTGGTTGTTCCTTGAGTTGCCTGATTGGTGATAAGAGGTGTGCAAGACCCCTCTCTCTTGGTTGTTGAGAGGTGAGCCATCTTCTTGATCCACTAGGGTTTTGGTGCCCTTGTGCTTGAGGTGGATGACGACCTTGTTGTGGGTTGCTTTTTGGCCAATATGGCCTTGAAGTTTGTGTTGCCTGATACCCCTCTTGACCTAGAGCCTTGGACGTCGTGTTGTTGTGGCTGTGTCGGGCGTTGCACCTGGTTCCTGCCTTGTGTGTGTCAGGCATCACACCTTGATGAGTACCCTGCCCGATACACTTAGCCTATGTGATGGTTTGGTGTCATTGTGCTTGAGGTGTGGAGTTTGTTAGCTAGTTCAGTGATGTTGTGACAGGCATCACACCAGTCTTTGTCTTGTGTGTCGGTCGATAGGTCCAGGATGGGCTAGCTAAGCGACAGGCTCCTTATTTCCCGGTTGAGTTTCATCCTTTGGGGCCATTATACCCTGTGTTGCACGAGCTGTGTTGCCCGACACCAAGATGCACGATGCAACGTTGCACGATATGTCTCTTGGGCATAGCTACATGATATGCTGGTGACTGTTATGCCTTGGTTTCCTGATGCATATGGTTGCATGACACATGCTGCACAATACACCCTAAGATGGTAGCTCAGTACCCGTGCTAAGTGCTTGGCCGATATGTGCTGGTCTGTTTGACCGTTATGTTTTTATAGTGTTGGGCGATAGGGGAGAGTAACCTGCCCGATACCATCTCTAGTGAGGGTTCCCTAACCGTCACATCTTTGGTGAGGATAGTGGGCGCTTCTAGTGAGGGTCTTGTCTCTTATGGAAGACCTATACGTTAGCTCTTGTTCATGAATCACGTTGGTTTTTGATAGTAACCATTGACATGATTGATAGTAATCGTGATAGTAGATTACATCTATGTATCTTGCCATGATAATACTTGTGTTATGATCATCTTGAATCATCTGTATAATGCTAAGGACATGGTAAGCATATAAGATGATTTTCTTAATGTTATGACCTATGCTTATGATCACAGGTTGAGGCATGAATGAGAAATATCACCCTATGTTGATAATATGAATATTCTGTTAATCCATGATGATTATGTATACTAACCATGCAGGTGACTCATATCGTGGCATAGCCAGAAATAAGGGCTATGAGGTATATATGCTTGTGTAACACTGTTCTGATGGTTACTCTTGATGATGAGATAACATGCTTGATGTGTTTTGGTCTAAGGACCTGGGTTGGCTAAAGTGCCTAGATGATGTGTTATGCTTTGATGATGACCTGGGATTGCTATCTCATGGTGATGATGTAAGCCTTTAGAAGAAATGGCATTATGTGATGAGGGATTGAGATCCCATGGCAATGTGATGATCCTTGAGATGGATCTAGATGATTGGCAAGAGACCAAGTGATGACATGTAATGTTGGATCCTTGTGATGGATCGGGATGATGTTGATGACAGTAAAAGCATGATATTGAGTTTCAAGTGGTTTATTCTTGTTCTCATTGCATGTTATATAACTTGGTTGAATCTTGCAATCCACTTAAAGTATACTAACTAATCACAGTGGAATATATCATGTAGTTTTTCCCTGGCCATAGATCCATCATCGTCAGGAGCTGGTGATGGTGAAATAGGTTCTCCTATGGGTTAACCCGGAGAGCATATTGTTGAATATGCGAGGTTTCTCCTAGCCTAAAATAGTGAGGATTTGAGTGCAGCTGCGGTTGCAGACTCATGATATGTATAGAGCATGTTGAACAAGCGCATGGCTCAGGATATGTGATATAGGAGCATGAATGCATTCATGGCTCAGAGCACGGTGAACATGCCCGTGGCTCAGATATACTAGCGCCGAGACCTGTACCAAGGCGGGCTAGGCAGAGGGTAGCCTGCAGGAGCTGACCCTGTGGTTGAGGCCACTTAAGCACGAGACTGCGGTCCTTCTTGTGTTATACTCGTGCACTGACCACGAGGTGGGAGGTCATGGAGTCCGGCTCTTCCATTGACCTTGTATGCCACCGGCTCCGGGTTTCGCAGTCGTCAGTTGGATCTGAGTCGTACGACTCACTTCCTCAGGGCATAATAATACATAATCCAGCCGAATAGTATTTACTACTTAAGGCAAAATATGAAACATTGGTTGAGACCTTGCTTGTGTAGTTAATTTTGTTATACATACAGTTGCTCATACATTCCTTATGTTATGTAGTAAGATCTTATAAATATTATCTTGTCAATCATGTTCCGTAAAGAGATAATTGGTGATATGCCTTCCGTATAGCTTGGTAAGCTTGATGGTGTGAATAGCTTGACCTTATAGACTACTCTTATTCAAAGCTTTACTAGTTATTTGTTGTTGTTGCTTTAATCCTTTTAAGGTTTTATAGTTTTCACGGGGGTTATATTTCTCGCTGGGACTGTGTGTCTCACCCTGCTGGTTTATAACCTTTTAGGTGTTCGAGCGAAACGTGGTGGTGGTCGCGGAGTTGTGGCCGAGTAGCAAGATGAGCAGTAGAAGGAAAGATATGGACATGTTGTTGTTTCGGTTGTTTTGTAGTAGAGTCTAGAGTCATCCCTGTACTCTCAGGTCCGTGGGAGCATTTTGGTGTTGTTTCACGATGTATAGCTGATGATGTTTTGTATATCCTGTTGTTGTCCGGATGTGGGCCGTTATGTATGTATAACAGGTGATGAACTCATGTGATAGCTTGACAGCTGATCTCCTAAGCTGTGGACGCGTGTCAAGATCTTGTATATGTTTATATAATGTGTTTTCTTGTAGGACGAGGACTTGAATGTAATAGTTTCTGTGTTTATTTGCTTTCCACAATCGGTTTTAATTAACCCGTGTTTTTGATAATCTGTGGTTATGGTGTTTTTCACACGTTTTTGCGTAACACCTCGCTGTCTGTGTGATAGTGGGATGTGTTGCCACCGTCACCATTGTGTTGTTGCCTCCTTTTGAATTCTAGTGGCTCATCTAGTTCTTCAATGAATGGAGGACCACTAGTTTTTGTCATACTTGCATGAACTTGAGGTGGAACACTAGGGATGGTATGACCTACATAGGGATATGTGGTGGATCACATGGATTCCCAAACTCAACATGCAGTATCACAACATTGTCTTTAGTAATATCAATCATAGTATCACCACTTGGCTGCCTTTGCTTTGCTTTATCAAGATTTCTTTGACTTGCGGACTGTTTAAGACTTTTCCCACTCCTTAGAACTGTCACAAAATTGCCTTTTTCATGGTGGATAGGGGGAGCATGTTGTGGCTGTGGAGGAGTTGCATGTGACACTTCGGGTTGAAATTGAGGTGGAGAAAATAATTGAGGGGGAGGGGAGAATTGGGGTTGGAAAGTGAAGTTTTGGGAAATTTGAGGTGAGGGAGGTGGAGTAGGAGTGTAAGGCTTGGAATAGCCTTGGCATGAGTGAATGGGATGTACTTGCATGGGGGTGGACTATAGAAAACATGGGAAGAAGGCATAGGTCCACTTGCTTCATGGTGGCTCATGATGGGTTTTGAAGACAATTTTTCTTCTTGGAGAGTGATTACAGAAGATAGTTTCTCTATTCTCTCTTCTAACCTTGCAACATCTCTTTGAACATCATCAAATACTTTCAATCTAGAGAGACCCACTTCCTCAAACCTTAAGCTATATGTGGGACTTTGTAGTTCCTGGTATCTATAGGAGTGATGTGTCTTCTTTTCTTCCCCATAGAACTCAATAGCATTGACTGAATGACAATGAGGTTTGGTCACTTGGTTTCTCATGAAGCTCACCATTTCACCAAACATTTTCATCAATTGTGGGCTTGAATCATCGTGAGGTGGAGATGTCACACTAAAAGATAGGTCACTTCCGCTAACCATACTAGAAGCTTTCATCCTTGAACTTTCTGCAAAACTCTCAAACAAGGGCCATGTCTCCTCATGTGGTTTAGCCATAACCCCCCCCCCCCCACAAGAAGAATCCACTGTAGCTTGACTTGCATGAGATAGACCAGAGTAGAAGGACTGAAAAAGTTGCCATAAAGGGATATCATGATCTGGACATTCTCTCAAAATCTTTTGAAATCTCTCCCATGCCTCACGAAATTGCTCATTATCTAGTTGGTTGAAACTTGCTATGGTACGTCACATCTGTGTCAACTTTTCTAAAGAGTAGAATTTCCTCAAGAAGGAATTTTTCATCTCTCCCCAACTCATGATGTCTCTTCTTGAATCATACCACTCTTTGGCTTTGTCTTTGAGAGAGAAGGAAAACAAAGTCAACCTGATTGTATCATCACTTGCTATCGGCGTCCTGAAGGTGGAGCATACTTCAAGAAAGAAGTCCAAGTGCTTGTAGGGGTTCTCACTCTCTGAGCTGTAGAAGATGGGAAGGAGCCCAAGAAGACCTGGAGGGATGGAGAATTGCTCCCCTGGCATCTGATCAACCCTGCTAACAATTGGCGATTTGTAGTTTCTAGGCATGAAGTAGTCTTGAAGTGGCTTGTGAAGTGCATTTTGGCCTTCCGTCTTGTCCTCTTCGGAATGGCTTGTCACATGCACAAATCACAACCAAATAAAAGAGAACAAGTTAGTAAACCAATATACACAAAGAATGCAAAGAATAATGAATAAATAATAGCAATGATGAGGGCAGTAGGAAAAGTCAAAGCAAAACTAACTACCTAGGCCAAGCGCCTCTAATCCCCGACAACGACGCCCGAAAGCTTGGTATGGTCCCACCAATGGTGTTACACACTACTTAATTGTTGTTTTGAATAAATGCAACCCTACTGACGGAAGCACACGATGAATTCACTTTAGAAATTTATAAAACCTAACTTAACACCTACTCACACTAAAACAACTACACCCACAAGCGCACAGGGTCGTGTCATAGTATAGGAAGGTGGTAAATATAAGGTCGATCCACAGGGAAAAGAGGGGGCACTAGAGCTAGGTTAGTTTGGATGAGTTTCTACCGCGGAGACCAGGGTTAAGGGTTTGAAGGCTGTTTTGATTGTTAAACTACTATAAACAAGTGGGGAATTAAAGGCAAGAATGAAATCTACGTTAACCCTAGACTAGATTAAGGCTAAACATGCAAGAAAGGATTAAGATAGGTATGAAAAGGAAAATTACACTAAGGCAAGAAAGAGAGAAGCAAAAGGGAAATTAAATAGCTAAACTAACATGAACAAGGCAAGAACAAAGCAAGAAGCTAACTAAGCAAGAAAATAACTAATTAAGCTAAGCAAGCACAAAACTAGGGTTTTAAGAAATAAAGAGAGGTATGGGCTGTTTAGGGGTATGAACTTTTCCCTTAAGTTGGGGGGTGACATATTAACATTGTGATTCCACTTAGATTATGCAAACCAAACAACAAGTTAGAGTCTAATGAATTAACCTAAGCTACTAACTGACCATGGATATGCTAGGTCGTGTATAAGGGAACTAGTCCCTAAATCCCCCTACTACCCTTACGAGGCTCGATTGGGTTATGGATTAGGTTCAATTCAATTAGAGTCTAATCAAGTCTAGGCTTCTAGATTAGGCATTCCTAGAGAAATTATGGACCGAGGGTAGTAATGGGGAGGTGAAATTAGGGTTTTGGACCCCAATTCCCCCACATTCTAGCCTTGAGAAGGCTCCATGCTAATTGCACTAGAATTATCTAATCTAGCTACTTAGATCCCTCACATAGGTTTAGGGAGATTGATTAGGATGTAGGAAGATGGGAGGCAACCTAGGGATCCAAGAATTGGATCTAGGAGCAAATCTGAAAATTCACACATATAAGTAATTTGCCTAAATTCCTAGATGATTTCACACACAAACCAATAAGAAATCATGGACAATGAGATAAAAATAGAATATAAGAATTAACAAATGGAATTACAATGTTTACATGTCATTTTCCACAACTTGGTATCAAAGTAACATAATTTCCCCCAAACAGCCCACCTAAGTGGCCTAGCTACTCATAACAAAGCAAAATACACAAAGAGAGGGGAAATAATGAGTAGACGAATGAAAAGCCATGATGAGCTCGGTGAAGACTCCTCCTTCTCCACCTCCTAGCAGCTGTAGTTCAAGCTCCCTCCTCCAAGGTAGGTGAATGGCATGGATGTATGGTGGAAATGGATGAAAACAATGGAAAACTAGGGTTTTGGTGGTGGAAATGGTGAAATGGAGGTGGGAGTGGATGGAGGATGAAATGGGGCAGCTAGAGTGGTTGTAGGGTAGCTCACTCGTACCCTAGCCACCACCTAGGTATATATTGGTTTTGGGGAAGCACTAGGTTAAGTAGGGGCAAAATGGGGAAAGCAATGGAAAAATGGGTAGGTTTTGTGAGTAGCACGGTCGTGGTGGATCACCACTGCCATGGTGAGTAGGGGTGAGCACGGCCGTGGTGGTGTACAATGGTCATGTCAATTAAAATGGTGGAGATCACACGGAGATGTACATGGATGGCCACGGTTGTGGGGGGTTACCACGGCCGTGGTGGGGACCTTTTACCACGGGCATAACACTCACCATGACCGTTTTGGCCATATTCATTAAATTATGGAAGTTACAGAGACTTTTTTGTGATTGGGGCATTTCCACCATGGCCGTGGTGGAGTACCATGGCCATTTTGGTGTCCCTCCACTGCATGTAAGCATTAAACTTGATCATCCATAGAGGGTATTGCTTCAAAACATTCTTTGACCACTTGGGGTAGGTTGGGAGTGGTTTTAGCCACATTTTGGGCTCCTCCAAGCCTGAGGAAACCCTAGATTGGACCATCTTCTGTCCCTTCCATAAAATAGAGGACAAAGTACCTATAATACATGCAAAAAGCCTCCATAAGTGCATTTGCTAGAAATAAGCATATTGGGGGAAATAACATGTAATCTAACAAGTATAGATGTGGTTGAAATGCAATATGACACAAGATGAAGCCCTAAAATAGGGCCGAATCACCACCACAAACTTAAAACATACTTGTCCTCAAGTATGCTCCAACTCAATCTCTATACAAACTTTTCACAGTGAAGACATGACAAATGTAGGATAGTAATTAGATATTCCAAATAATCTGGTATCCGCTACCACATAAGGGTAGGTCTGGCGACTCCCATGGCGATTGGGGGCAGCCCACCCCCTTCTACTTCCCCTGCTGCCTCCCGTACTACCTCCACTGCTACAGCTACTGCTTCCGCCAAGGCGATCGAAAGGAATGAAGACTGGGTCACCCATGACACTGATGTTACTGTCGGGCGTGATTGGGTGAAATCGGTAGCTGGGCCACCTCCGTCGATCTGAGGTGTCGTGGCGGCTGATCTGAAGGAACCTTTCCTAAAGGAGGGTGATGAGCGACTGTGGATGAGATTCAACAATCCCATTATGGATGAGATGGAGGACTATAAGTGCTTCTCTTCCATCGTGCAGATATTGGGCAAGAAATGCCATCCTCAGCAGCTGAAGGGATGGTTGATCAGGCATTGGAGGAAGAAGGGCGAGCTCAAGATTTTCACTTTGGATGGGGGGCTTTTCCTCACAAGGTTTTCCAATGACAACGACCGCAATGCTGCGATGATGAAGGGGTCGTGGTTCTTCGACGACCAGTTGGTTCTAGTCCGTAAATGGACTCCGCAAGCTGATACCCATAGAGCCGGCTTCACCACTGCTCCCGTCTGGGTCTCCCTCTTGGATGTTGGTAAGCACTGGACGGCGCGAGCCATCACTGTGATTGCGCACGCTATTGGGGCTCCCCGAGCTATCCATAAAAGAACCGATGGGATGGCCTATGGATGTGCTCGATCTGCGTCGACATATCTGCTGATAAGGCACCACCGCCAGAGGTGATGGTGGAACTCCCTAATGGAGATGAATGGGAAGTCAAATTCAAGTATGAAGCAATGTCAGACAGGTGTAGCACCTGTAAGGTGTTCAAGCACAGCAATGGTCAGTGCCCAGGCAAAAGGAGCAAAAGCGTCTTCAAGGCACATCCGATCATCCCGGAGGCCCCTAAAGGCAGAACCAGAAGGCAAGGTAAGTCCAGACCACCACTGTGGATGAGGAAGGACAAAGAAACAATTGTTGAACATACGACTACTGTGGTGGTTTTCGATGATGCTGATATTGCTAAGAATGCTCCTCGCATTGTGAACTCTGTTGAAACCACTGTGGGTGTACCAGAGGGAGCCGAAGAGGGTGAGATTCCTTAGTGTGACACCAATGCTAACAGTAGGCAAGGAAAAGAGATTACTGGTGTGAAGGATGTCAACCTATTCGTGGTGTTAAATCAGGTTGCTGATGATGACCCAGGTTCGCAGGACAAAGAGCGCAGCAGCAGCCCGAGACAAACAAGGAACACATTCAAGAAGGGAAGGAAGAATGCACACCCTGAGAATGTGGGTTGGACAAACAAGGATGTTTAATGTCTATACTCGCATGGAATGTGAGAGGGGCCTCTTTAGCGGGGTGCCAAAGGGAGGTAAGGAAAGCAATCTATTCGACATGGGTCACTCTGGTTGTATGCTTGGAAACCAAGATAAGAAGAATTGTTAAAGAGAGAGTAGACACGTTGTTCCCTGAGGGCTGGGGTGCCATGTCCAATCTAGACCAGAGGGATGATGGGCGTATCATTGAGGGATGGAGGAAGGATATCTAGGATGTGGACGTGATTAATTCATCTGATCAAGTCATCATTCTATCCTGTTGTAACCAGGGAGGTGCGTCGTTCATCATGAGTGCAGTTTATGGTGAAAGGCTTGAAGCGGACAGAACTAGTATGCGGAAGAGAATCTTGGAGACGACGCAACATGAGATCCACTTACTAGTCATTGGGGATTCAACAACATTAGAAGAGCCGATGAGAAGGTTGGAGGTTGAAAGGTCCCTAAAAGGGTCTTGGCAACCTTCAATAACATGGTGGATGATGCTCAGCTAATTGAGCTCAATAAGGTTGGTGGGATGACCACCTGGTCCAACAAATGAAGTGGTAATAGGATAGCCAGTTTCATTAATAAGGGGCTGGTTAATGAGCAATGGGTGAATAAATGGCCCAATTCTTTCATCAAACTGGGGTCAGATCCTCTAAGCAATCACTCATGGATGAGGATTGACTTGGTGGACAAACCTGCGATTAAGAGACCTTTCTGGCTTCTTAACTTGTGGTGTGAATGGCCTAGTTTCAAAGAGGTCGTTGAGGAAAGCTGGAACATCAATGTAGTTGGGAATGATATGTTTGTTGCTTTGAAGAAACTTCAAAACACTAAGAATGCATTGAAGAAGTAGAGTTAAGAGAAGATTAACTTGAAAAACCTGATCTATGAAGCCGAAATCAGGTACAACTCGGTTATGGATAAAAGTATACATTACCCTCTGAACTCTGAGTTCATAAAAGAAGAAATGGAAGCTGAGGACAAACTTCTGAAGTTGCGGAAAGCAGAGGAACTCTTCTATTGGCAAAGGAGCAAGATGGAGTGGGTGAGGGATGGTGACCACAATACCAAGATTTACCACAGAGTAGTTAAGAAGAAAGAATTGAAGGAGTGCATACATGTGTTGGTGGATGAGTAGGGGAATGTAGTCAATGGGAGAGAAGAAGTGGCCATCAATGTTGTCAACTACTTCAATAGGTTGTACAATAATGAGGGTAGAATTTGTTCTTCCTTCTCTGACATCTTTCCGAACAAAAGAGTTGATGACCATATGAATGCTATGCTTGGAGCCTATGCTGATGATGATGAGATCAAATGCGCGATGTTCTCTATAGGGGCTTGCAAGGCCCCTTGACCTGATGGGATGAATGGAAGGTTTTTTCAGGAAATGTGGTATCTGATTAAAGACGACATCAACAAAGCTATCAGATGGGTCTTAAATGGTCACAACATCGTTCATGTTGGGAATCATTCCTTCGTCAAACTTATTCCTAAAAGAAGTGTGCTTGAAAGCATTGCAGACTCTAGACCTATTGCATCCTGTAATGTTTTATTTAAAATCCTATCTAAGCTTCTTGTTGGGCGGCTGAAGAACGTGTTGCCTCATATCATCTCTAAGGAACAATGTGCTTTTATTCAAGGAAGGAAGATTTCTGACAGCACCCTTCTTGCCGTGGAGTTCCTCATAGGCTTCAAAATAGCCAACAACAATGCCAAAGCTTGCCTCAAAGTTGACTTGACAAAGGCGTATGACTACGTCAGATGGGATGCACTCTGGGCCATGATGAAAGCACTAGGATTCAGTGATGGATGGATCAAGGTGGTTAAACAATGTGTAACTTCCACTTCCTTCTCCATCCTTATTAATGGAGGGTTAGTGGGGTTGTTTACTGTGACAAATGGAATAAGGCAGGGGGATCCCATCTCCCCCCTATTATTCACTATTGTGATGGAGGGCCTCACTGTCATGATGAATGAAGCTGAAGATAGTAGGAAGTTGAAGCTATTCAAAATTCAAAATACTAAAGTTATTTCCCACCTAATCTTCACCGACGACATCATGCTTTTTACCGTCAGACATGCCAATAGTCTGAAAGAGGTGAGAAGGATTTTGAAAAGGTTTGGGTACCTTACCAGACTTTAAATTAGCACCATAAAATCAAGAATCTATCTGTTTGCGATACTAGGAGAGGAAGGATCAAGGATGTTGTGGGTCTAAAAATTAGTCGTTTACCTTCCAGGTACCTGGGCGCTCCTATTGCTAGGGGTAAAAGCTCTTCGGTGGACTTTGTGCAATGTCTGGACATGTTGAGGAGTAAAATTGATGGCTGGTCTGCTCTTAGGTTGTCTATGGCAGGGCAGATCCTTCTCACTAGGTTGTGCTTCAGGCTATGATCAGATACTGGTGCGAGGTGTGTGATATCCCACATCCTACTGCTGAGAACATGAGGAAGCTCTTGGCTAGTTTCGTTTGGGGCAGAAGTAGCCATGGAGTGGCCTGGGACACCATTGTGAAGCCTTACTGCAAAGGCGGCCTCAATGTGGTCAACCCCTTGACCATGGTCATGGAGAGCTATGGGAGAAGGGCCGACAGATTCCTGAGAGGAGGTGATAATATATGGACTCAGTAGATGATAAGAAGGTATGGTGATCTGAACCATGGTTTCGAAGACAAATCATATAGGGTATGGAGGAATATGTGCAGAAGATGGGAGAACATACAGAACGACTACTGTGTTCATGACAATGGTATTGTTTCTCTGGTCAAACCGAGGACGATACCATGGATCATCAGATATGATGGTGCCGATGTGTTATGGGCCATGTTCCTGTGGAACAAATGCCACATTCCTAAGTGGAGCACAACAACCTATAAGGCTCTCCTATGTAGGTTACCTACTATTGATAGGCTCGCTGGATGGGGTATACAGGTAGAACAGAAATGTGTACTTTGCAAGAGGGAGGATGAAAGCCATAGTCATATGTTTGGGACATGTAATTTCTTTAGAAGAAGTTGCGCTATTGTCACACTCAGATGCGGGTGGGGACAAGTTTTTTATGATAGCATCATTGGGTTGATATCCAAGCTGATGGGTATGCTCACTGGTAAACATGAGCGGGCTATAGGTGGTTTATGCATGTCAGGTGTTTTCTGTAATGTCTGGGAGGAGAGGAACAATAGAACTCATAGTAAAAAATTTTGTAGAGAAGAAGAGATTGTGGAGAAGGTGGCTCGCACACTTTCACGATCCCTCAAATGTAGAAAGGGCCTTGCTTCAGGTCTGTCTGAGCAAGCCAATAGATATTGGGGTTTTTGTAGATAGCAACCCTCTGTATATGTTTTTGTAGTTCGGTCTTGTTCTACAGGTTCCTTTGGCAATATATTTACCTATTTCCAAAAAAAAAGACATGACCAATGCAATGTAAAAGGTGATTATTGCTGAATGGGATCAAAAAATGACTAAGTGCATGCATTCCACCTCTCTCCTATCCTACTTTCACAAACCAATCATGAAAAGAGCACAAAGCATATGAACTTCAAATATAGTGCATAGAATACACAAGCTATCCATATTTCTTTCATGTAGTTTTAGGTAGACCGTTTCATAATGGTGTTAATCAAGGACGACTAGGAGTGTTGTTTCACCTTCATGCTATCAACCTTATGTTTCAAATCACATCAAATGACCCACGTGGCTGTAGAAAGGGCAAGATGAGCTAGGTTTGATGTTTCCTATCTCACTGGGTATGAAAATGGAAGAAAGGATTGTGGTAAGATTTTGGAGTGCTATTACGCAGAGAACTCATCTTTTCTTTATTTAGATGCTCTTAAATAGGATCACCTTTTATATTCTTTTTGCATTTTGCATTTTTTTTCTTTTCCCTTGGGGTAGGTAGGGCATATGGTGAAGGGAGTGATGCGGTCAGATGTAGATGTGGCCACCCCAAACTTTTGGAGGTGGCCATGGATAATATAAGCACTTTGGCATCCTTTCATGAGGTGAAGGGGTAAGAATATGGTGAGTGAATAATCAGGTCAAAGAGGGGTCATTGGTGTGATTCTTAACATAAGGTCTCCTGCATGAAAATTAATCCAACACTTCATCCAACAATGTCACACCACATGAATGAACAACTTGAAATTAATACTTCAATCAAGTGATTTCATAGACACTAAGCGCTCATAGCTTGCTCAAGTCACAAGTCAACCAAATCATTCACAAACACAAGAGAGGTGATGCACATGTAAATAGTCAAGAATTCAAACCATTTAGCAATAAACAATGGTAAGTCACTTGCATTTGTGAAAGGTCATCATTTTTAATCCAAAAAGTAGAGATCGGGTTGAAACAAACTTTTAGATGAGAAATCTCAAATTTGGGAAAAATTGGCCAAAACGGTGCCAAGTTGCGTTCAATCACATCTAAACCTATATTATTGAACATAAAGCAGTAAAAAAGCAAATACTAGCTATAACATTTAAGAATTACCAAAAATTTTCATGATATGCAATGCATGGCAAGAAGAGCATTTTTTTTTGAAAATTATGCAAAAAATTGCAAGAAAGTAAAATACATGACATGCAAGTATGCAAAGCAGTAAAGATAAATAAGGTAGATAGAAAAAACAAGAAAAAAAAGTGGATGTGGTAGGTGAAATGCGAAGTGAAACTAGGGCATACCATCCCTACCACCCAAAACATTTGAATCATGATGCCCTCAGCATGATCCTAGTGTTTAGGATGATAGGGTAGACGATTATGGCTCTCTCAAGGCTTTGATGGTGTTCCTCCCTGTGGTGGAGGATATGGGTAGTAGCTGACCCACTAATCTACCTTCAGTTGCTGAAATTGGTCGACAACACAGCCGTGCTGTGTAGCATGGCCATGGTGTCTTCAGGTTGCATGACCATGCTATCTGGCATGGCCGTGGTGCTGTCCTTTGGCATCTTTTCTCAATTTTTCTTCTGAATCCAGGGACTTGGTGTGTTTTTCATACAAATGACCATGGTTGTATTGATGTGCCACAACCGTGTTGGTCGCTGTAACTACTACTCTCAAGATGAGGAACATCAAACACTCACAAACTTGACCCAAAATGATTTTTCTTTGAATCCTTCTCTCAATTGTACACAAATTTCCTTCATTTCACACCATTATCACTTGCACATCTTAAAACTAGACAAAAACTATTAAACACAAGTGTGTGTGTGTGTGTTTTCTTAGAAAGTGTAAGAAGAAAGAAAAAGTATCAAAAAGTGAAGGTTGGGTATAAAAGATCCCAAACCTATGTGGGTTGCCTCCCACTAGCACTAAGTTTCATGCCTTTCGCCGGGCTTCTTGGTGATTCTCCATTCATTCATCTGTTTGGAATTCTCATGTATCCATTATCTCAAAACATGAATCCCTCCTTTGCACCCAGTCTAGGTTCCTTGTCCCTTTAATCATAACAATCATCACCAATTTCTTCACCTTGGTGTCCTCTCAAATGCCCATTTGGACTTGTGAAGTGATCATGTCCAATATCCCTATCTCGGACTCATTGGGTTGGGATCTTGTACATGTTGATGTTGATCTTCATGTCCATGAATGAGACTGTCATAGTGCCACTGCACACATGAATGTCGGCATCAACTGTAGATACGAATGGCCTTCCCATGATAATGAGAATCTTCCTATCCTCCGACTCCATATCAAGTACAATGAAATCCGTCGAGAACACCGCACATTTTTCTTTATCTATCATCACCAAGACATCAACCACTATACCCCTAGGCACTCTTATGGATCTATCCACCAACTGGAGAGTGCAATGTGCTAGCTTCAACTTGCCTAAGCCCAGCTCAACATAGACATTATATGGCATCAAATTCACACTAGATCCCAAATCAAGTAAGGACAAGTCTATGTGATGTCCCCCTATGTAGCTAGGTATGAGTGGGGCTCATGGGTCCTTTCTCTTCATGGGAAGTGAGTGTTGTATGATGGAGCTCACTTGTTCAGTCAATCTCACCTTCTTTGGAATCCTCCTCGTTGACCTTCTTTTCACAGTGCATAGGCTCTTGAGGAACTTGGCATATGATGGGATTTGCTTGATAGCATCCAATAGTGGAATGTTCACCTTCACTTGGCAAAACACCTCAACAATATCAACATTGTGCTTTTGCCTCCTTTTTAATTCCGATGGCTCATCTCATTTTTCAATGAATGGAGGACCACTAGTTTTTGTCCTACATGCATGAAATTGAGGCGGGACACTAGGGATGGTATGACCTACAAAGGGGATATGTGGTGGATCACATGGATTCCCAAACTCAACATGCGGTATCACAACATTGTCTTTAGCAATATCAATCACAGTATCACCACTTCGCTTCCTTTTCTTTGCTTTATCAACCTTTCATTGACTTGAAGGTTGCTCAAGAGTTTTCCCACTCCTTAGAACTATCACAGCACTGCCTTGTTCATGGTTGAGAGGGGGAGCATGTTGTTTCTATGGAGGAGTTAGAGGTGACACTTGGGGTTGAAATTGAGGTGGAGAAAATAATTGAGGGGGAGGGGAGAATTGGGGTTGGAAAGTGAAGTTTTGGGAAATTTGAGGTGAGGGAGGTGGTGGAGTGTAAGGCTTAGAATAGCCTTGGAAGGAGTGAATGGGATGTATTTTCATGGGGGGTGGACTATAGAAAATGTGGGAAGAAGGCATAGGTCCACTTGCTTCATGGTGGCTCATGATGGGTTTTTAACAGTTTAATCACTTGAATATTGACAATATGTTTACAATAAAGAGACTTCTAAATATATAGTTGTGTAATTAATTATTCAATGTAAACGTGTATAATAAGTTAATGCAAACATGTGTACGATATACTTATTGAATTCATTATTTTATTGTTCCATTTATCAACCTCCTATGTGCACCTATTCATTCCATTATTAAAAGACTTTTTCACAATGTTTGTCTTATGACATTAGAGTTATTAACATGTATAATAATTTTATTTACTTAAAAGTCATCTATTTAATAAATATTAAGTTAGATCCAAACCTATAAATTTTAGGCAACAATAAATATTGCTAAAGTATTTTACATTATTTATTTGTAGAGTAGATAGGTACTAATACATTTAAATATCCAAAACTAATTATTATAGACGTATGAATTTCAAATCAAAAGGGTAAAAATATCATCTATCGAACCGTTTTCTTGTTCTCCTTGCTGTTAACAATTCAAAAGATCTTATTTAGTCAAGATAATTATCATTTATTACTTGGGTTAAGTAATACATTATATAAAATTTGGAATGGTGATTTGTTTCCAAACAAATACATAATTGAGTTAAAATATTTATTTCCTTTATGGTATGTTAACATCATTGTCTTCATTTACTTATTACTTACAAACATTAAGTAAAGAAAATTAATTATTTGAAGTTTTCTCTAATTAATTAAAATGTCTCACTTACTCATCCTTGTTGCAGTTACCTTGGTCACATTGTATCTGGAAAGTAAATACATTTTTAGATTTTCAACCATGATCAATTTTCAATAGATTTAACATGAATGTATAACGTGTTTCCCTTTATGTTAAACCAAAATTTTATATCTTACAATTTTACATAAATTATATACATATAATCCATACAAGTTGGTTTATACAATTTATTTAATATACTGGATGTTTTCTTCTTAATAATAAACTTAATAGTTTTGGTCTTATCTTTAATTTTCTTTTCTTAATGAAATTGAGGCATATAGGGACACTCAAAAGATGTGAAACTGGCCTACAAGAAAACTAAAACATTAGAATTCTAAGGTTTTTAATTATTTTTCCAATTTGGGAATGTATACTATTTTATTTGATATTTTAAACTTTAACTTATATTCTCTCTCCTAAACTAAACTAGAATAGATAAGATTATCCAATTAATGTGGAAATCCACACATAGACTGATTTTGATATGTTGAATTCGAATTTGGAGTCTCTTTCCACTTTTGATGTCATTAAACATATTATTTTTTTTCAGAGGAAAACTCATATTTTCTTTTCAAAATAAAATCAAAGTAGTTATTATCCTTCAAACAATGTGAAACTTGGTATCCATGTTAATTGGGAACCAATGAACATGTTTTGTCATTATATTTGAATTTTGAATTTCGTTTTGTGAGTTATATCACCATTATGGTTTAGATAATTTATCTACATCTATATTGATTATCATCAATTAGAGTCTCATTAATTTCACATTGTTAAAAAAATATTTATATATTATTTATTATGCACAAGAATCACATTTTACACAGATAAAATATTTCATCTATTAATGTTACATTTATTTAAATAATAGAACATTTTTAATATATATGGACATGGCATTACCAAATCTTAATCCAAAGAATCTTATACATTTTTATTTAGCCATTATGTGATTATTAGTTGTCAAAGTAAATACATGTAACATATTAGCACATATTTAAGTTATTATATAATTTTATCCTTGTTTGGTCTGATATCACAATCTTTATAGTTATGGAATATAGTAAGATTCTAAGTATTGGTTCATTACAACACTCCACCTTTTGAAAGGATTTCGACCTCAAAATCTAAACATCCATATATTTCCATTCAATTACTCTCCACCCCTTAAAAGATTTAACCTAATAAGACAACTACTATAGTTATAATGGTTACTTATACATCTTTAATGGTGAACACTTTTTGTGTTGTGCATGCATCCAACTAACATGTCGTAAACACCTTGGGCTGAATTTTAGGACCTTATGATTCTAACCTAGCAACTGTTAGGTTCACATCTCTAAACTAAAGATTCACCTTGTACAACTTTCTATATATTAGAGGGGTAAGGAGGGTTGGTCAACTAAACTATTTTTGTTACATGTCATATATTCCTAGGGTAAACATACTACAGAGAGATAAGATTGAAATAGTTAGATTAACTAATCGCTAATCACTCTGCTACCATTCTATAAATTGTGGGACTTGAGAGGCGATCCACTCCCTACTAAATTAAATAAAAAGGAACATCCCCTATGCCAAACACCACAATTTTTTTCACAAAAGGGATGATAATCAATTTATTCATAGTATGATTCAAGATACAAAATGTAGTAGCAAAATATAAAATATCTAACTATTACAATGCTTGATATTATAACTATCCTTCATCACACAGGGTGATTCATATGAGAAATAAAACATAGGATAAATAGAGGATTTTCTAAACACCTCAGATCTATCTCCCTAAGAAGGTTCAACTGCTCTCGATGTTGTCCTGGTCAAGTTTGATTTTCCCCACTGGTGTGGACCGACTCAAGAGACATGACCCATGATCTTAGTGTAGGTCATGAGGGACAGACCGTAAGTGAAGGATGACTTAGATATATGATCCATGCTCCAAAGTGTAGGTCATGAGACCCAAGTACCAACATATAGTCTCTAAAGAAACATATGAAAAAGAATTATGTTGAAGAAAGAATTAAGATTCATAGATAGACAACATATTATTGATAACATCAGTTTAGTGTAGGAACTAATCCATAAGATGAAGAGAAAGAGAGGGGCCAAGACCATGGCCATTAAAGTTGTCCTCTCAAAGGCATACGATATGATGAAGTGGGATTTCATTGCAGATACAATACAACATGCAGGCCTACCACCTAATATCCAAAGATATATCATGCACTCTTTATCAGGAGGAACTAACTCAATTATATATTATGGTAACCAAACATATTCATTTCAACCCTCGTGGGGACTGAGACATGGTGACCTGCTATCGCCATGCCAATTTATTCTATGTCTTGAATGCCTTAGCCAGATGATTAAGAAGGAGGTTAAGGAGAAGAGGTGGAAGCTCGTCAGGTTATCCAACACAACCCCAGTTATCGACCATGTTTGGTTAGCTGATTACTTTCTATTATTCTCTCATGATACTCCGATCCAGATCAAGACAATTCTCAATTGTTTTAGGGAATTCAAAGAAGTCTTCGGCCAGACCATTTCTGTGAAAAAAATGAGAATCTTCTAATCAAGTGCAATCACAAGGAGAATGAGAAGAAGAATCAACCGGCTGCGCCACTTCCAGGAAACTGAGAACCTTGGTAGATATCTGGGTGTTCCTATCATGCACTCCAGGGTTGACAAAAATACATATTCTGATGTGATGTAGAAGGTGGACATCAGAATTAATTTGTGGGCAGCTAGGTGCCTATCCTTTTTCGGTCATGTTTTCTTGGCTAAAGCTACATTGAACGCTATTCCTTCATATGTGATGCAGACCATAGTACTACCTCTTTCCTTATGTGATAGAATTGATGGATCTATTTGAAAATTTATTTGGGGCGGAAACCACAAAGCCTGTCCTTGTTAACTAGTGGCATTGTACAAGGTAACATGCAACAAGGATAGTGGGGGCCTTGGGTTGAGAACAATGTGTGATTGGAATATGGAACTTGTCCTAAAGAATACCTAGGATCTACACACCTAGAGGGATACTTTCTAGTGTCATGGTATGGCGAGGAAGTTCGGAAATCATGCTAACGGAAAGCACATTCCAGCACCCCGACTGGGACGAATGGCAGTAGATGGTAAAAGTTTCATCATAGAGAACACACATATGATCCCTTTGAGTGGTAACTCTGTCAATGTATGGAATGAAAGATTGCTCGACAATGGGATGATTCTGAAGGAGTTCACTCTCTAACCCATCCCTGATGACTTGCTAGATCTTAAAGTCAATAGTTTGATTGATCTTAATGGGGATTGGGATATGGAGTTTCAAAAGGAATGGCTCCCCATGTCGGTGATCAATGTAATTGTGACTATGGGAAAGCCTATTGACAACATTACTAAGGATGTGTGGGCCTGGGATCTCACGATGGATGGAAACTACTCTACCAAATCGGCTTATACTCTACTAAGAGAAGGCAAGGAAATTCATATAGAAGGAAACTGGATGGCCATATGGAAGATGAAGATTTCAACTTGTATACAATGTTTCACCTGGACAACCCTACACGATGCCATTTTGATAAACAACATGAGAGTCCTGCGACACATGTGCTCTAATAGTACCTACAGTAGGTGCAATTAGGGGGTTGAGACGACAACACATGCACTTAGGGATTGTATCCATGCTAAGGAGGTATGGTTGAGGCTTATACCCACAACAGACTATCCGACCTTCTTTAGCTGGTTGAGCTTCCTTGAGTGGTTAACTAACAGTCTTAACAAGGGTGTAAATACTAGCATTCAGCTACATGTAGGTTGTTGGTACATTTGGACATGCAGGAATAGGCATGTGTACATTACAAGGGAGGTTGGTGCGACTATAACAACATGGAACCTTAGTCCACACAAAGAGGACCGTGTTGACATTGGTTGGAGTGCCCTTGAGGAAGGCTATATCAAAATCAATGTAGATGCTGTAGTTGGGATGGATTTAGCTATTGTTGTTGTGGTTGCTAGAAACCATGAGGGTACATGGATTGGAGGTTGGGGGATCTAGCACATACTAGTGACCCAACCAAGGCGGAACTTATGGCCATTGAACGTGCATTTCAGTACGCAAAGAGAATGGGGCTTAATAATGTGTTGGTGGAGTTAGATTGTAAAGCGGCAATGGAAATGATCAAGAAGGACTACCTAGAATTCCCTAAATATGCCTACTAGCTGGCACTGATCCAACATTCCGTTGATGACAAAAGAAGGGTGATTTTTAGCAAAAGAGAGAGCAATATGGTAGCAGACGCCCTAGCCAAGTTCCATATGAAGAATCCCAAATGGGAGTTTAATTACAAAAGGTATCCAAGTGAAGTTTTCAATTTTATAGCTAATGAGAGATGTAATGGTAGTAGTACTACCATGTTTAATATTAGTTTTTCAATTAGTGCTTGTAATAGATTTCCAGGTTTTCTTGCACGAGGAGGGCGAGATGAATAGAAATGCCTCCTAACTTCTCTAAAAAAACAAGATAGTTGTTTATGTTCTAGATTCTATATAGACATTTATGTTAGTCTACATGCATATGTGAAATAATGTTTTATTATTCCAGTTCCATATGTGTTAGAATACTCATGCCTCTAGTTCCATATATGTTAGAATAGTCATGTCACTTATTGATGTGTAATCCATTTTTTCAATGCATGGGCGGGGATGGAATTTTTGTAGATTTTTGAGAAATTGAGGAGTAAAGAAAAATCTTCATGTACCAGAAGACCTAAAGTTCAACCTGATGGGGTGTCATCTACCTAGATGATCCAATTAAGAAGCAAACATTCAATTATGCCTTAGTTAATATTTGGCCATTATTTCCTAAGTAGATATTAGACTTTAAGAGAATAAGTTGGAGTCTTATTTTCAGATAAACCTTGTAAGAATCCTTTTGATTAATTCTGGTGAGTGCTACTTATTTGCAATGATTTTTTGTATTTTTTACATCCTTCAAATCTAAGTACCCCATGTTATGGGAAACATGGGGAATTCTTCTGATTTCATGTGTAATACTTTTTGGGGCATCATAGTTTCCATCTGTTCTTAAACCTAGAGATCTCATGAGTTGTAGAGACTAAGACTCTCATAGGTTGATGGGTACATGTTTGGACCTGAGAGCGTGTCTAAAAAGTACAACACAATCCCAAAGGTGAATCAAACATTAAAATTTATAACTTGAAACCTTCAAGGATCCCCACAACTCAATACATGGTTGAAGTAGATATACGACATCAACACATGGATGTGAGGACATTTAGGATGCCTAAGATCCCATTCTTAAGTCAGTTAAGCAAATATGGTAGTTGATATATGTAAAGAACTAGAACGCGTCTAGTAAAAATGATACAAAACAAAACTAAGCAAACTAAAGAAAACAAACTCTGTTGAATTCTACTAATCAGGAGAAGAAATTTTTGGCTATGTAAGAACAAGTTGGGGTTGTTGGGCAAAGACAACCCTCAACACCCTAGAAAGCATTTAACCTCCAAACATAACACATATCATGGTAATTTCTCTTGTGGGAGTCATCAAACTAGGTTTTGCACAATGTGACTAAAACCCCATCACTGATCTGAAGCCTCTCTCAAGGATACTAGGTAAACACCCCTGAGTATATCAGATACCCTCTTAGGTCCAGAATATTTAGGGATGTTAGGAATAGTAGAGGTTCAACACAGAACATAGACCATCAACCAGGGCAGTTAAAGATGAACCCGACTAAGTTCGGGTGAACCCGATCATTTTAATGTGTGTCTGGCCAGATCCAAGATTCTGGTAGGATCTCTCCTACAGATTCTCTAGATATATCCTCAATTGCACATCCTCCTTTCAGATTTCAATCCAAACTACCTTCTCTTATCCATTTCTAAAGCTAATTTCCCAATCTAGCTAGAAATAGATGTTCAAGAAAGAAAGAGATCAACCAAACCAGCAATCATAACCCAAAAGAGAATATAGAACATAAAACATACTATACATATAATAAAACTACTTTCTTAAGGTAAAAATACATAAACATGCCCAGAATGAGCAACAAAGGAAAGAAGGAGCTCAACTAGCCATGGACATGTATAGTTGGCACCAAACAAAGATGAAAAAACATCATTTGTATAGAGATGAAGGAGAAATTTATAAGAAAGATGTCAAAGAAGAGACAAAGCCAGAAGAGGAGAGATGGTTATCGCTCCTTAACCTTTAGATGGGCTGAATCTCATCCTTGGGTCATCCTCTTAATCTTCAAGACTCATTGGCATCCTTTCTCTTTGATTCCGTCCCAAACAACAGTCTTGGTGAATGTATGGAGGTGGAAGGTGGCTAGGGATGGTTGGAAGTGGGTGAATGATGGTCGAAAATGACAATGGTGGAAGTAAACTAAAATGATGGACGTAGAGTTTTCTCTTGAGCCCTTTTGGACGTTGCAGCTCTGCCACGAGTCTATGTGAACCAACAATCATTGAAACTCCAAATCAGACCCAAAAAGTTGGAACCCTTGCCAAGGTAGCAGATAGGCGTAGGCCATAGAGCCATCAGTCGAGTGAGGGTGTAGGCTCAGTGGTCACTAATGATGAATAGTGGTCACTGATGGTGACAATTCTCGGCTGTTGCTGACAATGACCAACGACCATTGAGGGTCAAGATCCTCGATGGTCGTTGATGTTTTCTACAATCACTAAGATCTTTGGCTGTTGTTGACTTTTTAGAGTCTCAATGGTCAATGACCCACCAGATCTTCAGTTGTCATTGGTGATGCTCCTTAAGAACAAACCCACCCCCGTGGGGGGGAGCTATTATTATAGGTTGACGGACCTCTACCGATGAAATTTCTAACAAATGAGGATGCTCACTGATGAAGGGGACCATCTCCTAAGATGGTTCCCATAACATGATGCTTGATAACTCGACCGGATTGCTTGGATGAAAAATATGTAGAATTGATGTCTTCTAGGGTTTGGTGCCTGCAAGCCCCAAAATTGGCTAGTTAAGCAACCTTATCTTAAAAAATATAAATTATGAAAAGATAAATATCTAGAGTGAACTCTATCATATTAAGACTACAATAGCACGGAACTATAGAAAATACTTAGTATAAATGCCTGAATTTAGGTTTTATTAGTACATGTAATCCATTGATTGAGAGGTCTAAGACTCTCATCCATTTAGAGTTTTATCGGTCCTCATCAATAACCATGCTTACAAGAATTTGAATTAGAAACTATAGAATGGAAAACCATTCAAACAAGTTCAAAGTTCATCATATTAAGTATTATTATGAAGGAAAGGATGAACTTAGATAGAATATTCTCAATTTTACAATTTCATCCATGATTAGGGTGAATTTGCATATTAGTCCACAATTATGCATGAAATTGCAAATATGGAAAATTAAGGTACATTTAAAGTTACATTAGATTCTTATCATAACCAATTAATGAAAGGCTTAAAGAAGTATGAGTATGAAGGAAAATTCATGTTTAAATATTTTTAACAAAATTTTAAATTAGGTCCTCATAGTTTGTTGAGTTTATAAATAAGTCCACAACTTGTAAGGAATCTTGAAATTATGGCAACCGAAGTGCAAAATTGAACTCAATTAGAGAAACATCTTGATCCATCAATATTTAAACATAATGAAGCACACAATTATGATAATAAAACGAGATTAGAGGAATATTAGGGTTCATATAGGTTCTTGGTCTAACAGTGATTGTTGGTCAAGCTATTTGATCATCATGGGTAAAAAAATTAGGATAAGGGACATGAAGCAGAACAAGGGATTACCGCCCTAACACCCCATGCTTTTAAAAAATATTGCATTTGTAAATATTTCCTCAAAAATGTACAAACATTATAGCCAAAATGATATTTAAGTGAAAAAACTCAAGTTGAGGTGGGTTGTCTCCCACAAGTGCTAAATTTAGTGCCTTCATTTGGTCTGATTTTTCTTCCCTTATATGTTGATGAAACTCAAGTTGATATTCTTGAAGTACAATTCCTTCTCACTGACACAACAGTTTCTCTTTCCTTAAAGGGTCATTGGGTTCACATATCTTTCTACATTAAATCTTTATTTCTTCTTCTCCCCTCAGGGCGATGATGTCTTGGTGACGTTGAGGGTCAACCTCAAGTTAATGAACGTAACCATCATTGTGGTGGCTTGCACATGGATGTCACCATTGGCTGTAACTAAGAAGATACTTTCCAAGATAACGAGCATCTTCTTGTCCTTTAGTCCAATATCTAGAACAATGAAGTTTGTTTGGAACACCAACTTTATCTCCATGTCAAGCACTACAAGAACACCATCAACCATGCTCCTTAAGGCTTTGATGGACCGATCATCCAATTTCCATGTTCAATTTTTTTGTATTTGGGTTACCCAAGCCCATTTCAAGACAAACACTGTAGGACATGAAGTTAACACTAGAACCCAAATCAATCATAGGATTTTCTATCAAATGGCTACGAATGTGGAAATGGATAGGAGTGCTCCAATGTCCTTTTTGTTGAGGGGAGTACATTTTTAAGTACAAACCCTACATTCATGGTGAGCTTCATTCTCTTTGATATTCTTCATGTAGTATTTATTTAGAAAGTGCAAGAATCCTTCAAGAATTTTGCATAGGATGGAATATTTATGATTGCATTAACCAATGGGATGTTCATTTTCAATTGCCTAATGATTTTGAAGATAACTACATTGTTTTTTTTTGGCTTTTTCTAGAGGTGGGATCCTATAAGCCATCTGGGGATGGGGGCACATTTTCCATTTCTTTACTTGAATCACTAGGTGGAACTACAATATCACAACATGAATGTTTGGTGTAGTGAGTGGAGATCCTGGTATTATAAGAGGAATAAATGGAACATATTCACTCCCAATTGAAGTATCATGTGGGACATTTCACATCACATTATCTTTGGACTTGGTATCACAAAATCAAAATGAAGTGGACAATAGAATTCTTGGTTCTCATAACATACTTGGAAGACCTTTCTGGCAATGAAATATCAACATTAACTTGATCAACTTAACCTTTGCCCCTTTCATGTGTCTCAATAACCTTGTCATTCCTCAAAATGGTCACCATATTCACTTTCTTATGAGGAGGGGGGAACTTTTGATGTTTGTGGTGGTGGTCTTTAGTGTTGTTGGTGGTAGGATGGATATTCGAGGATGTATGGGTGTTTTGGTGGTTGATGTTGTTGAGGTGGTTGTGGGTGGACGAGGGCTTTGGTAGTTGAATTGTGGCTATTGTGGTGGAGGAGCATATTTGTTGTAGGGGAGATTGATATTTTTAGACATGTTTCACTTTCTCAAATTGTGGACTATAGGACCCTTAAGGGGCTACCACTTGTCCAATGGAAGTGTGATTCACCAAGGTTTGGGAAAGAAGCCTCCCGTCAGAGGGTGAGAAAGTGTCAAAGCTAGGTGATCTTTTTTTTGTCCAAGTCTATCAATTCATTGTCCATGAGTGGATACACTTTTTTTACCCTCATCTATACTTCTTAGTCTCACAAAAACATTACCCTTGAATCTTGAAATATATCTTTGGAGTCGGTTTGTCCTTGTTTTCTCTTGCACATCAATGCCTTATCATTTTCAAGAGAAGTTTGAGTGATTTCTTAATTTGGCTATGTAGAATCGGACATTGAGCCATTATTGTTGTTTTACCCAAAAGATTGCATAACTTTAACCTCTTCTTCAAGGGCATCAACAAATTTCACAGAATGGTTGGAGGGATCTTCTATTTGACTCTTCATAAGAATCATGACATCAATGTGGGGTGTCCTCACATGAAGAAGAAGGTGGGGTAAATGTAGAAGAAAAAATGTTTGTCTCATAAATGTTTGTGGCACATGAAGCTCTATGTCTTGAATTCTCCACCAAGTGTAAAAATAGAGGACATGACTCTTCAGAGACTTTTCCATGAAGGTAACACCACAAGATGAATATGATACCAATTAATTCATTTTTAGACAGCCCATAGTAGAATGACTACACTAGTTACTGCAATGGTACCTAATAATGAGTGAAATGCCTTAGAAGCTTTTGGAACCTTTCCTGACTCTCATGAGATTGTTCATGGCATATTTAACTAAAAGAGTTGATACTACTTCTTATTTTAGTGATCTTTTCTATTATATATAATTTCTTAAGGAATTCATTTTTCATAGATTCCCACATCATCACCTTTGTCTTTTAGGAAAAGGATTCTTTGGCCTTATCAAATCAATGTGAATAGGAATAGTATAAGGTGAATGGAGTCATCTATTGTGGTGGGAGTGAAAAATATAGAGCATGCATCCAAAAATGTGACAATATTCTTCTAGGGGTTTTCATTCTCTAATCCAAAAAAGTTTTAAAAATTCCCACAAGGGATAGTAAAATAGAAAACAATTTCCCTGGAATTTGATCCACTCTTGTAGAAATTAAAGGTTTGTAATTTCCCAACATGAAATAGTCACACAGGGGCCTTGGTGCAGGTGGAATGGGTGAGTCACCATGGTGCATTTTGTGACATAGTGAAATTTAGCATTATTATGAATTAATTCCAATTTTACACTCATTATGTTCACTCTTGACCCCAATATATTTTTCTTGGTCTCTAAATCAATATTGATACTCAAATTCGAAATATGATGATCAATGAGAACTTTATACACTTTGTGACACCACATACTTCATTAATTTATTATTCTACTCAAAGATATAATTTGGTCCATCAACCATCACCATATTGTTCTCAAACATTTTCCAAATATTCTCCATCAATGAGAACCCTCTCTTTCGATTAGCATAGATGCCAACCATTAGAGAGAAATCCTAAATCTAATCTATGATTATGAAACAAAACAAAAAATTATCAACAAATACGATCAAAATAGTATACAAAAATCACGGATAATTTTTACTTTTTCTTTCTTCACAATTTTCATAAACCAATGCCACATCAACGACATCACATTAAGATATCACAATTCTGATAAAACTCCTTTAAAACTAGAATCAGATATTGTCTCTCACATGCAATTTAGTTTACATCTAATGTAAGTATATTAATGAACAATGTGATACACTACCCATTTTGGGAAAGACAATGCACATGGATATTATAATCTATCTAAATTATTATATTTACATCTTTTTTTATGACCTCTCTAATGGATATCACAACTAAAACATTTGAATCAACCTCATGAGACTCATATAGGGCCTCGGTGAGTGGATACCTCCCATTCAAGGTAGGTATGTGCATCAACATCATCTTAAGTTTAATAAACTTTAAAGAAACTTGCATATATTAAAAAGTCTAGTAGGTAGTTCTAGCAACTAGTCAAATCCAATTGATGATAATAATCTAATTAATCATATAAGGTAAACGTTTAGACCAAAACCAACTTGTGAACATCTTTTAGAGAATGTCTATGAACAAACTAGATGTTACTTAATTTAGAATAAGAATCCAATACTATGACTATCATGTAAAGATCTAAACATTTAGAATCAATATATAATAATAACGTCATGTTTGTGACACTCCACCATCCAGACCATGAACATATCTTGCAGTCCTAAAGCTGAGATACACATAAGACATATATACCAAACAAGAATATTCAAATGAAAAGTAAATCCCAATGATTTTTAGAGTGCATATAAAATCTCAACATCAAACACATGTCAACATCAATGATCAGATTTAAAACCAGACAATTAAAGGTATAGAAATAGATCATCTTTATGAATGATAGATTGGTTTACAGAACAATAATAATATTCAACTGTAGTAGATTTATCAACTAGTAGAAAAAGGAAGGTAATGTCATATAACTCTTATTTTACATTGCTTTTCATCTTTAATTTATTTTCCTAAAAATATTTGCCTTATTCCTCACAAAGTAGAAGTCACCACACCAAATTCTTGTGTCAATGAATCACTGTAACTATATTAGGGTTTATATGGCCACTCCAAGATATCAAAAAAAGACCATGGTCCATTACAGGTTTGCCTAAAGAGGCTCACGTCCTCATCTTGGGTATATAAGATTGGAACCAACAAACCAATATATCACATATCATCATATTTCACACGTTTCACTATTTTTCATTTCATCATGGATAGATATTTTCACAATAAGGATTTAGGGCCAGAGTCTAGATGATTGACTCCTAAATCTTAGTGGTCTAACCTTTAAGGTGTCAATCCACACTCTAGAAATCCTTCTCATAATACTCTGATTACTGTAAGGAGATCAATTCCATTTCCCTAGTGTGGCATTCGGTTGAAACTCATGGTGTTCAGGACACCTAACTAGATGTGTCATTCTACTTTTTATTAATCATTTTCACTCATATGAATGAAGATTCAATCATCATTTATCATATGTGTTTATTTTCGCATTACTAGAATGACTTAAAGCATATTAGGCTTATCAAGAGAGACAATGACTAAAACAAGAAGAACAACAATCTATAATTTGCAATACTTATTATTATATCCTTTTTCCAAATCATCCTATGACAGTCATCATCAGGGTGCTTTCAGCCTGAGACAGTCTCATTGTCAAACATTTACACTTAAAAAATGTTGCCAAAAGTAATTAAAGCATGGTGATCTCATATCAATAAATTCATGATCAGTTCATTCCATATCATAGTTCTCATCAAATAATATAGGTATATAGACATCTTGTATCATTCCTCATACTTATAACTGGTTCATCATGTAATATATACTATTCCATTCCATTTTTATAGTATGAATAATTCTCAAACATAAATGTTGATAACACACTTAGTACTCCTCATTTACTATTTACCATTTTCCAATTAGGGATACTATTCAATGTGTAAGTGATCTCATTAGAAAAAAGTAGGCTATTATCGGAATACAAGTATCCTAACATATAACTACAATCAAAGAGCACATTCTTTTAAACCAATTCATATCCTTGAACCTCATTTTTAATTTGAATTAAATGATACTCATATACAATCCTTAATCCCTCATTTTAGATCATCATTCATTAGTGTCACATAGCTCATTATTTTAGGGTTGGGGTTAGATTCTTAGAGCCATCTACTAATTTCATCATTTTCCCTTCTTTTCATATTCATCAGATTTAAGTTCTTTGATTTCATTTTTGGAAATGTGTGACACAAATATAATACTGATTCCTAAAGTGACGAAGCCGGAGTGCTGCGCACAACTAAGACCAATTTTGCTAAACAATCTATCACTTAAGTTGACATCCATGGTGATAATTGGGAGAATCAAGGACCATCTTGCACAATGGATATCTCCGGCCCAAAGTGCATTTGTTCCTGGAAGAAGGATTTCAGACAACATAGTAGCTGTGCAGGAAATTCTTTTCAACATGCATGCGGAGGAAAAATGCCCCTCAATCTATGGAAATCAAGATTGATTTGTCGAAGGCATATGATAAGATGACATGGCCGTTTGTAGCTGATACGCTTGAGAAGATTGGGATGTCGGTTAGTGTCATAAATTACATTATTAACTCGATTTCAAGAGCAACAACTACTGTTATTTGGAAAGGTAGGAAAGCAGGAAGTTTTAAGGCTACTAGGGGTCTTCGGCAGGGAGACCCACTCTCGCCATATCTCTTTGTTCTATGTCTGGAAAGACTTAGCCAGCTAATTGAGGAGAAGGTAGCGAAGGAGGAGTGGACACCCAGCATGTTAACTGCTAGGGGTCCTTGGATTTCTCACTTGTGTTTCGCAGACGACATGATCCTTTTCGCAAAAGCCAACCAAACCCAAATGGATACTATTCTGAAATGTTTCGAGGCTTTTGGTGCAGTGTCGGGGCAGGCAATTTCTATAGCAAAATTGAGCACTTTCTTTTCCAGGTCAGTACCCAGAAGAATAAGGAAACAGATCTGTCGACGGAGCGGCATCCCGAAAGTACATGACTTGGGGAAGTACTTGGGTGTACCGCTGATACATGGCAGAGTGAACCAAGGTACGTATGGTGACATCCTTAACCACATTAGCAACAATATCAATGCTTTGTCAACATGTTTCTTATCTCTGCCTGGTAGAACATCTACGGCCAAGGCGACTTTAACTGGAATCCCAGGTTACATAATGCAGACTTCTGTCTTACCCATGAAGATATGCAACAGAATCGATAGTAGTATCCGATCTTTTATCTGGGGTGGCAACCACTAGGCACACCCGGTGTCCTTAGTGGCTTGGAACAAGATGATGTCGAGTAAAAAAGAAGGAGGACTGGGCATTAAGTCCATGAGAGAGTGGAACCTAGCGCTTATTAGTAAGCATTATTGGGAAGTCATGTCTGAAAGGAACTCAATCTGGTGTCAAAACATGAAGCATAGGATGGTGAACAGAGATAGTATAATTATCCCTAACATATCAAGGTTGGGTCGTGCAGCCTTCAAATGTAAAGAGTTCATGGAAGAAAATACTTACTCGATCCCTATCACTGGTGAGTCTCTCAACGTCTGGCAGGATAGATGGTGGAGCATGAATAATATCTTGAAAGAAAGGACCTGCAAACCGATTCCCTCAGAGCTTGAAGACCTTAGAGTAGCAAGTCTTGTCAATTTGGAAACTGATTGGGACGAGAAGTTCCTCAAAGAGTACGTGATGGAGGGGGCTTGAAGGATATTATGAAAGTGAAGGTACCAAATAATACAAATGGGAGGGATATCATCGTTTGGGTGCACACAGATGATGGACAGTTTCGTGCCCAATTTGCTTGCAAAAGGCTAAGGAGTTCGAAGGATATTAAGGTAGAAGGAAAATGGGATCTAGTGTGGAAGACAAAGGCCCCTGAAAAGGTGCGTATGTTTCTATGGTTGGTGGGACATAATGCCTTGCTAACTAATAGCAAAAGAACAGCCTGACACATGTCTAATGATTGCAGCTGTCATCACTACGGTGGATAAGAGGAGAGTGTGCTCCATGCCCTGAGAGACTGTGAAAAGGTGGCTCTTGTCTGGAAGGAATTGTTAGAAAGACAACTCTGGGATCGTTTCTTCGGGGAGGATAACATATGGAAGTGGCTAGAATGGAGTTTGAAACAAGAAGTAAGAGTAACCAATATGATTGTTATGGGTTGTCACTACATCTGGAGGTATAGAAATAAAGAGGTGATGGAGAAGACAACAACGTCGCTGGGCTGCCAGGTGAACCAAATTCGAGCGGAAGCTTCCTTTAATGGAGAAGTGTGTGCAGAGATTAACATCCCCAACATACCTAAAGGTATGGATGTTTGCTGGTGTCCACCATCAACAAATGAATTGAAATTCAATGTAGATGCATCTTACAAAAAACGGGAGAGCTTGTATTGTTGCTATATGTAGGAACAGTGGGGGTCAATGGGAAGGAGGATGGAGCAAAAGAATATTGACCGACAATGCTCTATTGGCAGAGATCCGAGCTATCGACCTTGCAGCCAGTATAGCTGATGAACTAAAAGTAGTTTATGCTATATTTGAAACAGATTCATCTGAAGTAAGGAAGGCAGTGGGGTAGCAACCTGAAGAAAATCCGAAGCTGGAACCATGGATTGCTGATATCAGAAAAAAAATGAAGAGAGAGTGGAAGGTGACTCACACTCGGAGAGGAGGTAACATGGCTGTGGATACCTTGGCTAAATGCCACCAAAAAGCCTAGGATGGGCTGCTAAAGAGCTGGTGACTATCATCAGTTCTGAAATGTGTAATGGTAGTAGTACTACCAGATTTATTTTCGAGCATTCCAATTTAAATTGTATGAATTCCAATGTTTTAGCCTATTTGAGGGAGGTGGGATGAATAAAAGAGCTCCCTGACTTCACAAAAAAAAAATTCTTTCTTATTGATATCTTTCATAATCTGATTTTAATGTATTTCATTACATTTCGGTCAACACACATGTAATCAAAATATATAGGATGCATAGTTCATGATACATGTTTCATTAATATCATTTTTTAATTTTCATCACCATTCAGTATTTTTGTCCATCTCCTTTCTTGTAATTAGTTGAGTGTACCATGTCATTGACTTCCAATGTCATTCATGTTCTTTACAAACATCACAATGTCTCTGATAGTACAACTTTCTTTAGTGTAAAAGAATGGATTAGATTACGTCTTCTTGCATCATATTCTCTAATCATCCTTCCAATGCATTGTTATGTAGCTTGTATAAAAGGACCCAAATTCATGTGATGATTTACTCATTATTTAATAAATCATACAAGAATAGATGCATTTGGCTTAGATTATAGTAGTACAATCATCATTTTCAATTGAAGTAGTAAGACATATACTTCAACATTTCATCACATCTACAACATTATATACATGTCTAACTTTATCACTCATAGTCGTCTTACTACTAAATGTCAAGGGTTTTCAATAAGTCATTTCATTTCAATGCATCATAATAGTCATATTATTCATTATCCTCATCAAGGTGTATATAAGTTCATCCAGTCCATTTAAAACAAATCCAAACCCTAGATTCCATACACACAATTAGCGAATCATTTACAAGCATACAATGATTTATTGACTCATTTGAGTCCATCCCTCTACATTAACCCTAGACACGGATTTACTCCATATCAAGCCCTCATATACTAATCCTTATGTACATAATATATTCAATTCAAGTAAAGATTCAAAATTTCAATTGAGTAACTCATGATTATTAAGTTCAAATATGATTACAGTCATGTCCACAAATTTCCAAGAATATCACCTATTGACTGCATTTTAATCAAAGTTGGTAAAAATGGATATATTCCTATATCCATAAGACATTCCATATATATTTAAGTAATAGATCAGGAACTAGGAAAATAAAAATTAATGAAAAAGGATATAAATCAGTAGCCTTTATTTCCCCAAAAGCATCCCAACTGAATATACAATTGCATTCAAATACTAGCAATGATCTTGATTATTTTAGCAAGATGTAATTAAACTTTCAACATGATTATAAAGCTTAATAGGTAGGGGAAACACTTAACTAAGGTGAAATGCACTTTAAAAACGTTTGTCAAACTCTTAATTTCTACAAATCCACCAAGGTTCTAGCTATTGAATCCATTTCATCCTCTCCTAAACTCAGAAATCCTAGAAATAGAGAATAGCAGAGAAAGAGTGAGAAAAGAGGGAGATTTGTTATCATTTTGAATCAAAATATAGGAGACACATAATCTTGACATGTGAGAAAAGACTCACCATGAAAAACTATGCAAAGAAGCCAAACTTACTTGATTTCATCATTTCTCAGATGATATAGACCGAGGTAAACATATCCACCTTCTTCCTCAATCGAACCCTAATTCTCCCATTCTCTCTCTAGGATTTTATGTATCTACAATTTCATTATATATGAGATCTCCTTGAGTTCTAGGATATAGTTCAATTAAAGTGATAGGTCAATTGCAAATTGACCCTACTCTACAATTTCTTTTATTTGAGCATGTGTTTCTATCAAAAAAGAATTTTACTGAAGATCATTTACTTAATATATAAAACCTCCTCCAAAAATTATTAAAATTTAGCATATTTTATGATACATAATCTCAAAGATATAGTAAAAACTTAGATCATTTAGAATTAGACAATAGATTAATAAAAATAAAAGACAACACTTCTACGATGAGTCAGCAACATGGTCGGTCGAGTTGTTACTTATGAGAAAGTCGACATACACCACACTCTGTAAGACCAAAAAATTCTCCAAAAATTATGAAAATTTAAAAATGAAGTATGAAATATAAATTCTAAATAAAATTTAAAATTTTATATCAACTAGATATACCAATTAAAAGACAAAATTCAAATACCATACTGCTATATTTCATCCTAAATGCATGGTCGACTGAGTTTGTCCTGGGGTAACTCTGCCAATGAGCATGTCATAAAACAATCCAAAATTTTGGTATTTTTCAAGAACAATTAAATTTGAGTTCTCAAAATCATATCCAAATTTAAATTAAATAAGATTTATATATAAAATACTAAAAATCATTTAATAGAACACTATATTTATCAAATATTATATTCATATGCTACCAAAACACGAATTTGGACAATTAGAGTTTTCAATTCTCAAAGCATATTTATTTGAATTAAAATCATATTTTAAGTTTCACATTTGTTTTAAATAATCACAAATTATACTACCATCATTAATCAAGATTTAAACCATGATGAATCTAATTAAGCATGTAATTATCTGACTAAACCCTAATTAGATGGATAATCTGAAAATGAGTCATTACAGCGGGTGAGGGTAAGAGCAGTCATGATGGAAGAAAATGGTCATGGTGTGAGATAAAAAATGTCAGACAAATTTTAGATGAAATGAAGTGTGGTCGCATGACTATGGTGGGCACCACGTATGTGGTTTCTTGAGGGATGGATGAACATGATGGGTGCAACGGTCGTAGTAGAGGAGGTAGGATGGGGATTTAGAGATCTATTGACATAGTCCTATTGTACAACATGGAAATTCTAGTTGTTGGGCTTTACGACTGTAGTTGTGGTAATTGATGTGGTTGATGGGTGTCATGGGCCTTTCTTGGATCCCAATCAAGTCTATGATTTTCATGCTATTTGCACACTTTGGTGAAGAACCACAGATGTTTTAGGGACTCTGGCTGGCACTTTGATCTTATAAGTGTTCTTTCATGGTGCTCATTGCTTTGACCCATTTCTTGCTCAATTTGGGGTTGGTTGGAGTAGTTGAAGGGATCACTTAAACTCCTCCATGGATACGTAAGTCCTAAGATCATCCTTCTTCTCTCATATTCATTCAAAGGTACCAAAGTACCTATAGAAACATGGAAAGAGAAACCATACGTGAATTTGTCATAAAAGATATTTATTGATAAATTGCATGCATTCTACAATAACTTATTGGGAATAAGACGCAAAAAAACACAAGATGGAGACCCAAACCAGGGCTCCATCAATGTTGATGTTATCAAGTGTATGAAGTTGAAGTGTGTTATGGGGTAAGTGTACTCTCCTTATTTCTTATGTTTTGTAATTCATAATGCAATCCACGTATTTAATAATAACCTTTTAAAACTCAAAATACAAGTTTGATCCTTCATCATGAATCATCAGTGAGTTCTTAATTCCTAATAGAAACATAATGGGTATTTAATTTAGTTTTACATAGCTTGTTAGTAAAAGGGATGTCTTATTGTGGAAGTGCATGTGGTTAGTGTCCTTAGTGTATAGGTGGAAATAATATTCATAGTCTTGGGGAGGCTGAGGTATTACACAAACCTCACCTTAGAGTTTGACCGTGGAGATTAATGTGCCAGGTGCATCAAGCATGGTGTGTGGAAGGTTAGGCCATTTCCATTGACATTCATAACTCAGAATGCTTCTATGTCATCTAGTTGTCGCACACTGAGTCTTTGCCTATTGGGATAGAGATAAAAGTGTGCTTTGTTGAAGGACATGATGTAAACCTAATTGGATAACGAGGCTGTTATGGTGGCGGAGGGGTGGTGGGCTAAGAAGAAGAAGAAGTGTATGTGTCGGTGGTGTCCATGATGGATAGTTAGTAGTTCACTGCAAAAATATATAGGTATCAGAAGTTAAAAACATAGAAAACATGGCATAGAATACACTATACTATACGATTAATGACCAAATATTGATAGAAATACACAAAAAATATGATCGTTAGTATTCTCATTCTATTGCAACAAAATCATTAGCTTAGAATAGTTGCATTTGCAAAATACTAAGAATCATTAGTATAGATACCATATATAACATTGATTAAATTAGACCTATGACGTTTGTTTTGTACTAAATCCTAAGTGGGTGACACTACAACTAAAGACCTTCTATATCAATTTCTAGAGTAAACTAAAACCAATGACATAGATCCAGTCAGTTTCTATGAAAATAGAAACTAAATTCATAGGGTGATATCAACAACAACTATAAAATTGTTATGTGATTATAGTCATCATTCAACAGAATAATATTGATTACATAGATCAGTGTTGACAACTTGACTCAAAGAAGTAGGGATATCAACAAAAAATGATACGATTATTTTGGGATCATAGTTATCATTTTATCAAAAATAATCGACATTTTACTTCCTTGTAAGTTAAAATTTTAACTGATAGGATACTTGTGTTATCGATTTGGATGAAAAATTGACAACTTAGATCTACAATGTCATTTTTATAAAGAAAACAACCTTTCATGTGTGGTTTTTTAATATAACAGATCTATAGACCTATTGTCCGTCTATTTAGCAGGATGCACTTAATGCAGTTCATTGGATTTAAGGTCCCATCGTGTGTTCAACTTAACAACATGCCGACATAGCTGGAAAACCAACAATAATAAGCGCATATAAGAGTCCACATCCACAAAATTCATTCACACACATCCATTTCCATTCTCATCAGCACTTAATTCCATCTCATGCACATACGTACATGTAGAAAACACAGATCAGAAAATGATGTGGGTGAAAGGGTAAATTTTGAATAGAAGAGAAGCATGTCCACTCAACATGTTAATTTCATGAGGAAGGAGGCTAAGTTGATCATGCTAGCTTGGAACAAGGAATGGAATGTAGTTGTAGAACACAAATCTCATACATGGAGAAAACCACTAAAGGGATACTTAAAAATTGATATTGTTGCCATCTTCAGAAAGGGGAACCCATTCATTGTTATTGTTTATAGAAGTGGAGTGGGTGAATTGGTAAAAGCCTAAAATGCCATCACTACTAAAATAATGGTCTATAGCGTCGATTTTTTTAAGCCTATAGCATCACTTTCTAACTGACGCCTAAGTGGTCGTCGCTATAGAATTTGCTCTATAGTGTCAGTTTTTTTGACCAAAGAAAAGTGACCTTATAGAGTAAAAACCGACCCAAGAGGCTGTAAAAAACCTGACCCAAACAAGAAAGACGAGGTTGTAAGGTCAGTTATTGCAAAAAATAGACCCTAGAAATGTCTTGTAAAGTCGGTTATTGCTAGACAACTGACCCTATAAAGCAACATAGGTTTTCTAGGTCGAGAAATACTTCAACCGAAAAGGATTTCGGTCGAGAAAATTATCGACCGAGAATGTATTTTATTAAGCTTTTAGAGGTCTTCTAAGGTCAGTTATTGTTGGGTTTTAGGGGAGGCAGAGAAGGCAGCAGAAACAGAAAAGTTTTCTCCCCAAACCCGGAACAAGGAAACGCGTCAACATCTATAAAATAGGAAAGGATGGTTTGTGGAATCATACCTTGTCCCAAGGCTTGCTCGGCGACAATACCTCGCGCCTTGCGCGGTCTTCAACTCCGGTCTTGGATGGTGTCTGTGTAGCTCCTGGTCGCACTGGGACTGACGACTCCTCCTCTCACTGGATTGTCGGGATTGACAGTTGTCCTCCTAAGCGGCAGAAACCTCCCGCCTCTGAAGTAGTCCACACAGACCACCTGGAACTCCACACTCCTTGTCCCACAAGAAAGTGGAAGGAGTCACACCCTCCTATTGACGTACTATTCGCCAACACACTCTCATGCCTCCAGTTGCAACTGCAGTTGTCTTTCCTTTGCTGTGCCTTCCTTTTCGGGTAGCACTTGCTCGGGCTCTCTCTCGGTTACCAAAACTAGAGAGAACAACAACTTTCCAGAGAAACTGGTTGCACTGAGCTGTAGTATGAGAAGCCCCCAATACCCCTATATATACAGGAGGGTCATGGGACAGGGTTCTCCGTCCCCAACAATATGGGACTAAAAGCAGGAGTAGAAGGGTTCAAGATTTTCCACAAAAGCAACTAACTCGCAACCTGAACCGATCGTTTCACAACTGAACTGATCATTTCGGCCCTTGAGCCGATCGGCTGGGACCTGAGCCGATCGTTTGAGGCCCCCAACTGATCGGTTGGTGCCCTGAACCGATCGGTTCACGGTCCTGATCCAACTCAAAATGACTTTCCTTCTTTTGTTTCTAATTGATCTCGAATACCAATCCTATTCCCAATCAAATTGGGCAAGCGAAATGAAAGGAAAATTCTCAACGACCTGACTTTCCCAAGTTGCTTGGTTGCACCAGTTGAACCGATCGGTTCAACACTTGAACTACTCATTTCACTCTGTACATGAGCCGATCGGCTCAACACTTGAGCCGAACGGTTCAACAAGCTCAGCCAACCGGTTCAACACTTGAACCGATCGGTTGGGAGTGCAGGTTGTGCATAATTAGTCAATTGTGATTTCAATCAATCTGATACTCTAATCAAGATGTCCAACACCTTGAACACTATGATTTTGAGCTATCAATTAATTGAGTGTTTAATTGAACTACTAAACTCCATTAGTAATCAATCTAAACATTACTTGTGGACAAAACTCCTCTTCCAGGTTAAATCCAATGTGTGTGACCCTATAGGTCCATTTCACGTTGGCAGTGAAAGTCCATAACATTTATGACTTCACAAGCAAAGATCGGTGCCTAGTCACACATCAGTGCTACCCAAGTGAAAGTACAAAGTTGGAGAACAACTTTCAATCCTACAATCCGTGAATGGTGTTATAGTGAATGTATAATTCCTTTGTCACTGATATCCCGAATGAACTCGAGGCATGGAAGAGTCATCCCATCAACATTCATTCACTTTCTTGATCTCAGAGCAGATTGAAGGAGATATGTATGACATCAATATCACATACTGATTCACACATGCATGCACACACCTATCTCAATCCTACTTATCAAGTGGCCTTGGATATCAAACTTCATCAGGAGGGACAAATCCCATATCTATCACTCACCCCTCAAAAGCCCCATGTGTCAAAGCCACCCAATCATCACCTTTATAACAACCCATGTTTCAGGACTGCATTTGATGATGTCAAAGTGTACCCAACGACATGTGTTGAGTGTAGTGATTTCAAGTCAAAGAATTACATTCACCACCATCACTATGAGTACTGATTGTGACTACCATGTCATGGTTCCATGTGTCAAACTCATGGTGGGTCTGTCCGGTACACTTGTTCTCTAACAAGAACCTATGTGTTTGGTTTGATATCTCTATATCATGACTAATGAGATTTTGTCATCAACCAACACCACAATCTAGTATTGTGTGTCATTGTTGTCTATCTACCTTCCACAATGACATCCGACTAGGGACATAACAAGAATGTACAAACTCTTAGCATCCGTATGATCTCATCGTTCAGTTCCTCAACTTGAAGGCATACATCATTGAGTATTGTCATTCTCTAGACATTCAATATGTTCTATCACTATCTCATATGACTGAACCAGAAAGAATTGGAAGCTTGCCTTTGATGTTTATCAAATCAATCTTAATGTATCCCACCAATCATCCCATGATTGTCTCTCAGGGCATACATACCAACAGACTCCCACTTGCACTGTGAGACAATCACCCTTGAATCATATTCATAGTGATCTTCAAACATGTCCCACATGTTACTGTGCTCTGATGCCAACATAGTGAGTTATGGCAACACCTTGCCAAAGTCAGTATTAATTGCATGTCTCACATCTCTTCGTTGTACGTCACACACATGAGATAGAGTTGTCGTAATATGCGATCTAGTATTCCTTTGCTAACCTTTAGCCACATTGCATGATCAAGGATTCCATACTTGTCATCAATGACCGGAATATCTATAAGTTCATCTCATGAACTTCTAGATCCATATAGTATCCACTATTGTTCTCTAACACACGGATACTCAACATTTCCTTTTAAATGGTTTTATTGGAACACTTCCAATTATCAACAAACTTTCACTTTTATATATCTTATATATGTTTTGGGATTAATTTACTCTCCTTTCAGAAGTTCGCATCAATGTAAGTATTTACATCAAACTCTTCCTTATCTCCATAGAACTAGTACTTCTCAAGTACTTATCAAGTTGTTATGGTTTCCAGTAACCCTTACTGGAAATAGACAGACATCCACTCGTCATGTCCCACATACGAGTTATCAGGATGAGCACATCATATTGCTATGTCATACATACACGATGATGAATGCATTTTATTCTTGCCATGTCGATACATGGAAGATAATGGGATGATTACATACATGATAGATCCATATCTATTCTTAGTGTTCCCATTCTTCATAAGAATTGGACACTTGGACTTGGGATACTAACTCTATGTAATATGGACAAGTTTTCTCCCACTGAATTTGTGCATACTGAACTCTTCAGTACAAATTGCCAATGTATGCTTTCTCTTTTTAGGTCAAGAGGTTTTCGAGAACTATCTCTATAGATCTCTATTCCTATCACACAGGAAACATCTCTATCTTCCTTAAAAAAAGATTTCCACTTTTGGATTTCCATTTTAGAACATTTCCATTTCACATCAACATGTGGAATGTGAATATTCTCCCACTAAATCACAGATCCCTTCTTTATCTTTGACATATTAGTCATACCTTTTGACTATATCATCAAAGTATAGATCCAATTCTGAGTTGCTTGTACTCAATCAATCACATTGATTAATCCATTGTAACTTATAGACTTCATTTGCATTAGTGGATTCATAAACCTTATAGGTTGTGTCACGTACACATCCTTGTTTTATTCCTCATAGGAATGCGGTTTTAGTATCCATATGCCAAATTTCTAAGTCATTAAGTTGCAACCAACAAGCATTATCCTTCTCAAAATGTCATCCATGTGTCTTAACACTTAAGACTTATTTGCACTTATGGATTTCCATCCAATGGGTGCTACCATCAAGGTCATACCTTATGGTTCACATGGATGTCATTTAGGATGTAATGGTCATAAACCATAACTCAAAATTTGGTTCCTCATATTCATCTAGATAGTTGACTCATCATATGAACAACTTATCACATAGATAATTGAGGTCTGTCTGTCAAGGATATAAGAATTCACAACTCCTTATGATTCTTAATGCCCTTTATTAGTGTGGGGTATTCTTTTATTAAGAAGAATTCAGTTATTTGATAATCATTCTCTAACTCCTTAGAGTATGATTCCTTCTTTATTTAGACATCATCATGCCTTAATCATGAGTTCACTATGATACACTATCATAATCACTCATAAGGATCTCAAACATTTGGTCCAAGTATTTCATTCATTGATCTCATCAAGAATTAACACTTTACCAAATTTGCACTTCATCTATGATAATCTTGAACACTTCAAGATATTCATATTGGTATTTCTCTAAACATTGTTTGAAGTATTAGCATTTACTCCAATAGGTATGTAAATGCATCACATGTATTATACCTAATTGGATAATCATTCTCCCACTACCATTAGTGAAGATTGATTAATCATGTCCAATATATTCATGTCTCTTACTGGTTCTTTTACCAAAAGAGTCTAGATTTATCCATCACATGGAAACTAGAAATGAATTTCTCATGATTGATGCTAATTTGATTGTTTGAGTTATCAATAACTTTAGGTATCATTTTATCTTATGCATACAATGTATCATAAGATAAACAAGGCATTATCACAGAGATCATATCTTTAAGATTGAAACATCAACTTTATTAATTGCCATCATTGTCATACAATATGCAAAAATAAAGTGTTTCTATCTATTGGCAATATATGAAATAGCAGTTCCCAACTCTATTTCATGCCCGTTAGGCTGAAATAAACTGAAAGATACTCCTATCTATGGCAGCAACACTTGCTCCAATGATGGGTACTTCTTTCTTGGTCCTTTCACAAAGGCCATCACTTCTTTGTGGATCTCGCATATCATATATGATAGATCCATATCTTGGTATCATATACCTCAGATAAAGAAGTGGTTCATTTCATGATACCTTAGGTGGAGATCTCCATCCCCTCCTTCATCTTCTTTTGTTCTTCCAGATATGGAGGGCAATCCCTCATACACCCTTTCCCATGTGCCTTGAGGCTGAAGATGGCTTGGATTGCTGGCTAGCATCAGAACACTTATTTGCTTTGCCCTTGTCCTTTCCCTTAAGAATTACCTTTTCTTTGATCACATCAAAGATTCTGGTTTGTCTTTCTTCATAATTGCCTCTACTGTCCTCAACATGTCCAACAACTCTGTCAATGTTTGTCAAAGTTGTTCATGTTGTAGCTTATCATGAATTGTATGATTCTCGCAACATTTGCAGTATCATACCAATAGCCAACTCTTGGCTCAGAGGGAATCCTTCTAAGTCATATTTTCCACATATCCAATCACATTGAGTGTGTGAATATCTTACTGGATCTCCTTCTGTCATGACATACTATGACAGTGTCTGGGAGACATCATATGTCTCATGTGGTCTCTGCAACTCATAGTTTAGAGAACACAACATCAAGCACTCCTCATCAATGTCTTCCTCAGTATGCTTCCATAAGCATACTTTCAGGCATTGATATGGTGGGATCGAGTTCATCTGGTATAACTAGGACATAGAGCTTTCGCTCTTTGATTGAGAACACTTCTCATCATCCTTACCAGTCGTGGAATTATTCCCATTTAATTTGTTGGTCTTATAGACCGATCAGAAATAAAGTGATTATTGTTAATTAACCATTTAGTTTAACAAAAGGAAATATATGCAACTTTAGTCCAAAACTCTTGACTTATTTGATTGATTTGAAAATTCGACGATAAAAATTAGGCCTTTCATTAATTATCGCTCCCACTATTTTATTTCAAATTGATAGCCATCACCATCAATTGGGAAGATTGCAGCGTACAACCTTCTAGTGGGCAAGATCCTGAAATCCTCTAAGTCATGGACCAACTTGGGCTGTCACCCACAACATAGGCAACTCTTGCCAATTGCATCATATGAACTCTTGATAAGATGACATATGCAACTCCTTGCCATGATCATCTCCATGCCTCAAGGCGCTAGATCCTATCTAGGTCACCTTATTAAGTCCAACCCAAAGCAAACACTATGAATATGCACCCTGCTTGGGCAGACCCACACATTCATCCTTCACGCTTCCACGGGATAGATGGTGCACCACGCTTGGGCGTTCCCACACTTGGTCGATCAAGCTTTTCACGTGTGTCGCATTTGGAAGGCATCTAAAACATACTATTTAATGAGGGATTTGGTTTTTATATACATATACATATCCAATCACCACAATACATAGCATGTATCATATACATGCTATATCCCATAGAAAACATGCAAAACGATAAAAGTGATGATTATGGCCATCCTAATGTGATTCATTGAGCCAAGAGGAATCACGGTCATCTAGGTCTACATCACATGCAACCTGTACAAGATGAACTCTGTGCTTTGCCTTTCTGGGTTTGATCAACTCATCACATGAGACGATCGGCTCGCCATCAGACTGGTTGGCTGGGTGCCACGAGCCGATCGGTTGGTTCCTCCAACCGATCGGTTCTCCCGGTCGTCGTGCATCTCCTTCTAGTCGCCACCTGCTCGTCTCGCTCCTCGAACCGGTCATCAACCGATCGGCTCACTCCTTGAGTCGATCGTCTGGAACGTCAACCGATCGGTTCATGCCTTGAATCGATCATCTCAGCTGTCATCAGGATGTCTGCTGGTCTTCGACATAACAGGAAATAAAAAATCTATCCTATTTTACATTATAAAAGGAGAAACCCCCAGTTACATTCGTGGGGAGCAAAGGTAGGAAAGAATCTCAAATTATTTCGAGTTACATCAAGAATAGGAGAAGGAAGATCGGTGCGCAGACTGAGATGCAAGCAACCACATACAACCATACACAGATAGGGTTTATTGGCCATAGCCATTCTATACATCCACCACAAAACTCATTTAAGTGCGACACGTATCGAGTGAATTAATAATACATATCATATATCTAATTGGGATTTGTGGATAAATAAAGGCGACAATATTATTCGCATCGTATGCAATAAATAAAGGTGACAAACCAAAATCGATCATATCGATATTACTAAAATATAGAGCAGTTGATGTGGCTCTGATACCACTGTTGGGTTTTAGGGGAGGCAGAGAAGGCAGCAGAAATAAAAGTTTTCTCCCCAAACCCGAAACAAGGAAACGCGTCAACGTCTATATAATAGGAAAGGATGGTTTGTGGAATCATACCATGTCCCGAGGCTTGCTCGGCGACAATACCTCGTGCCTTGCACCATCTTCAACTCTAGTCTTGTACGGTATCTGTGCAGCTCCTGGTCACACCGGGACTGACGACTCCTCTCACTAGACTGTCGGGATTGACACTTGTCCTCCTAAGCGGCAGAAACCTCCTGCCTCTGAAGTATTCCACATGGACCACCTGGAGCTCCACACTCTTTGTCCCACAAGGAAGTGGAAGGAGTCGCACCCTCCTGTTGACGTACTAGTCACCAACACACTCTCCTACCTCTAGTTGCAACTGTAGTTGTCTTTCCTTTGCTGCACCTCCCTTTGCGGGAGCACATGCTCGGGCTCTCTCTCGGTTACCAAAACCAGAGAGAACGACAACTTTCCAGAGAAACTGGTTGCACTGAGCTGTAGTCTGAGAAGCCCCCAATACCGCAATATATATACGAGGGTCATGGGACAGGGTTCTCTGTCCCCGGCAATATGGGACTAAAAGTAAGAGTAGAAGGGTTAGAGATTTTCCACAAAAGCAACCAACTCACAACCTGAACCGATCGTTTCGTCCCTTGAGCTGATCGGTTGGGACCTGAGCCGATCGTTTGAGGCCCCCAACCGATCGATTGGTGCCCTGAACCGATCGGTTCACGGTCCTGATCCAACTCAAAATTACTTTCCTTCTTTTGTTTCTAATTGGTATCGAATACCAATCCTATTCCCAATCAAATTAGGCAAGAAAAATGAGAGGAAATTTCTCACCGACCTAACTTTCCCAAGTTGCTCTGTTGCACCAGTTGAAGCGATCAGTTCAACACTTGAACCGCTCGTTTCACTCTGTACATGAGCCGATCGGCTCAACAATTGATCCGACCGGTTCAGCAAGCTCAGCCGACCGGTTCAACACTTCAACCGATCAGTTGGGAGTGCAGGTTGTGTAGAATCAGTCAATTGCAATTTCAAACAATCTGATACTCTAATCAAGCTGTCCAACACCTTGAACACTATGATTTTGAGCTATCAATTAATTGAGTTTTTAATTGAACTACTAAACTCATTTAGTAATCAATCTAAACATTGTTTGTGGACAAAACTCCTCTTCCAAGTTAAATCCTATGTGTGTGACCCTACAGGTCCATTTCACGTTGGCAGTGAAAGTCGATAACATTTATGACTTCACAAGCAAAGAGCGGTGCCTAGTCACACATCAGTGCTACCCAAGTGAAAGTAGAAAGTTGGAGAACAACTTTGAATCCTACAATCCGTGAATGGTGTTACAGCGAATGTATAATTCCGTTGTCACTGATATCCCGAATGAACTTGAGCCATGGAACAATCATCCCGTCAACGTTCATTCACTTTCTTGATCTCAGATCAGATTGAAGGAGATATGTATGACATCAATATCACATACTGATTCACACATGTGTGCGCACGCCTATCTCAATCCTACTTATCAAGTGGCCTTGGATATCAAACTCCATCAGGAGGGACAAATCCCATATCTATCACTCACCCCTCAAAACCCCATGTGTCAAAGCCACCCAATCATCACCTTTATAACAACCCATGTTTTAGGACTGCGTTTGATGATGTCAAAGTGTACCCAACGACATGTGTTGAGTGTAGTGATTTCAGGTCAAAGAATCACATTCACCACCATCACTGTGAGTACTGATTGTGACTACCATGTCATGGTTCCTTGTGTCAAACTCACAGTGGGTCTGTCTGGTACACTTGTTCTCTAACAAGTACCTATTTTTTGGTTTGATATCTCTATATCATGACTAATGAGATTTTGTCATCAACCAACACCATAATCTAGTCTTGTGTGTCATTACTGTCTATCTACCTTCCATAATGACATCCGACTAGGGACATAACAAGAATGTACAAACTCTTAGCATCCGTATGATTTCATCGTTCAGGTCCTCAACCTGAAGGCATACATCATTGAGTACTGTCATTCTCTAGACATTCAATCTGTTTTATCGCTATCTCATATGACTGAACCAGAAAGAATTGGAAGCTTGCCTTTGATGTTTATCAAATCAATCTTAATGTATCCCACCAATCATCCCATGATTGGCTCTCAGGGCATACATACCAACAGTTATTTCTAAAAAACTGACCCATTAGAGTACAAAAAATGAGCATTCTGATCCCATTGCCTATAAGGTCGGTTATTCCTAAAAATCAGACCCTATAAACAACACAATTCCTACAAGATCAATCTTGATCGATCGAGAAATATGTAGACCGAGAAGGATTTCAGTCGAGAAATGCGTCAACTGAGAATGTACTTTCTTAAGCTTCTTAGAGGTCTTCTAAGGTCGGTTATTTTAAAAAACTGACCTCATAAAGCAACAGAGGTTTGCTCTTTCGAGACATACGTCGACCGAAAGATCTCTAAGGTTGGTTATATTTGAAAACTGACCCTACAGATCTCTAAGGTCGGTTATTTGAAGAAAACCGACCCAACAGGGAAGCGAGTACCTAATAAATTTGCATTGAAGCTATTAGGTCGGTTATTTTAAAAAATTGACCCTAGAGATCTCTAAGGTCAGTTTTTTTAAATAACCGACCCTAGTAGTCACATTTTTTTAAAGAAAAAATATGTCGAATAGAAATCTTAAGAACAGAAACCTACGTAATAGAAATCTGCTTTACACAGTTCAAAACCTGCAATAGAAATAGACTAGCAAATGGAATGATGCAAGCCAGAAAATGCATTCCAAAGCCATTTGCTAGCTTTTATGTCCAATCCTTTTTGAAGTGATGTATCAATCTCCAAACCACACACATTCGTAACAACAATAATTCAAAATATTCAGTTGAGACATACTCATACATACAGCACATACTAACATTCATGCAAGTCTAAGATAGATTCATTCAGTTGAGACATAGTGCATACTAACATTCATACACATAGCACATACTAACAACAATGATAGTTTGCAAGTCTAAGATGATATTAAAATTTATGTCAGATACAATAGTAAATTTGATAGAGTTTCAAAATTACATACAAAAATGAAGCTATGCATTCAATCCAATGCTATAACACTTCATTAAGAAAAGCCTCAGACCACTCTTCTCGGAATTCATTTAACTCATCAAGTGTGTAAGGCTGAGTTGTAAAGATCTGCAATAGAAAATGCACATGCTAATATTTTATAAAATGAGTACATCTCACTTGTAAATTAATGATATTATTCTTTATTACCAAATCTATCGTCTGAATGTCATTTGATGCTCCTTTGACAATAGCTTGCATATATTTCATTACATAGTAGCCACAAGCCCAATCATTATTTTGTATATGAGACTATAAATAAAAAAGTATACTTAATGTTAGTAAACTACTATAAATAGAGTTGAGATAAGAATATAAGGGTTGACATATAAGAGTTTACATATATAAGACTAAGTTGTCAAAGTAGTTACCTTGATATTTTTTAAAGTCAATGTCTTTAATTTGGTGGGTATTATTCCTCCACCTTCATGAAAAGCCTTTATACCCCCATCAATTTATTGATTACGATAGTTGTCAAAATAGAAATTCTATGTAGAAATACCATGTTGAAGCATAACAATTGATGTGGTAGAAACTAAATTTATGCTTACTCCATAGTTGGCAATTTCAGTTTGTGACTCCTTGTTGTTATTCCCATTGGGTCAAGATAATAGAAAGTCATCAATCTTGGGACAGCCACCACTAGTTCCCAATGTCTAGATCTGAGTAAAATGCATATTGAAAACAAATATTAGAATTATAAATTTAGTCAATATTTTTTTTGGTCACTCCAAATCCTGTTACTAATAAAACCAAAAACTTTGGGTACACAAATTTCCCCTAGGAGAAACAAAACAGATCCCAAGTCTCCACGCAACAAGACATAAAAGGGATCCAACAAAAGAAGACTCCAAACTATAAATTTACTTTGGTCCTCCTGGTAAATTTAGTCAATATTAGAATTATATTGAATAATGATACTTACTTGATGTTAAAAGGAATTAGGATAATTTACTTTCCCACACTAGCAAAATATTTGAATGTAGTACAAAAGTACTCATTTACATCCTCACTGTGTGTCTCCACTTGACTAGTGATTGAAGGAAATAAGAATACAACATTCCTTATATCAAAGTTTGTAGTCTCAGTATATAAATGGCTGTAAAACATTTGTAATCATTTCTTATATTAGAATAAGCTAAAAATGTATATTGGAGTTTTCTATATTGATGAATCCTTACCTAATCCATACTTCTAACATTGAAGTATTTAGCCAATCATATCAGAACAAATATTTAATATCAACAAGAAAAATAAAATTCTCAAAGTCCCTCCCAGCTACATCTTCTATTAAATTGACCAACATATGTGATCCCGAGCTTTGGTTGGCTAAGTATCGATAGAGACATTTACATTTGCTTCCCAATTCGTCGAATGTAGCTTCAGGAATGAAAGATGGCTTGGGAATAGGAGGAGGACTAGTAGAATTTTTACTTTTTGGTTTACAAACCTGCTAATTAAATTACATACTTATATTACACGAGTTCATATATGTAGTCAAATATGAAAAACATGGTAGATTTATGATTAATATCGTTTCATTGATAACCAAGTGTTTAGGCCAACCCACCATAGCACCCTCTACTTCTTCAACTGTACTATATTCAAGATTATATATGGGTAGTGGTTTGTCCCCCATTCCATCATACACAAGATGGATGGACACACAAAAAATGTCATCATAAACTAGTTGGCAATGCAATGTACCACCGAGATTGTATACCTTACATGCTGCCACAACATTATACTCTGGAACCTCCACTACAAGTTTACATTTCATACCAACCTAGAATTGAAATCATATAAGTTATATGCGAAGCGGTAAACCAGATAACTATTACAACAATATATATATATATATATATATATATATATACATACATATATAATCATATATATATCTTAATAATAACACAACATATAGAACAAAAACTTATTGTAGATTGTTGTGGTGGGTCATTGGGAGTGCTCCCATGACCTTCTACAGTTGGAGCATGGGCTTGTACCTCATCATCTGAGAGATGCACAGTTTTAATAGGTTGAGAAGTTTGAGTACCCTAAAATGAAGACATTATTTCTCCTACTTTATGTGCTACTAATGCTTCAACTTCCTCTTGTGTAAGACCTCCTTCACGACCTCTTTTAGATTGTGAAGGGCCAAAATAAGACTTGAATCCTATGCCAGCTCCTAATCCCCTAACATGGCTAGGATGCTCCTTCGTACCAAGAACAATTAATAGTTTATCCATGCAGACAGTTGGGATGAACTTTTCTTCCTTCCTTTGCTCATGGAGATCAATCTATTCATAGTTAATAAAAATATAAAATCACAATATCAATTCGATATAAATAAATCTAAGTTTGTGGGAGTTACGTACTCTTTACATAGTCGGGATAAACCTACCATCTTTTGTGCCACCTACTTAGTTGTAGGGTTAACAATTTCACCTTCTCAATTCTTTCTAGCATCAATCCACTACAAGTGTTGGGGTGGACACTCAGCTAGAGTTGTACTAGACTCTTATCTAGAAGAGAGTTGCTTCTCTTGTAGTTGGCGGCAGAAGGCATAACCAACGAGCCCCAAGTGTTGGTCATGCACATTTTTGGCCTATCTTTCCTTTTGGGCCTCGTGAATAGCCTAATCATTTAAAAAGAGGTATTGTAATTTAGACTTGGCAAAAATATATAAAAATATTCACCTCCTTAATTGTATAAAATTAAAGATTCATACAATACATCACAATCTTTATTACCTAAAACTCTTCCATGTTCCTAGCTGCAAAAAATCTTTCCCACACCTCAAGATCTATAAAACATACATATTTGTTGCTTTCTTCTTTTATTTAGGATTATCTACAAATTCCCTTTTGAGATATGTCTTAAAAGCCCTCCATCGTACACCACAATGTTGTAGCACTTTTTTTCTTGTGATCTTTTTCATTTAGATGAAAAACACCCTATACATGCAAAAGAAGCAATAATGTTGTCTTTAAAAGGATATATTTTTCCAAGCAAACTAAATTACAATCAATAAACAAAAACATATTAAAATAATATCACTTCCACTCACAGATATATATTTCCATAGGAGGTCTTTTAAGGCACTTCAAACATCATGCCAATTTTCTATATCTATTGGTAGCTTGTTGCGCGTGGTCACCCCAACGTAATGCTTGAAAGAACTAGTATGTTCCCTAATAGGTGCTCTTGTGACATCAAACTGGACTGCCAATTTCTCCCCCTTAGCCCTGAGCTCCTGCAGCCTACGCATCAGTGTGGGACCTCTACTTTTCTTAGCATCACCACTACCATCCTCATGGTTCTCATGCTTAGAATGTTCATCTTCACTTGCCATTTTAGAACCTACAAGTATACATGATAAAAGAAACATAAGTGATAATAAAAGCACAAGTGGTTGAATGATATATGATGTATATTTAAAAGATTACGTGCTTGAATGATAATAAAATAAATAATTCAAAGAATACATGCCTCTAGTATGGGTTGAGTTGTTAGTCAAGTAAAATTCCATCAGCATGGTCTTGATGTTTATAGTATTCATCGGTGCTATCTTCAACATTTACACTTGGCAAACCAACCGATAATGGGTTGGAATCATCATAATTTTTGTAGTATGCTTCTTCATTTGCTTGGTCTGCCATGATGAATGGCTCATCTTTCTCACCAATTGTTTCAAAATTCACCAATTTGAAACCCAACTACTCCACTAAAACTCCTTTGTTGTTGTCAACCCAATTACACCTAAAGATAGGAACTCTGAAATTTATATAGTCCAATTCCCATATGTCCTCAATGATGCCATAATATGACATCTCAACTTCATGTGGTCTTTTATCTTTGGAACTAGCAAAATACAACGAACAAGTTGGAACAGTGACCCCACTATTTTGGACTACACTACTTTCATCTTGACACTTTGTGTAGCATGAAATTTTGTTTATGTCATAACCTTCATATGACATGACATCCATTTTTGGCTTAAAGGTGAGCCATTTTATGTTCTCAACAACATTATTCGGTGATTCAAATAGTTGATTAAAGACTTTTTCTTCAAACCACCTAATAAATGTTTGATTATGCTCTCTTGCAAGCCACATTGAATTGGGTCGCGGATGATTTTTGTTGATAATATCATTGCATTCTGTGATGTAGCTATTCACTCGTCCTCCCAGAGTTCCTTTGCCACAATAATATTCAGTGTGATGGGAATTTTTTAGATCGCTAGAAGTTTCATTGCAATTCAAAAAATCATTGCAAAAGTCCATCACCTCCCTAGCCACATAACCTGCAATAATACTCCCTTTAGGATGATAATGATTCTGAACATCACCTTTAAAAACACTCATGTAGTGTTCAAATGGATACATCCAGTGTAAGAAAATTGAACCCAACATCTTCACCTCCCTTGTAATATGTCCTACACGATGAACCATGATATCAAAAAATGAAGGAGGAAAGTACATTTCAAGCTGTCACATGGTAACAATTACATCATTCTATAATTTATCGAGAGCATCAAGATGTGTCACTCTTTTGCATATTTCATTGAAGAAGAAACATAGTCTTGTGATTAGAAACCTTACATGCATTGGCAATATAGTTCGAATATCCACAGGTAAAATTTGTTGCATTAAGGTGTGACAATCATGAGATTTGAGACCTATCCACTTCAGATCCTTCTTTGATACCAATCTACAAATATTAGAAGAGTATCTTTGTGGAACCTTAATATTATACAAGCAATCATAGAAAATCTTTTCTCCTGCTTTGACAAAGTGTAACAAGCTAGTTGTAAATATGTGTAGAGACCCCTGATCTCTACTGATAATTCTTTTTTTATACCCATTAATTCTAAATCTTTTATAGATCTGATGTCGTCTTTATTCTTTCCTGGTATGTTTAATAGTGTACCAATGATGCTATCACAAACATTTTTTTCAACATGTTTGACGTCAATGCAGTGTCTAATAGCCAAAGATCTCCAATAAGGAAGATCCCAGAATATTGACCTCTTCTTGTATAGAGACTTGTCACATGCTAGAGTATGACTACTTGAACTCTTTCCAAATTCATTAACAATATGTTTCACTCTATCATATACAACATTTCCTGATATAGGTTTAGGAGCACTTCATTCCTCAGTTGATCCATTAAAGGTTTTGTGTTTCCTTCGATAAGGATGCATTGGTGGGAGAAATCTCCGCTGACCAAGATATATGATTTTACCTCCATGTTTCGGTCGGATTGAATCAGTATTTTCCTCATAAACAAGACATGCTTTGTATCCTTTATGCTATATCCAGACAAATTTCCATAAGCTGGAAAGTCATTAATCGTGCAAAACAACATCGCATGCAAACTAAAGATCTCTTTACGTGAAGCATCATATGTCATAACATCTTCTTCCCATAGTTTCATTAGGTCATCAATTAGAGGTTGAAGGCAAACATCAATATCATTTCTGGGTTTCTTGGCCCTGATATCAATATTGACAACATGACATACTTATTTTTCATACACAACCAAGGAGGAAGATTGTATATAACAATTATAACAGGCCACGTTCTATGTTGGTTGCTTAATGTACCATAGGGATTCATTCCATCTGTACAGAGTCCAAATCTTAAGTTTCTTGGTTCTTTACCAAATTGAGGGTATAATAAATCAATTTTCTTCCATTGTGGTGAATCAAATGCATGTAATAGGATTCCATCATCATTGGCCTTTAACTCCCCATGCCAAGACAAATTTTGGGCATCTTCTGTCTTAGCAAATAAGCATTCAAATACTAGACTGCTATATTTCATCCTAAATGCATGGTCGACTGAGTTTGTCTTGGGGTAGCTCTGCCAACGAGCATGTCTTAAAACAATTCAAAATTCTGGTATTTTTAATGAACACTTAAATTTGAGTTCTCCAAATTATATCCAAATTTAAATAAATAAGATTTATATATAAAATACTAAAAATCATTTAATAGACCACTATATTTATCAAATCTTGTATTCATATGCTACCAAAACACTAATTTGGCCAATTAGAGTTTTCAATTCTCAAAGCACAATTATTTGAATTAAAAGCATATTTTAAGTTTCACATTTGTTTTAAATAAACACAAATTATACTACCACCATGAATCAAGATTTAAACCATGAGGAATCTAATTAAGAATGTAATTATCCGACTAAACCCTAATTAGATGGATAATTTGAAAATGAGTCATTACAGCGGGTGAGGGTAAGAGTAGTCATGATGGAAGAAGATGGTCATGGTGTGAGATAAAAATGTCAGACAAATTTTAGATGAAATGAAGTGTGGTCGCATGACTATGGTAGGCACCACGTATGTGGTGTCTTGAGGGATGGATGAACATGATGGGTGCAATGGCCATAGTAGAGGAGGTAGGATGGGGATTTAGAGATCTATTGACACATTCCTATTGCACAACATGGTGGTTCTAGTTGTTTGGCATTATGATTATAGTTGTGGTAATGGATGTGGTTGATGGGTGTCCTGGGCCTTTCTTGGATCCCGATCAAGTCTATTATTTTCATGCTATTTGCACACTATGGTGAAGTACCATAGATGTTTTAGGGACTCTGGTTGGCACTTTGATCTTATAAGTGTTCTTTAATGGTTCTCATTGCTTTGACCCATTCCTTGCTCAATTTGGGGTAGGTTGGAGTAGATGAAGGGCTCACATAAACTCCTCCATGGATGTGTAAGTCTTAAGATCATCCTTCTTCTATCATATCCATTCAAAAGTATTGAAGTACCTATAGAAACATGGAAAGAGAAACCATAAGTGAATTTGTCATAAAAGATATTTATCGATCAATTGCATGCATTCTACAATAAGTTGTTGGGAATAAGAGGCAAAAAAACACAAGATGAAGATCCAAACCAGGGCTCCATCAAAGATGATGTTATCAAGTGTTTGCAGTTGAAATGTGTTGTGGGGTAAGTGTACTCTACTTATTTCTTATGTTTTGTAATTCATAATGCCCTCAAATTATTTAATAATACCATATTAAAACTCAAAATACTAGTTTCATCCTTCATCATGAATCATCAGTGAGCCCTTAATTCCTAATAGAGACATAATAGGTATTTAATTTAGTTTTACATAGCTTGTTAGTAAAAGGGATGTCTTATTATGGAAGTGCATGAGGTTAGTGTCCTTAGTGTATATGTGGAAATAATATTCACAATCTTGGGGAGGTTGTGGCAATACACAGACGTCATCGTAGAGTTTGACCATGGAGATTAATGTGCCAGGTGAATCAAGCATGGTGGGTGGAAGTTTAGTCCATTTCCATTGAGATTCATAACTCAGAATGCTTCTTTGCCATCTAGTTATCGCACACCAAGTTTGTGCCTATTGGGAGAGAGATAAAAGTGTGCTTTGTTGTAGGACATGATGCAAACCTAATTCGATAGCAAGGTTGCTATGGTGGCGGAGGGGTGGTGGGCTAAGAAGAAGAAGAAGTGTTTCTAGAGTAGAACTAATAATATTTGTGGGTGGTGTCCATGATGGATAGGTAGTAGTTCACTGCAAAAATATATAGGTATCAGAAGTTCAAAACATAGAAAACATGGCATATAATACATTATACTATACGATTAATAGACCAAATATTCATAGAAATACAAAAAAGTTAGTATTCTCATTCTATTGCAACAAAATCATTATCTTAGAATGGTTGCATTTGCAAAATACTAAGAATCATTAGTATAGATACCATCTATAACATTTATTAAATTAGACCTATGACGTGAGTTTTGTACTAAATCCTATGTGAGGGACACTACAACTAAAGACCTTCTATGTCAATTACTAGAGTATTGACACAAATCCAGTTGGTTTCTATGAAAATAGAAACTAAAATCATAGGGTGATATCAATAACAATTAAAAAATTTTAATGTGATTATAGTCATCATTCAACAGAATAATATTGATTACATAGATCAATGTTGACAACTTCACTCAAAGAAATAGAGATATCAACACAAAATGATAAGATTATTCTGGGATCATAGTTATCAGTTCACTGAAAATAACTGACATTTTACTTCCTTGTAAGTTAAAATTTTAACTGATAGGATACTTGTGTTATCGATTTGGATGAAAAATTGACAACTTAGATCTACAATGTCATTTTTGTAAGATTTTCTAATATAGCAGATTTGTAGACCTATTGTTCAGTTGTTTAGTAGGATGCAGAAAATAGAGTTCATTGGATTGTAGGTCCCATCATGTGTTCAACTTAACAACATGCCAACATAGCTGCAAAACCAACAATAATAAGTGCATATAAGAGTCCACATCCACACAATTCATTCACACACATCCATTTCCATTCTCATCAGCACTTAATTCCATCTCATGCACATATGTACACGTAGAAAACACACATCAGAAAATGATGTGGGTGAAAGGGTAAATTTTAAATAGAAGAGAAGCCCGCCCACTCAACATGTAAATTTCATCAGGAAGGAGGCTAAGTTGACCATGCTAGCTTGGAACAAGGAATGGAATGATGTTGTAGAACACAAATCTCATACATGGAGAAAACCACCAGAGGGCTACTTAAAAATTTATATTGTTGCCACCTTCAGAAAGGGGAACCCATTCATTGTTATTGTCTACAGAAGTGGAGTGGGTGAATGGGTAAAAGCCTAAAATGCCATCAATACTAAAATAATGGTCTATAGCATCGGTTTTTTTAAGCTTGTAGCGTCACTTTTTAACTGACGCCTAAGTGGTCATCGCTATAGAATTTTCTCTATAGGATCGGTTTTTTTTACCAAAGAAAATCGACCTTATAGAGTAAAAACCGACCCAAGAGGCTGTAAAAAACCTGACCCAAGCGAGAAAGAAGAGGTTGTAAGGTCAGTTATTCCTACAAAACTGAAACTAGAAATGTCTTGCAAGGTCGGTTATTGCTACAAAACTGACCCTATAAAGCAACATAGGTTTTCTCAGTCGAGAAATACTTCGACCGAAAAGGATTTCGGTCGAGAAAATTGTCAATTGAGAATGTATTGTCTTAAGCTTTTAGAGGTCTTCTAAGGTCGATTATTTCTAAAAAACCGACCCAATAGAGTACAAAAAATGAGCATTCTGATCCCATTGCCTATAACGTCAGTTATTCCTAAAAATCTGACCCTATAAACAATAGAGATCCTACAAGGTTAGTCTTGCTCGTTCGAGAAATACGTCGACCAAGAAGGATTTCGGTCGAGAAATACGTCGACTGAGAATGTACTGTCTTAAGCTCTTAGAGGTCTTCTAAGGTTGGTTATTTTAAAAAAATTGACCTTATAAAGCAACAGAAGTTTTCTCGGTCAAGAAATACATCGATCGAGAGATCTCTAAGGTCAATTATATTTGAAAACTGACCCTAGAGATCTCTAAGGTCAGCTATTTGAAGAAAACTGACCCAACATGGAAGCGAGTACCTGATAAGTTTGCATTGAAGCTATTAGGTTGTTTATTTTAAAAAATCGACCCTAGAGATCTTTAAGGTCGATTTTTTTAAATAACTGACCATAGAAGTCACATTTTTTAAAGAAATATTCTGTAGAATAGAAATATTCATAACAGAAACCTATAGAACAAAAATCTACTTAACACAGTTCAAAACCTGCAATAGAAATAGATTTGCAAATGCAATAATGCAAGCCAAAAAATACATTCCAAATCCATTTTCTAGCTTTTATGTCCAATCCTTTTTGAATTGATGTATCAATCTCCAAACCACACACATTCATAAGAACAATAATTCAAAATATTCAGTTGAGACATACTCATACATATAGCACATACTAACAGTCATGCAAGTCAAAGATAGATTCATTCATTTGAGACATAGCACATACTAACATTCATACACATAGAACATACTAACAACAATGATGGATTGTAAGTCTAAGATGATATTAAAATTTATGTCAGATACAAAAGTAAATTTGATAGAGTTTCAAAATTACATAAAAAAATGAAGCTATGCATTCAATACAATGCTATAGTCACTTCATTAAGAAAATCCTCTGACCACTCTTCTCGGAATTCATTTAACTCATCAAGTGTGTAAGGCTGAGTTGTAAAGATTTGCAACAGAAAATGCTCATGCTAATAGTTTAGAAAATGACTACATCACACTTGTAAATTAATGATGTTATTCTTTATTACCTAATCTATAGTCTGAATGTCATTTGATACTCCTTTGATAATAGCTTGCATATATTTCATTACATAGTAGCCACAAGCCCAATCATTGTTTTGTATGTGACACTACAAATAAAGAATTATACTTAATGTTAGTAAACTACTATAAATAGAGTTGAGATAAGACAATAAGGGTTGACATATAAGAGTTGACATATACATTACTATAAGAGTTGTACATATATAAGACTAAGCCGTCAAAGTAGTTACCTTTTTTTTGGTCGGCTAAAAATCATGTTGTTGTATTAAAACCAAAAACTTTGAGCTTGTGTACAAAGAACAAAACCCTAAAAACAAACTTATACATGATAGCATAACTACACAGGGAAGCATCATACCAACTAACCCTAGGAGCAAGGACCAATAAGGACAAAAAGTCCTCCAAGGGACAGAGACAAAACGACCACCCTCAAGCTATAAATACAGCAGAAAGAAAGCATAAACAATAAGACCACCTAGAAATGTGCCTTCTTAGATGCTAATCTAAAGCTAATCAGATCATCATCTCAGCAACTGTCCTGAAGAAGAATGCCAGGTCTTCATAGGTCCAAACTCAAATAGATATCAACAGAAGAACTAGTTCTACCAATAAAGATGAAGCCAGTCACAAAAGAACCGAAGGCCCGGGTAATGGCCGGCAGATAGATGCAAGAAAAAAGAAATCAACATCTAGCCTTTTGGAAGATAATGTTTGGCTGCTCCACCTCCAACTAGATGATAGTAACTACACCTAGAAATTGTAGCAGAGGGGAACATCAATGAGCACCATCCTCAAGGACTAGAAGTGAACCTGTCCTCTTTGAACTATGCTACCAACCAGCAACAAAGAAGCACTGAAAATCTCAGGACGAGTAGGAAGGGAACAAAGTACCAGGAGGGTCTAGATAGAATCGTCGATCCATAGAATATCATCTGTTCAAACTCTCCATGGCTTCTTGTTCTTCTTCCTTTGACTTTCCATCATGTGTTTGAGACTAGCACCAGAAAGAAACAAAGCTTTGAACACCCTGTGGGCATCCCCACATGTAGCAACAGGGGACAACAGGGAAGAACCCAGCTGCCTAGATGGAACACCCTCTGCCTCCGAGTCCAACCAGGGGACTTGTAAGCGAATTTGGAGACCAGGAAATGGATTGAGCCCCAAAAAGGGGTGCCACCATCACCACAGAGAAGAGGTTGCATCTCTGAGCAAACCAGGGGGAACCCTATCACATAATTGAAGAGTCCATCATTGCTGGAATCACCGAAAAGGGATCAGAATCCTGCCGTTGCTGAGGAACACCACGGTCAATACCTCTTGGTGAGAGAATGCACCCAATGCCAGGACTCATCCCATCCAGTCTAAGCATGTCAGTCAAAGATGAAGGGGCGGCGTAGCCCTGGGAGACTAGATCTCATCACAGCAGACGGAAGAGCAGGTGCAGAGGCGAAGGAGAGGACCCCTAAACCCTACGATGACAGAGTAGCTACACATGTTCTTTAGGACCAGGAGGGCACCGCTCCTCTCCATCTTCCACTCCTGGGTGGGGTCGACTAGGTCGATTATGCCGAACCATAGACCCGACCATTACTCCAACAACGCATCTCGTCCTCTACTCATCCGCTACCATGGATAAGCCCAACAATGCACCATCCTTTCACCTTGAGACCACAACTAACGACTCCAAGAAGACACCGTTGAGGCTTTTGAGGCCAGGGGGAGGAAAGCACGGGGAGGCGCCCCTGCCCCCAGTGGTGGCCACCGGGGAAACTAGAGAGAGGCAGGAGCGTAACCCTTCAAAGTAGTTACCTTGATATTTTTTAAAGTCCATATCTTGAATTTGGTGGGTATTATTCCTCGACCTTCATGAAAATCCTTTATACCCCTATCAATTAATTGATTACCATATTTGTCAAAATAGAAATTCTAAGTAGAAATATCATGTTGAAGCATAACAATTGATGTGGTAGAAACTAAATTTAGGCTTACTCCATAGTTGGAAATTTCAATTTGTGACTCCTTGTTGTTATTCTCATTGGGTCAAGATAATAGAAAGTCATCAATATTGGGACAACTACCACTAGTTCCCAATGTCTAGATCTGAGTAAAATGATTATTGAAAACAAATATTAGTATTATAAATTTAGTAAATATTAGAATTATATTGAATAATAATACTTACTTGATGTTAAAAGGAATTAGGATGATTTCCTTTCCCACACTAGCAAAATATTTGAATGCAGTATAGAATTACTCATTCACATCCTCAATGTGTGTATCCACTTGACTAGTGATTGAAGGAACTAAGAATCCAACATTCCTTATATAAAAGTTTGTTGTCTCGGTATATAAATGGTTGTAAAACATTTGTAATCATATCATATATTAGAAATAAGCTAAAAATGTATATTGGAGTTTTCTATATTGATGAATCCTTACCTTATCCATACTTCTAATATCGAAGTATTTAGCCAATCATACCGGAACAAATCTTTAATATAATTAAGAAAAATAAATTCTCAAAGTCCCTCCCAGCTGCATCTATTGTTAAATTGACCAACATATGTGATCCCGAGCTTTTGTTGGCTAAGTATCGACACAAACATTTACATTTTCTTCCCAAATCATTGAATGTAGCTTTGGGAATGAAAGATGGCTTGGTCATAGGAGGACGACTAGTAGAATTTTTACTTTTTGGTTTAAAAACCTATTAATTAAATTACATACTCATATTACACAAGTTCATATATGTAGTCAAATATGATAAACATGATAGATTTCATATATATATACCTTTTCATTGATAACCAAGTGTTTAGGCCAACCCACCATAGCACCCCCTGCTTCTTCAATTGTACTATATTCAGGATTATATATGGGTAGTGGTTTGTCCCCAATTCCATCATACACAAGATGGATGGACACATGACAAATGTCATCAAAAACTGGTTGGAAATGCAATGTACCACTGAGGTTGTATACCTTACCCCCTGCCACAACATTATACTCTAGAACCTCCACTGCATGTTTACAATTTATACCAACCTAGAATTGAAATAATATAAGTTATATATGAAGCGGTATACCAAATACCTACTAAATATATATATATATATATATATATAATCATGTATATATCATTCTAATAACACAACATATAGAACAAAAACTTACTGCAGATTGTTGTGGTGAGTCATTGGGAGTGCTCCCATGACCTTCTACAGTTGGAGCATGGGCTTGTACCTCATCATCTGAGAGACACAGTTTGAATAGGTTGAGATGGTTGAGTAGCCTGAAATGAAGACATTATTTCTTTTACTTTATGTGCTACTAATGCTTCAACTTCCTCTTATGTAAGACCTCCTGCACGACCTCTTTTAGATTGTGAAGGGCCAAAATAAGACATGAATCCTATGCCAACTCCTAATCCCCTAACACAGCCAGGATGCACCTTTGTACCAAGAACAACTGATAGTTCATCCATGCGGCCAGTTGGGATGAACTTTCCTTCCTTCCTTTGCTCATGGAGAACAATATATACATAGTTAATAAAAATTTAAAATCACAATATCAATTAGATATAAATAAATATAAGTTTGTGGGAGTTACTCTTTACTTAATTGGGATAAACCTACCATCTTTTGTGCCACCTCCTTAGTTGCAGGGTTGACAATTTCACCTGCTCGATTCTTTCTAGCAACAATCCACTGCAATTGTCGGGGTGGACGCTCAGTTTGAGTTGTACTAGACTCTTCTCCAGAAGAGAGTTGCTTCTCTTGTAGTTGGTGGTGGAAGGCATAACCACCGAGCCCCAAGCAATGGTCATGCACATTTTTGGCCCGTCTTTCCTTTTGGGCCTAGTGAATAGCCTGATCATTTAAAATGAGGTATTTCTTAGACTTGGCAAACTTATATAAAAAGATTCACCTCCTTACTTGTACAAAATTAAAGACTCATACAATACATCACAATCTTTATTACCTGAAACTCTTCTGTGTTCCTAGCTGCAACAAATCTTTCCCATACCTCAGGATCTATAAAAACATACATATTTTTTGCTTTCTTATTTTGTTTAGGATTATCTATAAATTCCCTTTTGAGAAATGTCTTAAAAGCCCTCCATAGTGCACGACAATGTTGTAGCACTTTTCTCTGTGATCTTTTTCATTTAGATGAAAACACCCTATACATGCAAAAGAAGAAGTAATGTTGTCTTAAAAAGGATATGTTTTTCCAAGCAAACTAAATTAGAATCAATAAACAAAAACATATTAAAATAATATCACTTCCACTCACAGATATATCTTTCCATAGGAGGTCTTTTAAGGCATTAGAAACATCATGCCAATTTTCTATATCTATTGGCACCTTACTGCATCTGGTCACCCCTACATAATGCTTCAAAGCACTAGCATGTTCCCTAATAGGTGCTCTTGTGACATCAAACTGGAATGCCAATTTCATCCCTTTGGCCCTGAGCTCCTGCAGCCTATGCATCAGTGTGGGACCTCTACTTTTCTTAGCATCACCACTACCATCCTCATGGTGCTCATGCTCAGAATGTTCATCTTCACTTGCCATTTTAGAACCTACAAGTATACATGATAAAAGAAACATAAGTGATAATAAAAGCACAAGTGGTTGAATGATATATGATGTATATTTAAAAGATTACATCCTTGAATGATAATAAAATAAATGATTCAAAGAATACATGCCTCTAGTATTGGTTGAGTTGTTAGTTAAGTAAAATTCCTTCAGCATGGTCTTGATGTTTATAGTATTCATCGGTGTTATCTTCAACATTTACACTTGGCAAACCAACTGAGAATGGGCTGGAATCATCATACTTTTCGTATTATTCTTCTTCATTTATAGGATCTACAGTAAACTATCTTTTTCCATGAAGAACGACAGACCAATTTTTATTTGTCGGGTCATCAATATAGAATACTTGTTTAACTTGGTCTGCCATGATGAATGGATAATATTTCTCACCAATCTTTTCAAAATTCACCAATTTGAAACCCAACTCATCCACTAAAACTCCTTTGTTGTTGTCAACCCAATTACACCTAAAGATAGGAACTTTAAAATTTGTATAGTCCAATTCCCATATGTCCTCAATGATGATGTAATATGACATCTCAGCTTTACATGATTTTTTATCTTTGGCACTAGCAAAATTTAACAAACAAGCCTGAACAATGACCCCAATATTTTTGACTACACTACTTTCATCTTGACGCTTTGTGTAGTATGAAAATCCATTTATGTCATAACCGTCATATGATATGACATCCATTTTTGGCTTAAAGGTGAGCCATTTTATGTTCTCTGCAACATTATTTGGTGATTCAAATAGTTGATTAAAGACTTTCTCTTCAAACAACCTAATAAATGTTTGATTATGCTCCCTTGCAAGCCACATTGAACTGGATCACGGATAATTTTTCTTGATAAGATCATTGTGTTCTGTGATTTAGCTACTAACTTCATCGATGTTGTGTAAAATATACAAATGTGTTGGTTTCCACTACTCACGACTGATTCCTTTCACTCGTCCTCCCACAGTTCCTTTGCCACAATAAGATTCAGTGCGATGGGAATTTTTTAGACCGCTAGAAGTTTCATTGCAATTCAAAAAATCATTGCAAAAGTCCATCACCTCCCTAGCCACATAACCCTCAATAATACTGCCTTCAGGACGATAATGATTCCGAACATCACCTTTAAAAATACTCATGTAGCGTTCAAATGGATACATCCAGTGTAAGAAAATTGGACCCAACATCTTCACCTCCCTTGTAATATGTACTACAAGATAAAGCATGATATCAAAAAATGAAGGAAGAAAGTACATTTCAAGCTTACACATGGTAACAATTACATATTTCTATAATTTATTGAGAGTATCTGGATGTATCACTTTGTTGCATATTTCATTGAAGAAGCAATAGCGTCTTGTGATTGCAAACCTTACATGCTTTGGCAATATAGATCGAATAGCCACATGTAAAATTTGTTGCATGAATGTGTGACAATCGTGAGATTTGAGACCTATCAACTTTAGATCCTTCTTTGATACCAATCTACGAATATTAGAAGAGTATCTTTGTGGAACCTTAATATTATACAAGCACACATAGAAACTCTTGTTCTCCTACTTTGACAAAGTGTAACAAGCTGGGGGTAAATATGTGTGGTGACCCCTGATCTCCAATGATAATTCTTTTCTTATACCCAATAATTCTAAATCTTTTCTAGGTTTTATGTTGTCTTTAGTCTTTCCTGGTATGTTCAATAGCATACCAATGATGCTATCACAAACTTTTTTTTTCAACATGCATGACGTCAATGCAGTGTCTAATTGCCAAAGATCTCCAATAAGGAAGATCCCAGAATATTGACCTCTTCTTGTATAGAGATTTGTCACATGCGAGAGTATGACTACTTGAAATCTTTCCAAATTCATTAACAATATCTTTCACTCTATCATAAACAACATTTCCTGGTATAGGTTTAGGGGCACTTCATTCCTCAGTTGACCCATTAAAGGTTTTGTGTTTCCTTTGATAAGGATGCACTGGTGGGAGAAGTCTTTGATGACCAAGATATATGATTTTACCACCATGTTTCAGTCGGATTGAATCAGTATTTTCCTCACGAACAGGACATGCTTTGTATCCTTTTATGCTATATCCAGACAAATTTCCATAAGCTGGAAAGTCATGAATCGTGTAAAACAACATAGCACACAAACTAAAGATCTCTTTACGTGAAGCATCATATGTAATAACACCTTCTTCCCATAGTTTCATTAGGTCATCAATTAGAGGTTGAAGGTAAACATCAATATCATTTCCAGGTTGCTTGGGCCCTAATATCAATATTGACAACATGACATACTTATTTTTCATACACAACTAAGGAGGAATATTGTATATAACAATCATAACAGTCCACGTGCTATGTTGGCTACGCAAAGTGCCATAGGGATTCATTCCATATGTACAGAGTCCAAGTCTTAAGTTTCTTGGTTCTTTACCAAATTGAGGGTATAATAAATCAATTTTCTTCCATTGTGGTGAATCAGATGCATGTCGTAGGATGCCATCATCATTGGCCTTTAACTCCCCATGCCAAGACAAATTTTGGGCATCTTCTTTATTAACAAATAAGCGTTGAAATCATGGTATTATTGGTAGATACCACATCACCTTGGCAGGAGAGCCATTTTTAGCCTTTGCTGAATTTGTAGTCTTATACCTTGACGCACCACATTTTGGACAATTTATCAAATTACTATAGTCCTTCTAAAATAACCCACAACCATTTGGACATGCATGAATCTTCTTAGCCTCCATTCCCATTGGGCACATTATTTTCTTTACTTGATATGTTGAAATTGCAAGCTCGTTACCTTCAGGAAGAATTTCCTTTAACAAAGACAATAGTGAAGTGAAACTCTTATCGCTCCATCGGTTTTGAGCTTTAAGAGTAGATAATCACATCACAACACTCAACCTCGTGAACTTAGTACAACCCTTAGATAATGGTTTTTCATCATCATGGACAATGTTTGCAAATAAAGAAGGTGGTTCAATGACATTGTCCCGACAACTATGTAGCATCTCATCAACCATATCATCCTGAATCGGGTCATCTTGAATCGGTTCATCATTGACATTATCATCATTATCTATATCTTCTATGCCACAACTATTAGTATTGACATTTTCTGATCCATAATTAAATTTCTCTCCATGCCAATACCATTCTTTATAACCTTATATGATACCATTGCATATGACATGATTCTTAATTTCCTCAACATTATCAACTTTCAAATTGTTACCACAATTTCTACATGGACAATAGAACTTATATGTACGTAGTTTCCTATGTTACTCAGCAAATCTGATAAATTCATCAAGACCTTTGGCAAACTCTGGACTGCAACGGTTCTTGATAGACATCCAACTTCAATCCATTTTCTAGATCACATTAAAATTAATTATAAAAGTGATCATTTAATATTGATACTATAAGTTGTAAGTTTTTATCGGTAGGAAGTTAATTACTTTTATACTAAAGTGTACCACTGATTCAACCCTATTTTCGGGCTTTATCTTGTGTCATTTTGCATTTCAGCCACATCTATACTTGTTAGATTACATGTTATTTCCCCCAATATGCGTATTTCTATCAAATGCACTTATGGAGGCTTTTTGCATGTTTTATAGGTTCTTTGTCTACTACTTGATGGCATGGAAAGAGGATGGTTCAATCTAGGGTTTCCTCGGGCTTGGAGGAGCCCAGAATGAGGCCAAAACCACTTCCAACCTACCCCACGTGGTCAAAGAATGTTTTGAAGCAATACCCTCCATGGATGATCAAGTTTAAAGCTCAAATGCATGGGAGATACACTACCACAACCGTGGTACCCCAAGCACACAAAATTACTAAAACTCCCAGAAATTGATGAAAATGGCCAAAACGACCATGGTTTTCAACATGCCCGTGGCCATAGGTTCCCACCACGACCGTGGTGACCCCCCACGGTCGTGGCCATACATGTAAATATCCTTGTGATATCCACATTTTAATTCCCATGACCGTGCCCATCCACCACGGCCGTGGTCTACTCTACCCACCACGACCGTGCTACTCACAAAATCCACCCATTTTTTCACTGATTTCCCCATTCTACCCCTAACTTAACCCTAGACCCCCTAGACACCTATATATACCTAGTTGGCAGCTGGGGCACAAAGTTAGCTACCTTCTACGCCCTCCTAGATCCCGAAATTGCCACCCGCTCCATTCCACTCCATATCCACCTCAAATCCACTCCATTTCACCATTTCCACCACCAAAACACTAGTTTATACTAGTTCCTACCCATAATCCCCTTCATTCCACATCATTTCATCCTTGGAGGAGGGAGGAGGATGTCCTGCAGCTGTTAGAGAGGAAGATAGCTTCATCTACACCGAGCTCCATGGCTTCTTCTACCTCTTTCTTCTCTCTTTTTGTATTTTCCATTTCTATGAGTAGCTAGGCCCCTGTGGGTGGGCTGTTTGGGGGAAATTATATTACTTTGATACCATGTTGGGGGAAAATGACATGTAAATGTTGTAATTCCATTTGTTAATGATTATATTCTATTTTCATCTCATTCTCCATGGATTGCTTGTTGGTTTATGTGTGAAATCACCTAGGAATTTAGGCAAATTGCTTGTATGTCTGAATTTTGGGATTTTCCCCTAGGTCTAATTCTTGGATCCATAGGTTGCCTTCCATCTTCCTAAATCATAATTAATCTCCCTAAACCTAATTGAGATATCTAAGTAGCTAGATTAGATAATTCTAGTGCAATTAGCATGGAGCCTTCTCAAGGCTAGAATGTGGGGGAATTGGGATCCAAAACCCTAATTTCACCTCCCCATTAGTACCCTCGGCCCCTAATTTCCCTAGGAATGCCTAACCTAGAAACCTAGACTTGATTAGACTCTAATTGAATTGAACCTAATCCCTAACCTAATTGAGCCTCATAAGCATAGTAGGAGGTGTTAAGGACTAGTTCCCCTATACACAACCTAGCATATCCATGGCCAGTTAGTAAATTAGGATAATTCATTAGACTCTAACTTGTTGTTTGGTTTGGATAATCTAAATGGAATCATAATGTTCATATGTCACCCCCAAACATAAGTGATAAGTTCATACCCCTAAACAACCCACACATCTCTTTATTGCTTGAAAACCTAGTTTTGTGTTTTCTTAGCTTAGTTAGCTCTTTCCTTGCTTATTTAGCTTCTTGCTTTGCTCTTGTCTTGTTCATGCTAGCTTAGCTCTTTTGCTTCTCGCTTGCTTGCCTTAGTGTAACTTGCCTTTTCATACCTAGATTAGTCCTTCCTTGCTTGCTTAGTCTTAATCTAACCTAGGGTTAACATAGATTTCATTCTCGCCTTTAATTACTTTCTTGGTCACGTAGTTTAACAATCAAACCACCTTCAAACCCCTAATCCTAGTCTCCGCAGTAGGAACCTAGCCAAACTAACCTAGCTCTAGTGCCCCCTCTTTTCCCTGTGGATCGACCCTTTACTTGCCACCTTCCTATGCTATGACACGACCCCGTGTGCTTGCGGGTGTAGCGTTTTAGTAGAAGTAGGTGTTAAGTTAGGTTTTATAAATTTCGAAAGAAAATTCCCATATCTCGTGTGTTCTGACCTCGTGGGGCGCATCTAGTCGAGTCAAATCGGCTAGTGTGTTGCACCTCTAGAGGAAGTGCACCAAGCTTTCTGGCACTGTTGTCGGGGATAGAGGCGCTCGGCCTAGCTAGTTAGTTTTTCTTTGACTTTTCCTACTGCCCTCATCATTTCTATTATTTATTCATTACTCTTTGCATTCTTTGTGTATATTGGTTTGCTAACTTGCTTTTTTTTGTTTGTTTGTGCCTTGTGCATGTGACAATCCACTCGAAGAAGACAAGATGGAAGGTCAAAATGCACAAACCCATCCATTGCCTCCACCATCCTACCTCCAAGGCTATCCTAAGCCTTACACACCTCCACCACCTTCATTTCCACAACCCTCCTACCAGTTCACCTTCCAACCTCAATTCATTCTACCACCTCCATTGTCGCAACCTTCCCACCACTTCACCTTCCAACCTCAATTTCCTCCTCCACTACCCTACCTCCAAGGCTATCCTAAGCCTTACACACCACCACCACCTCCATTGCCACAACCCTCCCACAAATTCACCTTCCAACCACAATTCATTCTACCACCTCCATCACCACAACCCTCCCACCAATTCACCTTCCAACCTCAATGCCCTCCTCCACCTAAAGTCCAAGGGCCATCAACATCGATGCCACCACAACAACTGTCACATGCTCCCCCTACTTCCCATGAGCAAATGGATATGATTGAGACCCCTCTCTTTGGTGCCTATGAAGAGTTGTTCCTCAAGAAAGAGAAAACCTATGGCATGAGATTTCTGAGGGTCTTAAGGCTTATTAAGATCTATGATGATGATCCCCAAGGAGAGAGAATTGCTGAAAAAGACTTATGAAGCTCGCATGACCCTTGGGAGGAAGATCAATAAAGGAAAGCATTTGAGAGGATTGCTTATCATGGGGGTGCAAACATTTTTTTTTTGGACCATGGTTGATGGTGAAAGAACAACAAGCCTGACTGAAGGCATGAAACTTAGCGCTTGTGGGAGGCAACCCACATAGGTTTGGAAAAGTTTGACCCAACCTTCACTTTTTGATACAATTGCTTTGTTTTTACACTTTCCAAGAAAACACACACACACTTGTGTTTAATAGTTTTTATCTAGTTTTAAGATGTGTAGGTGGTAATAAGGTGAAATGAAGGAAATTTGAGTACAATTGAGAGAAGGATTCAAAGAAAAATTACTTTGGGTGAAGTTTTTGAGTGTTTGATGTTCCTCATTTTGATAGTAGCAGCTCCAGGGACCACCACGGCCATGGCACATCAATACGACAGTGGTCATTTACATGAAAAACACACCAAGTCCCTGGATTCAGAAGCAAAATTGAGAAAAGCTGCCAAAGGACTGCACCACGACTGTGTATCTTGAATCCACCACGGTCGTGCTACGTAGCACGGCCATGCTACAGACCAATTTCAACCACTGAAGGTAGATTAGTGTGGCATCTACTACGCATATCCTCCACCACAGGGAGGAACACCGCCAGAGCCTAGAGAGAGCCCTGATCATCAACCCTATCATCCTAAACTCTAGGATCATGTTGAGGACATCATGATTCAAAAGTTTGGGGTGGTAGGGTAGGTATGCCCTAGTTTCACTTTACATTTCACCTACCATATCCACTTTTGATTTCTTATTTTTGCTATCTATCTTAGTCATCTTTACTGCTTTGCATACTTGCATGCCATGTAGTTTGGTTCCTTGCTATTTTTGCATAATTTTCAAATTTTTTTCCATACATTGCATTTCATGTAGATTTTTGTAATTCTTGCATGTTATAGCTCGTATTTGCTTGTTTACTGCTTTAAGTTCAATAATATAGGGTTTTGATGTGATTGAAGGCAACTTGGCACCGTTTTGGACAATTTTTCCCAAATTTGGAATTTCTTATCTAAAAAGTGTGTTCTGACCCAATCTCTACTATTTTAAGTAAAAATGATGACCTTTGAAAAATGCAAGTGAATTACCATTGTTTGTTGCTAAGTGGTATCAATGGGTGACTTTTTACATGTGCATCACCTCTCTTAGGATTATGATTGAATTGGTTGAATTGTGAAATTGAGCAAGCTTTGAATGCTTAGTGTTTGTAGAATCACTTGTTTGATATATCAATTTCATCTTGTTCATTCATGTGGTGTGATATCTTAGATGAAGTGTTGGATTAATTTTCATGCAGGATGTCTTATGTGGAAAATCATACCAATGACCCCTCTTTGACCTGACTATTCTTCCACCATCTTCATACCCCTCCTCCTCATAAATAGATGCCCTAGTGCACATAATCAGCCTTGGCCACCTCCAAAAATTTGGGGTGGCCATATCTTTATCTCCCCGCTTCACTCCATCCACCATATGCCCTATCTACTCCAAGCGCAAAGAAAAAGAAAAAAAATAAAAGGATGCTCCTATTTAAGAGAATTCAAATAAAGAAAAGATGTGTGTGTAAAAACACTCCAAAAATCTTACCACAACACTTTCTTCCATTTTCATACCCATTGAGCTAAGAATCATCAAACTTAGCTCAATTTTCCCTTTTCTGCAGCTACGTGGGTCATTTGGTGTGATTTGAAATATAAGATTGAATGCATGAATGTGAAACAACGCTCCTAGTCATTCTTGATTGACGCCACCATGAAACGGTTTACCCAGAACTTTATGGAAGAAATATGGATAACTTGTGTATTCCATGTGCTATATTTGATGTTCATATGCTTTGTGCTCTTTTCATGATTGGATTGTGACAGCAGGAGAGGAGAGAGGTAAAATGCATGTACTTAGTCATCTTTGATACCATTCAACAATAATCATCATTTACATTGCATTTGTCATTTCTTGTTTGTGGAAATTTTGTAGAGAGATTGAGTTAGAGCATACTTGAGGACAAGTATGTTTCAAGTTTGGGGTGGTGATTCAACCCTATTTTAGGGCTTTATCTTGTGTCATTTTGCATTTCAGCCACATCTATACTTGTTAGATTACATGTTATTTCCCCCAATATGCTTATTTCTATCAAATGCACTTATGGAGGCTTTTTAAATGTTTTATAGGTACTTTATCCACTAATTTATGGCATGGACAGAGGATGGTTCAATCTAGGGTTTCCTCAGGCTTGGAGGAGCCCAAAATGAGGCCAAAACCACTTCCAACCTACCCCAAGTGGTCAAAGAATGTTTTGAAGCAATACCCTCCGTGGATGATCAAGTTTAAAGCTCAAATGCATGGGAGAGAGACTACCACGACCGTGTTACCCCACCAAGGTCGTGGTGGACATGCCCCAAGCACAAAAAAATCACTAAAACTCCCAGAAATTGATGAAAATGGCCAAAACAACTGTGGTTTTCAACATGCCCGTGGCCATAGGTTCCCACCACGACCGTGGTGACCCACATGGCCGTGGCCATCCATGTAAATATCCTTGTGATCTCCACATTTTAATTCCCACGACCGTGCCCATACACCACGGCCGTGGTCTACCCTACACACCACGGCCGTGGTGACCTACCACGACCGTGCTACTCACAAAATCCACCCATTTTTCCACTACTTTCCCCATTCTACCCCTAACTTAACCCTAGACCCCCTAGACACCTATATATACCTAGTTGGTGGTGGGGCACAAAGTTAGATACCTTCTACCCCCTCCTAGATCCCCAAATTGCCACCCACTCCATTCCACTCCATATCCACCTCAAATCCACTCCATTTCATCATTTCCACCACCAAAACACTAGTTTATACTAGTTCCTACCCATAATCCCCTTCATTCCACATCATTTCATCCTTAGAGGAGGGAGGAGGACATCCTGCAGCTGCCGGAGAGGAAGATAGCTTCATCTACATCGAGCTCCATGGCTTCTTCTACCTCTTTCTTTTCTCTTTTTGTATTTTCCATTTCTATGAGTAGCTAGGCCCCTATGGGTGGGCTATTTGGGGGAAATTATGTTACTTTGATACCATGTTGGGGGAAAATGACATGTAAACATTGTAATTCCATTTTTTAATGATTATATTCTATTTGCATCTCATTCTCCATGGATTCCTTGTTGGTTTGTGTGTGAAGTCACCTAGGAATTTAGGCAAATTGCTTGTATGTGTAAATTTTGGGATTTTCCCCTAGGTCCAATTCTTGGATCCCTAGGTTGCCTCCCATATTCCTACATCCTAATCAATCTTCCTAAACCTAAGTGAGAGATCTAAGTAGCTAGATTAGATAATTCTAGTACAATTAGCATGGAGCCTTCTCAAGGCTAGAATGTGGGGTAATTGGGATCCAAAACCCTAATTTCACCTCCCCATTACTACCCTCGGCCCCTAATTGCCCTAGGAATGCCTAATCTATAAACCTAGACTTAATTAGACTCTAATTGAATTGAACTTAATCCCTAACCCAATTGAGCTTCATAAGGGTAGTACGGGGTGTTAGGGACTAGTTCCCCTATACACAACCTAGCATATCCATTGCCAGTTAGTAGCTTAGGTTAATTCATTAGACTCTAACTTGTTGTTTGATTTGGATAATTTAAATGGAATCATAATGTTCATATGTCACCCCCCGACTTAAGTGATAACTTCATACACCTAAACAGCCCACACATCTCTTTACTGCTTGAAACCCTAGTTTTGTGTTTGCTTAGCTTAGTTAGCTCTTTCCTTGCTTAGTTAGCTTCTTTCTTTGCACTTGTCTTGTTCATGCTAGCTTAGCTCTTTTGCTTCTCTCTTGCTTGCCTTAGTGTAACTTGCCTTTTCATACCTAGCTTAGTCTTTCCTTGCTTGCTTAGTCTTAATCTAACCTAGGGTTAACATAGATTTCATTCTCACCTTTAATTGCTTTCTTGATCACGTAGTTTAACAATCAAACCACCTTCAAACCGTTAACCCTAGTGTCTGCAGTAGGAACCTAGCCAAACTAACCTAGCTCTAGTGCCCCCTCTTTTCCCTGTGGATCGACCCTTTACTTTCCACCTTCCTATACTACGACATGACTCCATGCACTTGCAGGTGTAGTGTTTTAGTAGAAGTAGGTGTTAAGTTAGGTTTTATAAATTTCGAAAGCAAATTCCCATATCCCGTGCATTCTGACCTCGTGGGGCGCATCTAGTCAAGTCAAATTGGCTAGTGTGTTGCACCTCTAGCGAAAGCGCACCAACCACCTATCCCATTTTTGAATATTTAATCTCACTAGTAACTGTATAATGTATGTTTAGTTTTGAAGAAAACTTCAGCAACATTTCCCCTAAGTTCTCTAAGTACACCGATGTAAATGGCAAATAACCACTCACATATGTACCCAAAGAACAAATGAGGAAATCCTACTGAAATTTTCTTCAAAACTAAACATACATTATACAGTTACATCCTAAGTGAGATTAAATATCCAAAAACAGTCCTAGACTGGGGACTATCCCAAGTTTACTCCTAATGAGTAAATTTTGAACGAGTTTCTAAGTTGATACATGCATATATGTATTATTGTCATATTTATATATTAAGTTAAACATCATGCATTGATGATCTCATCTACAAACCCTACAGTGTCAATCTGGAAGTACACATGTATAATCTCATATTAATTTCTATTTATACAACGATTATATATGTGACTGATAATAAAATGTAGATATGTAGGTGATAGACTACACCTTAGAACTATTTCCTGTTGTTTGTTATAGCAGCGGTCTGCTGGTGAAGATCGAGAAACTAACAAGGAGGCGTTGGGGAAGGATGGTTTTTATAAGACAATATGGGAGGGGGAGAGCCGTCAGGGGTCAGGGTGGTCACGTATATGGTGCAAGTACCACGGGGGAGTGCGGCCACACAACAATTTTAGGGCAAAGTAGTAAAGGTATTACCTTTGAGATCTTTGGGGCGGCGACAGTGTGGAGGCGGAGACATCTCGAAGTCCACGAAACGTGGAAACGGGGGCTCCTCGGACACCACGACCAGAGAATGAGCACGACAACGAGACTCTTCGAACACCACGACGACAGTAAGACTTTTTGGATACGACGACGGCGATCTTCGGGGCGGCGGCCACGACGTGGAAGAGGGGGCATCTCTAAGTCGACGAGGCACGACAACGGGAGCTCGTCGGATACCACGACAGGAGAAAGCGGCAGCTAGGTTCTTCGAACAAGACGGCGACAGCTAGGCTCTTCGAATAAGATGACGGCGGCAGCTGGGCTCTTCGAACAAGACGGTGGCAACGGGAAAATAAGTGAAATGTGAAAGTAAGAAGGCGAGCTGCTCGCTAGTTATTAATGCATGCTTCTAGGGTCGGTTATTAGGAAACAACTGACCCAATAGGTAACCAACCAGTGCCTACACCAAAATCTACAAGGCGAGATTGTCGCGGTCAACAATTTCATCGACCGAGAGTGGCCCTACAAGGTCGGTTAAAATGAAAAAATTGGCTCTATAGATCGAGGCGCGAAGCTAAAATCAAGCAAATATTCGTCTCGGTCGAGAATTTCTTCGATCGAGGGTGTCTCATTCAAGAATTTAATCGACTGAGATTGGCCTACAAGGTCGGTTAAAAGGAAAAAACTGACCCTAGATGTACTTATACACGTGCAAAGGCAAAATGGAGCCAATTTGACTCAAAAAGTCATCTCAGTTTAGAAATTTGTTGACCGAGTATATTTCGGTCGATAAAATTTTCAACCAAGAAAGTATTGTCTTAATCTTCCCAGAGGTCTTGTAAGGTCGGTTATTTTAAGAAAACCGACCCTATAAAGCAAGGTTTGCTCAGTCGAGAAATACGTCGACCGAGTGGATTTTGGTCAAGAAAATTCTCAACCAAGAAGTACTATCTTAAGCTTCTCAAATGTCTTATAAGGTCGGTTTTTTTAATATATTTGACCCAAGAGGTCTTAAATGGTGCCCACATTTTTTTGTAGACATATAAGGTCGGTTATTTGGAAAAACAGACCCTATAGATCGAGGAGCGAAGCCAAAATCGAGAAATTTTTTGCCGCGGGAAACCTAATTGGTCGGCTTTTTGATCCCAATTCCTATATGGTCGGTTATTTTAAGAAAACTGACCCTATAGTGATACACTACAGGGTCGGTTATTTTAAGAAAACTGACCCAAGTGGTCTTAAGTTGTACCCACATTTTTTGTAGACATATAAGGTCAGTTATTTAGAAAACTTACCCTATAGAGATACACTACAAGGAAATTTATTTTAAGAAAACCGACCCAAGAGGTCTTAAGTGGTACCTGTGTTTTTTGTAGACATATAAGGCCGATTATTTGGAAAAATCGACCCTATAGATCGAGGCACAAAGACAAAATCGAGCAAATTTTCACCGCAGGAAACTTCATTTGTTGGCTTTCTAATCCCATTGCCTAAAAGGTCGGTTATTTCAAGAAAACTGACCCTATAAAGCAAGGTTTGCTCGGTCAAGAATTACATCAATTGAGTGGATATCAGTCGAGAAACTGCTCAACCAAGAAGTACTGTCTTAAGCTTCTCAAAGGTCTTGTAAGGTCGGTTTTTTAATAAATCTAACCCAAGAGGTCTTAAATGGTGCCCACATTTTTTTGTAGACATATAAGGTCGGTTATGTGGAAAAACATACCCTATAGATCGAGGCGCGAAGACAAAATCGAGCAAATTTTTGCCGCGGGAAACCTAAATGATCGGCTTTTCGATCCCAATTCCTATATGTTCGGTTATTTTAAGAAAACTGACCCAAGTGGTCTTAAATGGTACCGACATTATTTGTAGACATATAAGGTCAGTTATTTGGAAAACTGACCCTATAGAGATACACTACAAGGAAATTTATTTTAAGAAAACCGACCCAAGAGGTCTTAATTGGTACCCATGTTTTTTGTAGACATATAAGGTCATTTATTTGGAAATCGGCCCTATAGAGATACACTACAAGGTCGATTATTTTAAGAAAACCGACACAAGAGGTCTTAAGCGGTGCCCGCATTTCTTTGCCGACATATAAGGTCAGTTATTTGGAAAAATGACGCTACACGTAGTGGCGTTATTGGCCAAAAATGTAGTAGTGCATAGAGGTTGAAATAAAATTTGTTGATCTGCCATTAAGTACAAGATGTGAGCTTAATTTTTGTTAAAGTGATTATTGAGACCGATTCCTTACAAGGTCAAAATATCTTTTCAGTAATCCAAAAGAAAATCCTAAGATAAATAGGTGGTTCATGGAGATAAAAAGAAAATCAAGGAGAGTTGGGCCATTATGCATGTTGATAGAGAGTGCAACCATGTGGCATATAAGCTTGCTAAGAACCATATAAATAATAAGTTATTTTATCTACTTTTGTAATCCCTCTAAGGAGATTGTAAATCAACTTAGGGTGGAATTATGTGAAGGTAGTAGTACTACCGATTTTATTTTTGAATCGTGTAATCAAGATTGTAATCATTTAAGGATTTTACTTGCATCAGGAGGGTGAGACGAATAAAAACTTCCTGACTCCCCCCACCAAAATAAGATACACATGAGATTCCATTCTCATCACATGTACAAATACAATTCTCATTGTATTCATTCCACTTCAGATTCATTCACACATATATGCAAATATACGCACATCATTCACATATTCATGTATAAACAATTCACTTTCATCAAATTTGAAGTTGCAAAAAGTCATAACCATCACATGTATTTAAAAATAGTGACATCAAACTTCAAAAAACTCATATTTTATCCTAATCAAATGTGAAATGGACTTCCTTAATGAAGGATGGTGCCCACTCTTCTCATATCTCATCCATCTCTTCTTTTATAAAGGGCTTTGTATGTCAAACATTAGCAAAGAGAATGACATAATCCAAGACTTTGATCTGATTTTTCTGTATTATCAAATGAGACTATTTACTTATGACTCAAGACGTTATACATTACCTTTTGTATGCGATCAAAGTCTTGTGACACCTATTTGACAATCAACTCCATATTTCACATCACATAGTATCCATATGCCCAATTATTATTTTGTATGTAGCACTATAAATTTATAGTTATGTGAAATGTCAATAAATAAAAGTAACGGTAGTTGACATATGTATGCATTGGATTCAAAAAACTATCTTGACATTCTTCCAAGTTAATAATTTTTATCTTTATTCAACTCTCATTGGACCTATTTGAATAATTTTATACCCCCATAATTTAAAGTAAACCATTCAATTAAATTAGTAAATAGTCATGTAATGATGCATGCATTAATATATTTTGATGGATACATTTTTTACTTATGCTACTACGGACACTTTTTTTGTGTGCCCCCCTCTCCCTATTTTTTTATGTGAAGGATCTAGATAATAGGAAGCTAGTATCTCAGGGACAATTACCGACAACTCCTAATTCTTTTTACTGAGTGGAAAGAAAGCAAACAAAAGAAACTCAACTTTCACACTGAAATGTAATCATAAATCTAATTATGAGCAAAGTGTATGAAACTTATTTAACATTGAAAGGAGCTATAATCACATCTTTTTCTCTATGTACCAAGATATTGAAATGTGGTATAAAAGATAACACTTGTAGAATTTTGGTTTTTATTATGGAACTAGAAATGCCATACTAATTAATGCTAACTGTCAATACATCGTACATAAGTAGTTGCAAAATGTATATGTATGGATTGATATATAAGAACAAAATTCAACAAATATTTTCACATATATAATATGAGGTATTTAGTCATATGATACCATAATATCAAAAGTTTAATCAAGATTGGATTCAACCAATCATAACTAAATATCTCCATATTATCTGTCAAAAAAACTAGTATCGTGATCTTCACATGCAACATCCTCCTGGATACAGACCATCATAATCGACCCTTCTTCTAAATTTTATAACAATATTACCAAATATCTACATTTAGGACCTAAAGAGTTGAATAGGTCATTTGCAATCCAAGCAATTAATTGAGGAGAAACTAGAGGAGGAACTCTAAGGGTCTTATTACAAATATGATCTATGTGTATTCTTATATTAGTTTCTCATTATATACACAAATATAAAAGAACCACAAATACAAATGTGATGTAAATTTATCATAAATTCTCATAGATAACTCCAGCTTTGGGCCACACAACCATGTCGCCTTCTACATCCCTATAGTGTCATGCTCGGGGTGGCCACATGGAAGTGATGTCTATTTCCAGTGTGGATAGACAAGCTTGATAGTCATAGGAACAACATTGTTAGACATTGGAGCACCATGAATCTTGTCACCTAGAAAGGGTGGGAAAGTGTCGCCTAGTGCAATGACCTAGAAGCTAGGTTATAGTAATGCAATATGGCATGACCTCAATGCCTAAAATTTGTATATAATGTTATATATACCCAAAAATAACATATTTTAAATTCACCTGAAAAACTATTACATCACAAAAAAACTTATAGTTTATGTGCCTACATGTTCCATGGGATTACTATCAATCACCTTTGTATGAGGAGGGTCCACCTTATAAGAAGAGTAACATGACTGAGGTATTGTTTAAAGAGGTTGAGACTGAAAGGCCTGAGACTATATCATTGTTTCTTCTATTCTCTTTGCTACTATATCTTCTCAAATTGTAACAATTTGCCTTTCTTGATAGATCTATGATTTTTATCTAACGTGCCAAAAACAATCTTATAGACTCCATCCCCAATGGCACTAACAGATCTAGGAAGCTCTAGAGTATCTAGAACAACCATCAATTCATCCCTTTGGCCATCAAGGATGAACTTCGTTTCTTTTCTTTACATTACTCATCGAGCTCCTTCGAATAATCACAAGTGGTAACAGGTTAGTAAAACATAACAATCAAGGTCATAATGAACATTCACTATGAGAGATGAATTTTACCATTTTTTTCATCTACCTTATTTGTTGTGGGGCTGGTTATTTCCCTATGTCATCTTGCCCTCACATCTATCCACTTCTCATGACGTGGTAGAGGTGCAGGAGTAGTAGATGAGTTAGTTGACCCAGGAGTTGGCTTCTTAGTAAAATACAGTGATGACAAGAATAAGCAATTGGACACAACTTGTGGTTGTGCAAATTATTTGCATGCCTTTCTTTTTTAGCATCATGTATGGCTGGGTTAATCCATAAAATATGTTAATTACACAATACATTGAATTCATATGATTATTCCTAAGAATGCATTTTAAAGGAGGCTTTTTACGTTGAATTCATGAGTTTGCCTTGAAGAAACAAATGATTCCCACACATCTTATCATGATAGGCCCATTGCTTAGAGATAGGCTTCTTCCTCTTGTCTCTCATTATGTAATCTCTAGTTATATTTGTCCTATAATTCCTCAATATTCTCACACGGTGTTGCAACACATTTTTATGATGTACAATGCACATCTAGCATATATAATTGTGATAAAAAAATAAAAAATGACATATAAAACATTTAAGTAAAATGAAAACCCCTAGTATTGGTTGGATCAAGATCATTTAATATTCCTTATGTGTGATCTTTATGTCTATATTTGTTAGTGTCAGCTTCAACATTTTCACTTGGCAAGACAACTGAGAATGGAATGGAGTCATCATTCTTTTCTTAGAACTCTTCTTCATATGTAGGATCTACAATGAACCACCTTTTCTTGTGAATAAGGTCTTTCCTTTTTTGATTTGCAGGATCATCGATATAGAACACTTGATTTACATGTGATGCAATGATGAATGGTTTACACTTCTCAACAATCTTTGCAAAATTCACTAATGTGAAATTTAATTCATTCTCTACAATTTCTTTTTTTAGTACCAACCCAATTACTCTTATAGACGAGAACTCTAAAATATGTGCAGTAAAAATTTGAGTTGTCTTCAACGACACTATAATAAGATATTTTAACTTCACGTGGACTCTTATCCCTCAAGGTAGAAAAAAAAATGAAGATGCTTAAAGGGTGACCCCATTGTTTTGGGCGAGAATCTTATCATCTTGACATTTTGTGTAATATGAAAATCCATTTATGTCAAATCTTTCATAAGATATAGCATTCATTTTTGGTTTAAAGTTAAGTCATTTGACATTTTCAACAACATTATTTGATGTTTGAGATACTTGATGTAAGACTTTATCACAAACCACCTAATAAATATCGTATTATGTTCTCTAGCAAGCCACATGGAACTTACTTGAGGATATTTTGTCTTGACAAAATCGGTGTGTTTTGTGATATAAATATCAACTAAATCATTATTGTATAGAGCACACAAGCGTTCTTGTTCCCATAGCTCATGACTAATTACCTCCACTCGTTCTCCTAAAGTCCCTTTGTTGGAATAAGCACCCATATTCTTTGCATTGACAAGATTTTCATTACAACTCAAGAAGTCATTGCAAACGTCCATAACCTCCCCGGCCACATAACCCTCAATAATAATCCCTTCAGGTGGATAATTGTTTCAAACATCACCTTTAAAAAGACTCACGTACCGTTGAAAAGGATACATCCAATTCAAGAAACCTAGACCCAACATTTTCACTTCCTAGTTAAATAGATAACAAGATGTACCATGATAGTATAGAATGAAGGAGCAAAATACATCTCAAGTTGGTACATGCTAACAAACACTTCTCTTTGCAACTTATCAAGATTCTCAGGAGCAATAACTTTTTTGCATAGAGTGTTGAAGAAGAAACACAACCTCATGACTGCAAACCTTACATGCTTTGGGAGTATAGATCAAATAGCCATGGGCAATATTTGATGCATTAGAGTGTGACAATCATGAGATTTTGATCCTACATTGATATTAATCTTTGGATATTGGAATCATATTTGTGTGGTATCTTAACATTAAGTAAGAACTCACAAAATGTTCTGTTCTCCTCTCTAGACAATGTGTAACAAGAAGGATGTCTAATTGTTTTTTCATTACTACTAACTTATGTTTCTGGTCCTTTTTTATACCCATTTCACATAGGTCCATTCTGGATTTAGTGTCATCTTTAGTCTTACCTGGTATATTCAATAGAGTACCAATGATTCTATCATAGACATTTTTCTTAGCATGCATGACGTCAATAATATGCCTAACTACCAAAGAACTCTAATAAGGAAGATCCCAAAATATTGGCCTCTTCTTGAATACAGATTTTTGACTACGTGTGCAAATAGTACATTGTGATTTCTTAGAAAATGGATAGACAATTTATTTTACTCTTTCATAAACATCCTCCCTTAATATAGGTTTTGTAGCACTCCATTTCTCGTGTCGAGTCATCAAATGCTTCGTGTAACCTTTGAAAGGATGCACTTTTGGAAGAAACCTTCAATGAACAAGATACATAATCTTTTGGTCATATTTTAGTCCTACTGAATCAGTGTTCGCCTCACATATAGGGCATACTTTGGAATCTTTTAATATTGTCTTTAGAAAAAATCCCATATGATAGAAATTCATTTATAATGTAAAAAAACATAGCATACAAACAAAAGTCTCTCAATGTGAAGCATAATAGGTCATCAAACCTTCTCCCTAGAGTTTCTTTAAGTTATCAATTAAAGGTTCAACAAAAACATCGATACCATTACCATTTTTTTGGGTCCCGATATCAACAACGACATCATGTGTGACGTCCCCGGATTTTCTAAAACATAATCTGATGTGTGACGTTCAAATTGAAAACCCTCACCTTAGAATCCCAATTTAAACACCCAACACTAGGCTAAGAAGAAGAAAATCAGAGGAAGTCAGAAGGAAACAATCAGTAGCACATGCACATGAACAATAATAAAACCATACAACACTTGTTCACCATTAACGATATAATTACAAAATGAATTGTTACATCATTTGATATTACATATTGAATAGCAAACTTTACATATACATGTACTACCACTAAACTACAAGATCTTAAGACAACATGTCCACCTGTACATCATCTCGCTACACAACTCTCAACTATCCTTGTTCTTCAAGATCATATGTCGACAAACCTAAAACAAAAGATTACATATAGTACACGTCAGCAAAATATTCAAGAATATTGTACTAAGTATGCCTATGTGTCTTTTATATACCTCTCATCATATCTTGGCAATAAGATAAAACTAATACTTGGCAGTTATAAAGAAATATAAGAAAAACCATATACCTGCACAAAGATGTTCATTAACAAAAGAGAACACATATTTTAAGCACATTTTCCATTATATCATCCATGCATTTACTACCTGAGAGTTGAATGCATTAAGGCCTTTATGATCACTACCAAAGAGTTAGATCATATGTACAATGTGAGCACTACCAAAGAGTTAGGTCACTTCCAAGCACACTGCCAAAGAGTTAGTGCTTTCATATGTAGAATGTGACCACTACCAAAGAGTTAGGTCACTTCCAAGCACACTGCCAAAGAGTTAGTGCTTTCATATAATGGAACATATATATTATATTTGATGTGTTCATAGCAGTAAGTATGGAAAATCAAGCTACATATCATACAAGAACAATCATTTCAATCAATACCTTATGCCAAGTATTTACAACCATATAACACAGGCATACTATATATTAAGCCAATTAAGAGGTAATGGAGTACCTTGATCAAGAGACAAACCTAATCACCATGTATTCTTCAGGTCAACTCTAACCTTGGTCATCTATGGTTAAGACAAGATCATATGTACCATCATTAGGTTCTCATCATCTCAACCCTAGTTATGATTCATTTTAGGGTTTAGCTTTGTCATTAGGGTATTCTCATAATTACTTGTATTGTTGTCTTAGATTTATCTTACTAATTTCATATTCCAGATTAGTATACGTAATCTAAATATTAGGTTTTGTATCATTACTTAGACATATTAAACCTAGGTTACATGTATTATTCAAATTAGGGTTTCATCCCATGTATTAGGGGTGCTCTTCATATAACATGAATTTTCATGTATGAGACTAATATCAAAGTAATATATTAAATTCCAGTTACTGATATGAGGGCATTCTGTAAATTCCACAATTTATTGAGCATGTAAATATTTATTACATTTTATTCATGGTTAGTAGCCCTAATTATCCATATGGAGCAAATTACATGCTTTTGTGCATTAAAATGACCATATCTGACATCATATGCATTATAAACATGATTATGAACTTATTGACATTTTTCCATAATTTTATATCATCATTTGATATTTATTTTTCATGAACTAAGCATTACACATCTTAGCTGATATCACTTATATTAAAGCATTAAAAGGCTGATATTATGCCATATTGTTCTACGCATTTTTCTAAACATTTTGGCGCCTTATTTGTAATTTTTGGATAAAAATACAAATTTCTATGGATTATCTAAGATCTGTAAATTTGTAAGGATTTACCTTTTTGGGCAAATCAGAGGCCGCCACATCAACCCCATGTGCGGCTCTTCTCTTCTCACTGGGACCCGCCTGGTCTGGGTTTAGTGTTGGATCAGTGGATTCAAAGATCCGCTTGCCCAATTCGGCTCTGCCCCGCTCTTCTGGTCTCATGTCTGGGTCCTGCACGAGAACTGAGTTCTCTGCTAACGACCACAACTGCAGATGACCTACATCGGTGAGTAATCAGTGGTGTCACCGTGCTCCAACCCGTCTCCTAAGGTTACCATCAAGTTCGGATACCTCTTCCAGACCTTTGCGATTACTCGCACTTGAGTGTTCGGCTCTAGACCTCCTTCTCCATAGAGTCGATGCCGCCTGGACTTGGCTGCGGTGAGGGAAAGAGGCAATTTGCCTCTGCTCAACCTCGTATCAATGTAAAGCTTTAGAAACCTCTGATGAACCTCCACAAACTCGTTCCTCTTCTTGATTGCCCCTGAGAGCATCTCCTTCTGCCCCAACGAACACCACAACCTTCTCCATTAAAGTGACTCCTCCGCCCATACATGCCGAAGATGGAGACAAAAAGGGGTGGATGCATGGGTTCCTCTAAGTATATGGATCATTTTCCCCTCCCTTCATTCTTCCTAACACGATGCTCCCACCTACTACTTGGTTCTATTCCTTCTCATTTCTTACTACTGTCGAGACTGGAGAGATGGAAAGGATGAGGAGGTCAGTTCTTCCTCCACCCGCCACCAGTGGGAACAAGTAAGGGGTCAATTTGTTTCTCTCGTCAAGGCACATAGGTCTTGACACTCAAAAATGTGCATTTGCCCATGATCCACAAGCACCATGGCATAGTGGTCGTTGGCTGTTGTCAGGGAAGTAACTGCAAGGTTAGAGAGAGCACGAAAACTGTAACGCCTCCCCGGATTTTGATTTCTCCAAACCCTATTGGGAATGAGAGGTCAGATTCCGAAAACATCATCCAATCATATCAGAGAGCGATGCGGAAGCGAAATATGCATACATGAACATACAACCATAACATACTCAACATTCACATGTATATTAAACAAGATGAATTATTACAAAATGATTTACATTTACATAATTGAAGAAAAGTTTATAAGTCTATGAACATGTATGCTAACAGGATCTACACAATAGGTACAACCTGGACAACTGCTCACTCCCATCTGTTATCCCATGCTATCTCTGAACCTAAAACATACGTGAAACAATGAATCAACACACAAGGTGTTGTGTACGTGGGTAGAAAGATACATACTAATATGCTTGCATAATTGAAATAATCTTGAGAAAGAAAGAGTAAAAGACAACATTATTTAAAGCGATAATCAGGTAAACACATTTTTAGATGCCTTTTGATGCATTTGTACTACTAAGTGGTGTCACACTTCATTTTTCCCCACCCCTTGGGCTATGGGGACCGAGTGTCGACCTTATATTCAGAGGGGAGAGAGAGATGTCGCACTTCATTTTTCCCCGCCCCTTGGGCTATGGGGACCGAGTGCCGACCTTATATTTAGAGGAAGAGAGAGTGAGAGGATTGAGGGGGAGAGAGAGAGAGAAAGAGCATATATCCACTCAGTAGCTACAAACCATCTATATTCTTTTATATTCTGTAATGTTTTGCGGAGCATATACTACTAATACACATCCCAGAATTTATATGCAAACACAAGCATCCAAAGTACATCATATCATTATGCATTCATGAAAACTAGTCTTATACTTAATAAATCCCACGTACCAGAGTTCAGAGATTCCTATTTACATTCTGGATCATCTACATATCTGGTCAGCACCTGATTAAATATAATTGAGCATCATTAATACATGATCATCATTATTCTTAGCATATTTTGGTCCAAATTAGGGTTTAGTCAAAATTTGGGTTCAAACTAGTCTTAACTAATTTATGATATTTTTGTAATGATCTAGAGGTCATTATTTAGGTCTGGTTCAATTTTCATAATTTTTTGATGATCGGTCCATTTTCTAAATTTAAAATGAGGATAAGAGCCATTAATTAATCATTAATTAGAAAATACCTATTATTCCATCAAAATAATCAGATCAATGGTTATCTTCGGTTTCCACATGATATTAGGGTTCAAGGGTACTTTAATCAGATTTAATTTCCATTATATGCTAACTATATTATTTATTTGAGCCCTAAAAGTAGTATGGTCATCATAATTAGAAATCATCTACAAACCATTAGCAAAAGTCTGATCTACATGTTTAAAGATATAGAGACTGTTTTTGTGAATATGTAGGTATTTTTGGGGAATTTATAGGACACTGGAGCTATTTTTCATGATATTTCCAAACTCTGGTCTAATCCTGAGAAATTAAAAGCATTTTACCTTGAGGGGTCCCACAACCAGAGGTGTCAGCCTCTAGTTGGTCCATGTTGGCCGGCCACCTCCTCAAGTCACGCCCAGCTCCTTTGGAGTCACGGTTTGGTCTAGTTCTTTAAGTAACCCTAGCACTGACCCGGTCTAGCAAAGATTAGGGCCGGTTCAGCGAGAGTAGGAAGGGAGGAGGGAAAGTGGGTTCCAGATCTTGCGAGAAATATCCCCTGCGACCACAAGTTTCCCCAGATGCCCAGTAGATGATGGGTCAGTTTCCTTGGAACTGAACGGCGCCGCCATGACCTGTTGAAAGAGAGGAGGTTGGGGGACCAAGACACGGACCTTCTATGACAATCTGAAAGCACCCATGAGCAACCTGGGGGTCTGCGGCTCTCGTAGACCTATTTGCAGAGTGTGGAGATGCACAGGGAGCAAAGCCCCAATCTAGCGGAGCTTTCTCTACCACCGATCCAAGTTGGCGATCAGCAGGATGTTTCTGGTCACCGATGGCTACCCACGACCGGCAATCTCCCCACAACAACGAGTATTCATCCTCCAGCCTTCAGATCTCTGCAGCGATGTTGCCTCACACTACCACATTCCTCTCGTACGGCATGGTAGCAGCTCACGCTTGAAGCAGCGCCAGAGCAGTCATGGTAGGGCTAGGATCATAGCACCTTGTTCACGGTGTCAGAGATGAGGTGCATTGTGCATTGAAGAGTAGACGACCCTCAATCTTCTATTTCGAGCATTGGAGGTCAGAGGAACCTACGTCCACCAGAACTTCTTCAACCCACGGCGGCAGTCGCGCGCGAGGACTCAAGGCTCGCGTGGGAGACTGGTAAAGAAGACGGGCAAAATCATGGGTCAAGGCCTTAGCAGATCTAGCCAAGGAAATCACAGACCGGCCAAGCTAGGGAGGCCAGGTGAGCTGGACCGGTTGCTAAAGTCCAACGCCTACATATGCCAGCCAGGACACATGGCGCAATTTGATTGGCCACTAAGAGGTAAAAATCTAGAATATATGCAGTTCTTCAATAAATTGTAGAAAATAGTCTACTTGTCAGAAAAATACAAATAAGGTACCGAAATGTTCAGAAAAATAAGTAGAATAGCATGGGACCATAATATCAGTCCTTTGTCGCACTAATAATAGTGATATTATGTAAGATGTGAAATGCTCATATGATGGACAATAAATATCAAACGATACTCTAAAATTATGATAACATGTCAGTAAGTCTATATTCATGTTTATAATGCATAGAATATCAGTTATGATCATGTTGATGTATGAAATCATATAATTTGCTCAATATGACTATTTAGGGCTGATATCCCTAAATAAAATGTAATAAATACATGCATGCTCAATAAATGATGAGATTTACAGAGTAAGCTCATATCAGTATATGGAACCTCAGTTTTAATTATGAGATCATAATGATAAAAAGAATCCATGTTATATGAAGATGAATCTTAATACAAGTTATAAAACCCTAACCTAGGTTAATGATGTAACCTAGGGTTATTATGTGCACCAAAAAGGATATGGAACCTAATATTCAGATAATGAATCACAATCTGGAAAATGACATCAGTAAGATAAATATAAGACAATAATACAAGTAAATGTTTGAATATCCTAATGAGATAATATAAACCCTAATGAACACGACTAGGGTTAAGATGATGAGAATCTGATGATAGTATGTGGTTTTGTTATTAACCAGGTGATGACCAGATATCTAGATGAGCAAGAATGATTAGAAATATCTGAACTCAGGTACGTGGGATTTATTAAGTATAAGACTAGTTTTTTGGTTGCATATGATATGTGATATCTTGAATGCTCGTATTTGGATATGATTGCTTGGTTGAACTATTATGAGTTATACTTCGCCAAATCTAATAGAACTTAAAATGAGTATGATGGGTTGTAGCTACTAGAGCACATAGCCTGGTGTGGATGTATGTTGCCTAACATGGATGTATGATTCCTTGGCCCATGTTAGATGTATGATGATACTATATTGCCCACACTAGATGTAAGTCAAGTGCAAGTATGAGTAGTACAACCGCATCAAAGTGAAAGCAATAAAAGGAATGTTTACCTGATTATCGCTTTAAATAATGTTTTCTTTTACTCTTTCTTTCTCAAGTTATTTTATTTATGCAAACATATTAGTATGTATCTTTCTACCCACGTGCACAACACCTTGTGTGTTGATTCGTTGTTTCACGTATGTTTTAGGTTCAGAGATAGCATGGGAGGAAAAGTACAGGATGTGAGCAAGTTGTTCAGGTTGTACCTATTGTGAAGATCCTAGTTAGCATACATGTTCTTAGATTGTAGAATTTTCATTCAATATGTAATTGTAAATCTTGTGTAATATTTCATGTTGTATAATATACATGTTGAATGTTGAGAAATGTTATGGTTGTATGTTCATGTATGCGTATTTTTCTTCCGCATCGCTCTTTGATATGATTGGATGATGTTCTCGGATTCTGACCTCTCATTCCTAATAGGGTTTGGAGAAGTGAAAATCCTGGGACGTCACAAAAACCCTAGATCTCCAATCCCAAGGCCTGAGTGAATCCCTTACTTGAGCCCATTTGTGGCTTACTCAAGTTGATGGCCCCAAACACCATATCATATATGGATGGTTGAGATTTGGCCACACAGACATAGCCCAAACCAAGGGGTGTGTGACGCTGATATATAGCCATAACTTAGGTCTATAAACCATCAATCATTCACATTATTTTAAAACATTAAAACCTACATAATTTCTTCTAGGAATATCCAATTACCACCAAATTTTAACCATAGCTTCCTCACAACCCAAACTACCTTGTAGACAAATTTTGTGTCAAAACTCAATTGTTCAATCATCCACTTAAATACCTCAAACGACATCAAAGATAGGGGTCTTAATCATGATATCAACCTCAATCAACACACAAGCTTTTCCAAAACACTTAGCACTCCCAAACAACACAACATGCATGACTTCACTTATGTCATTAGACATTTAAGGATTCCAAAAGTCCACTCCATCACATCCTGCACACCTTAAAAGAAATTTTGTCCTCCAAATCAAGCCAAAATCCAGTCCATCACATCATTTACATCTTAAAGAAATTTCATCCTCAAAATTCATACATACTATTACTCCAAAAGTAACAAACCAAAGGTCTGCGACCACATGTAGGAAGCCACTCTAGGTGCATTATATCCACACAAGATATCTAAAGCCATGTATCCAAATTACTTATAAGAGTTTTTAGTAATATCTTCGGTGAGCCCCTCAACATATAACATAATTTGGATACTTAGGCGATGTGATGCCACGTTTCATATCTTAGGATTTACATTGTCATTTTATCCATGCATAAGGATTCTATCAATGCATTTATTGTTGACTCAAGGTCAATTAGGTCAATGTTGACTCACATATAAATTGACTAAACCCGTGTTTTGATGATGACTAACCATTCCACATATTGGTGTCCAACATCTCTACTTGAATGATTTCAGATTAGGTATAGTCACACTCCAATTGCCCTAACTTGCGCATATCAAATTGGAGAAAAGACAAGTCAAAGTCATAAAAGTGCACATTTTTGTAATATGATGTAAATCCATTAGAATCATGTTGTAAATCACTTGTAATGATTGTATGACTTATAATTAAGCTTAGAAAAAATTAGGAGCACTTAGATTGAATGTTAGATCACTTTAGATGCAATTTTGAAATTGATTACAGGCACTTTGTCGGTCGAGTTTCCCAGCCTGAAAACTCGACCGATCATCCTTGATCAATTTTCTAGAGATTGCATCGGTCGATTTGTGTTTACACAGAACTCGATTGATCAAGTAACTGACCATTTCAATTCCTAATGGTCAGTCGAGTTTTGTCAGGACAAACTCGACCGATCATTTGAGTATTGGCCTTGTCGTTTACTTGATCGGTCGAGTTACCCATATAGAAACTCGACCGATTGCACTGTACAGAAAAGTGTAGAAAAGTTATTGTAACTATTTTTTAGTTGAAACAAGTGAAAATAGATCTTTTGCAAGCCACAAAATGGCTAGTTTTCGGCCCCAAGTGTTCCCAAAGGCTAAGAGGCATCCCCAGCTATAAATAGGACCCCTTGGGCTTCATTCCAAGGTTGAGCATTCAATGCAAACTCTATACGAGGTTCCTATTCCATAGTTGAGTGCTTCCTACAACCTCCTCTCTTTCTCTAAGCTTAATCACTTGCTACATCCATTAGAGTGAGTAGGAAATCTGTGAGAGAGATAGTCCTACATGTATATCTTGTGAGGCTCTCACTTTCACCACCTCCACATATCTCATTTCAATCATGAAGATGAAGGTTCTCTCTCTTGGCTAAGAGAGGTGAAGAAGAACGAGGGAAGGTGTCCCTTGGTGGAGATCAAGGCTGAAGACTTGGAGCTAGAGTGGGTAAGCCCTTTGTGAAGGCAGAAGACTCCTTTCTCAAGTGGGTAAGTCCTTGGTGGAAGCTTCTCTGAGTGAAGGTGAAGTAAAAGGCAGAAGATCCAAGAAGAGTGGGTAATTCCTACAAGGCTGAAGACTTGTGCAAGAGTAGGTAAGTCCTTGGAAGAAGGCGGAAGACTCCTTGCAAAGTGGGTAAGTCCTTGGTAAGGTTGAAGACTCTTTTTATTGGATAGGTAAGTCCTTTGTTTGGTCATTTATTGTAACTCTTATGAATGAATATAATAATGAAATGGTTAGGAAATCCTAGAGGTTGACCTCTCTAGGTAATTGGACTGACATACTTCTAGTTTGAAGTGTGGAACCACTCTAAATATCTTATCTACTTGTGTTTGCTCAATCTCTCTCATCCTTGCTATGAATGTTTTAGTTGCACACAAATTTCCTATTTAGCAACCTTATCTTGTGATATATCTTGAAGGTTTAATGAGTTTTTTTAAGTGCATTCAGCTCTATTCACCCCCCCTCTAAAGCATCTAATCACCCATCTAGGATCCAACAATTGGTATCAGAGTGGATCTTCTCCAAGCATACATCAACAAGTAGGAGAAGATGGGTAACTACCAAGGAGGGAGATACTCGATCTGCCTTCCAATATTTGATGGGAGCAATTTCCTCTATTGGAGAAGGAGACTTCAATTCTACATCCAAGGATCAAGTATTGAGATGTGGAAAATGGTGAACAGCTCATACATGCTACCAAAGACAAAGATTGAAGAATGGAATGAAGCTACCTTGAAGAAAGCAACCTTGAATGCTAGAGCCATGCACATCCTCTATGCCTCCATGACCCCCACCGAGTTCAACCGGATTTCTTCATGTGAAACAGCCTATGAGGTATGGGGAAAGCTATGCATCACCTATGAGGGGACGAATCAAGTGAAGGAAAGCAAAGTCTACATGCTCAAAGGGATGCTTGAGAACTTCAAGATGAAAAAGGAGGAGAGGATAGCAAACATGTACTCAAGGCTCAACACCATTGTGAATGGTCTTGATGTTCTAGGACATCCTATGTCTAGTGGAGAAATCAACTCAAAGATCCTTAAAACTCTCCCCAAGAGGTGGGAACCCAAGGTGACTTCCATTGAAGAATCAAGGTCTCTTAGGGATATTCCTATTGAAGAGCTCATTGGAAATATACAAGAACATGAAGCCGCACTTTACAAGAGGGAGGAAGTAGAAAGACAAGAGAAGAAAGAGCTAATGAGAATGAAGAAGGCTGAAATGAAGGCTCAAATTGAAGCTATCATGGAACAAGTCTCTCGATCCTCTCATGTTGAAGAAGATGCCATGTACTCCAAGGGTAGATTCTACAAAGTCAAGTCCTCCTCCATTCGGTGCTTTACATGTGGAAAGAAGGGTCACTACAAGGAAGATTTCCCACAAGGCAAAAAGATCCATCTTCACAAGAAGAAGGAGAAATGGCACTCAAGCTCAAGTGGCTCCTCCAACTCAAGCTCAAGTGAAGATTCAAGTGAAGGATCAAGCTCAAGCTCTAGTGATGAAGGAGAATGCCATTTTTCTCTTATAGCATCAACAAGTAAGGACTTAAGTGTGGTAAATCTAAACTCTTTAGATAAAGAATCTTTGATTGCTATTATTTATGATACTTGTGCCTCTCTTAAGTCTTTTAAAAGGAAAAACAAAAAGCTTGCTAGAATTGTTGATAATTTGCATGTAGAATTAAATGATCTTGAACATGCTACTTCTTGCTTGCTTGATGATAAAAATGCTTGTCTTAGCCAAGTAGACTCTCTTAAACTTGAAAATGCTAGTTTTCTTTATAAGATTAGATTTCTAGAAGCTCAACCTCTCATGCCTAGTTCTAGTGAAGAGCATACTTTAATTGTTGATTCTCTCATGCATGATATTGATGTTATTAAATCTGAAAACAAGGAAAAGGATTTTGTTTTGCAAGAATTAGAAACAAAAAATGCCTCCTTGCTTGCTAAAATCAATGTGCATGAATCTTGTTCTAGTTATACTAGTAGAGAGAATGATGTTTCTGCTCTTCATATTGATAGAGATTCTTATTTAACTAAAGCTCTTTGCTTAGAAAATGATCTTGTGCATGCTAGAGATAATATCAATCATTTGTCTTCTACTGTTACTTCTCGTATGCATGATAATAATAGTTTGAGATCTTCTTTGCAAAGATTCTTAGTTGGTAAGAAGAGCCTTAATGATATCCTACACCATACTACTAAACAAATTGGTAGACATCGTCTAGGGTATGATGGTAGTCAAAGGAACAACAAAGGTAAAGGACATCCAATATTCCATAGAGAATCCTCTAATTCTAAGACTATGGGCACATGCAACTATTGCAATGATTTTGGTCATTATTATACTTGTTGTCCTCTTAGGAAAGCACCCAAGAGCAATAGGACTTGGGTTGCTAAACTAACCCCTCCGGACCCAAAAACATGATTGGGGACCATTTCATCTTTCTTCCTGTAGATACTTGCAAACAGATTGACTTGAGCTATTGAATCACAAATTGACTTCTCAATCCACATGAAGGAAGAAAGGTGATATGTGTACAGGGTGACAACAAGTGGAAAAAAGAATGGTAAGAACAAAGGTAATGTTTTCTTTCTTATAACCATTTCTAACTTATTTTTGATAAGTTTGTGTGCACTATACATATGGTTTTTGAGTCAAAAGTGGTATTTTGTGTTTCTTTTCACACTCTTGCTCAAAAACTATTTCTAATGCTTTTATAGTGCATTACTAACTTGCTTAGACATGTTTGGATATGGTTTGTTTTTTAGCATGCCTCTAAATATGTTTTTATGATATATATGTGCTTTTTGACAGCTTCTCTATCGGTCGAGTTTTCCCTATTTGAAACTCGACTGATAGGCACCAATGGGTGTTGCCAACAACTGTCATTGGTTGAGTTGTCAATGCACAGAACTCGACTGATAGCACTGTGCACAGAATATACTTTTGGCTTATTGAATGAGAATTTCCCTCTCAACTAGATTTTCTCAACCAATAGCTTATTCTTTGGAACTCTCATTTGGTACCCTTATATATGCATATTGCCATGTTCTAAATTGCCTATCTTGCTTACAACTCTATCTCTCTAATTTCTCTAAATTGGTATATCTATATCTTGCAATTTCTTGCTTTGAGTTGTTTTGCAGGTTTTGATGATGATCTCTTTGGATCTCTTAGTTGTGTCTAAAATTGCTTTCATTGTACTCTAACTTGCTACATCTATCTAGATGTATAACGTGTTTTTATACAACCTTGAGGTTCTTAGTGGTGATCATTTTTTGGTAATGATGCATATTTGTTAGTGAGTTATATCCTTTCATGCTTCTAAAATTGCTTATCTCTTTGTTTGGATATATCTCTACATCTACTCATAGCTTGCTTTATCTTGTGTATCCTTTGATATCTCTTTCTATGATCTAGATCCTACTAGTAGTCCTAACTTGTGATAACATCTACTAGTAGTTTATATACATGTAGTTCTAACCTTCTTCATAATTGGCATCTTTGCTCATCTATATGCTATTCTTGTATCTTGTCTCATACTTGCTCAAGCTTGTTCCTTGAATTGCATATCTACTATCTTGAGTTGCTTGCATAACATTGTGATGCAGGGTACATAGATCTACATTGTATGTAGAAATTGGAGTATTTTAGGATTTTATGCAGCTTTTTCTCCAGTTTCAGTTTTTGGTGCAAGACAAGTGTTTTTCATGCAGAAACAACCTTCTGAGCAGGACTCATTGCCTCGCGATGAGCTCTGGTGCTTTTTGGGCAAATTCTGTCATCTTGAGGGTCAAAAATTGTGATTTATTTTTTTTCTGCAGCACTTTATCTTGCATTTTGGGTTGTTCAAGTATACGCTTTAACTTGCTTTTCTTTCTATGCTTAGACAAGCCCCTATCTGTGCTCTTGTACTCTCCTTATATATATTTGTGTTATCTCCTTTCTCTTTAACAAGTGATGTTTCTTATTTCTTCATAACCCCACTTTTTGAAATGACAAAGGGGGAGAAAGGTATGTCTTATTTTAAAAGAGGAAGAAGGCATGTCTTTCATGAAGAGGAGAAGTATGTCCACGTAAAGGGGAGAAGACATATATGTGTAGAACGTATATGAGTAGAAGACATAGTATTCTATAAATGTTATGAAAGCTAACCATGCAGGAGAAATAGCATCAGTTGAGGGGGAGTATGAGAACTCCATGCACATCAATTGAGGGGGAGCACATGAGCACAGTCCTATTGAAAACCATAGATTTCTCCAAAGGTATGATTTTACATAAAAGCTTTCAATACATTTATGGAATGATTTTTCATCTTCAAAAAGGGGGAGAATGTTGACTCAAGGTCAATTAGGTCAATGTTGACTCACGTCTAAATTGACTAAACCCGTGTTTTGATGATGACTAACCATTCCACATATTGGTGTCTAATGTCTCTACTTGAGTGATTTTAGATTAGGTATAGAAACACTCCAATTGCCCTAACTTGCGCATATCAAATTGGAGAAAAGACAAGTCAAAGTCATACAAGTGCACATTTTTGTAATATGATGTAAATCCATTAGAATCATGTTGTAAATCACTTGTAATGATTGTATGACTTGTAATTAAGCTTAGAAAAAATCAGGAGCACTTAGATCGAATGTTAGATCACTTTAGATGCAACTTTGAAAATTGATTACAAGCACTTTGTCAGTCAGGTTTCCCAGCCTGAAAACTCGACCGATCATCCTTGATCAATTTTCTGGAGATTGCATCGGTCGAGTTGTGTTTACACAGAACTCGACTGATCAAGTAACTGACAATTTTGATTCCTAATGGTTGGTTGAGTTTTGTCAGGACAAACTCGACCGATCATTTGAGTATCGGCCTTGTTGTTTACTTGATCGGTCGAGTTACCCCTATAGAAACTCGACCGATTGCACTGTACGGAAAAGTGCAGAAAAGTGCTTCTAGCCATTGTGGAGTTGCAACAAGTGAAAATAGATCTGTTGCAAGCCACAAAATGGCTAGTTTTCGGCCCCAAGTGTTCCCAAAGGCTAAGAGGCATCTCCAACTATAAATAGGACCCCTTGGGCTTCATTCCAAGGTTGAGCATTCAATGCAAACTCTTTGTGAGGTTCCTATTCCATAGTTGAGTGCTTCCTACAGGCTCCTCTCTCTCTCTCAAAGCTTAATCACTTGCTACATCCATTAGAGTGAGTAGGAAATCTGTAACAGAGCTAGTCCTACATGTATATCTTGTGAGGCTCTAACTTCCACCACCTCCCCATCTCTCTTTTCAATTATGAAGATGAAGGTTCTCTCTCTTGGCTAAGAGAAGTGAACAAGAACAAGGGAAGGCATCCCTTGGTGGAGATCAAGGTTGAAGTCTTGGATCTAGAGTGGGTAAGCCCTTGGTGAAGGCAGAAGACTCCTTGCTCAAGTGGGTAAGTCCTTAGTGGAAGCTTCTCCGAGTGAAGGTGAAGCCAAATGTGGAAGATCGAAGAAGAGTGGGAAATTCCTATAAGGATGAAGACTTGTGCAAGAGTAGGTAAGTCCTTGGAAGAAGGCGAAAGACTCCTTGCAAAGTGGGTAAGTCCTTGGTAAGGTTGAAGACTCTTTGTTTTGGATAGGTAAGTCCTTTGTTTGGTCATGTATTGTAACTCTTATGAATGAATATAAGAATGCAATGGTTAGGAAATCCTATAGGTTGACCTCTCTAGGTAAGTGGACTAACATACTTCTAGTTTGAAGTGTGGAACCACTCTAAATAGCTTTTCTACTTGTGTTTGCTCAATCTCTCTCATCCTTGCTATGCATGTTTTAGTTGAACACAAATTTCCTATTTAGCAACCTTATCTTGTGATATATCTTGATGGTTTAATGAGTTTTGTTTAGTGCATTCAGCTCTATTCACCCCCCCTCTAGAGCATCTAATCACCCATCTAACATCCAACATTTATCATATAGATAATAACAAGATGTCATCATCATTATATTATGTTATTTGTTACGACATATTCAACATATTCATTATGCACTAATATTAACACCTTGTATGACATATGTAATTAACATGATTCACATCACTTTTAAATTTGGTTACAAACTTTATTAGTGAAAAATATCACTAGATTCATCAACCATAATGTCATCATTATTTATCTATATGGTTAACCATCTATTTTAAGAGATCTATTAGACCATAGCTAGGTTTTCCCTCATGTCATATCCATATGTCAAATCTGAAGATTAGATCACATTCTTACATTTATTACCTCATGGTTGTTCTAAAAAAAACTTATACAAGTGGCTCATCAAACATATATCACAACATTATCTAGTCCAATTGAGGTTATCCTAACCCATATCATGAGGGTAGTGCCATGCTTAGTCTCTATAAAATAACTCAACTCTATGAGTATCTCATATGCATATACTTTATCTTTCCTCTTTTAGTCTAGGTTTCTTGGATTACCTCATTGGCACTAGTGATAGCCTTATAAGCTCTAGCCACATAAGCACAAACCAAAACATGCTATGACATTCTCTTCATTGGTTCTATACTCATAAATCATGCTTACCCAAAACTCTCTTATATACACAACCACTAGATTTCTACAAGGAACCACCAACCTAATCTTGAGGCTTCACAAAAACTAACACATAGTTACCTCCTCCAGGGTCTTGGGACTCTCTCTCCTCACCCAAATGGTAGGTACTCATATTCATGTTCACATATGCACATATAGCCAACCTCTCATTGTCTCTAGGGTTTTGTCCTCGTAAGTACATCTCGGGTTGAACAAAACGATATGAATAATGCATAAAGAAACTCAACTAAATCACTCAAGAGTAGTCTAGTTTAGGACATATCATATCACAAATTTCTCATAATTCTCATATCTTGGAGTTTAGGTTCTCTGACCTTCTCCCAATGGGTCTCACTCTCTCTAAAGTTAACCCTAAAACTGGTCCCAACACAAAAGGTCCTCATTTGTAAAAGAGCTTGAGGCTCATTCAGACTCTTATCCTTGTCTTAACTTAACATATTTTATCTCATAGAATCACACATACTTGCATCATCAAAACTTATCTCAAATCCTCAAAATGAAACTTAAGTCCTCAAAGACAAAATTGGTCATCATAAACCATCTTACATCATCTATATAAAACCTACATCATATCATCAAAACTTATTTCTTCTATTCCAACTATCACATATTCCAACAAGGCTCTAGACATCTAATCTAGAACTATTCTCTCTTGTAGACTGATGTCATTCACTTTCACTTAGGTTACATGACCACCTCCTACTCATGCATGTGTGGGGACACATTTTTTTAATACATCTATGTAATAAAATATTAATTAGTTTTTCTCTGATAAAACAATTGTTAAAGAAAACTATCCAGGTTCGATCTATTTCGAATCAAAACCAAATCCAAAAAACGAGTGTCCCACACATAGTAGAGAGTACAATACCATGAAAACTAGTGACATGGGTGAGAACATGGTGTAGACTGGTGTAGCTACCCAAAGCATAGATACATCATATGTCAAGGGTTTCTCTTCCCTTGATGCACGTCATTTCAAAATAATGCAACATCCCATACCGCTACACTATAAGGAAAGAATGACATCTAAGGACCTGCTATACAGCAAGCACTAGTCTAGACTTAGTTCTCAGACATCTAGGTGCTAACCTAGAGGCTAGGTCAGATCTAGTATCTAAAAGATGGCTAATCTAACCTTAAGGATTTGTTTTAAGTTCAAGGTTCTTTAGTTACAAGTTGCATAATGAGAAAATGTCAAGCTTTGCTATTGTTCATGATTTGATACCATCTGTGACATCCCCAAATTTTCTAAAACTTAATCTGATGTGTGTCATCCAAATTGAAAACCCTCACCTCAGCGAGAATCCCAATTTAAACACCCCACACAAAGCTAAGAAGAAGAAAATTAGAGAAAGTCAGAAAGAAACAATCAGTAGCACATGCACATGAACAATAATAAAACCAAACAACACATGTTCACCATTCAACATATAATTACAACATGAATTGTTACATCATTTGATATTACATATTGAACAACAAACTTTACATATACATGTACTACCACTAAACTAAAATATCTTAAGACAACATGTCTACTTGTACATCAGCTCGCCACACAACTCAAGATCATATGTACACAAACCTAAAACAAAAGATTACATGTGGTACACGTCAGCACAATATTCAAGAATATTGTACTGAGTATGCCTACGTGTCTTTTATATACCTCTCATCATATCTTGGCAATGAGATAAAACTAATACTTGGCAGTTATAAATAAATATAAGAAAAAACATATACTTGCATAAAGATGTTCATTAACAAAAGGTATGATTTTACTTGAAAGCTTTCAATACATTTATGGAATGGTTTGTCATCTTCAAAAATGGGGAGAATGTTGACTCAAGGTCAATTAGGTCAATGTTGACTCACTTCTAAATTGACTAAACCCGTGTTTTGATGATGACTAACCATTCCACATATTGGTGTCTAATGTCTCTACTTGAGTGATTTTAGATTAGGTATAGACACACTCCAATTGCTCTAACTTGCGCATATCAAATTGGAGAAAAGACAAGTCAAAGTCATACAAGTGCATGTTTTTGTAATATGATGTAAATCCATTAGAATCATGTTGTAAATCACTTGTAATGATTGTATGACTTGTAATTAAGCTTAGAAAAAATCAGGAGCACTTAGATCGAATGTTAGATCACTTTAGATGCAATTTTGAAAATTGATTACGTACGCTTTGTCGGTCGAGTTTCCCAGCCTGAAAACTCGACCGATCATCCTTGATCAATTTTCTGGAGATTGCATCGGTCAAGTTGTGTTTACACAGAACTTGACCGATCAAGTAACTGACCATTTTGATTCCTAATGGTTGGTCGAGTTATGTCAGGACAAACTCGATCGATCATTTGAGTATCGACCTTGCTGTTTACTTGATCGGTCGAGTTAACCTTATAGAAACTCGGCCAATTGCACTGTATGAAAAAGTGAAGAAAATTACTTCTAGCCATTGTGGAGTTCCAACAAGTGAAAATATATATGTTGCAAGCCACAAAACGGCTAGTTTTCATTCTCAAGTGTTCCCAAAGGCTAAGAGGCATCCCTAGCTATAAATAGGACCCCTTGGGCTTCATTCCAAGATTGAGCATTCAATGCAAACTCTATGTGAGGTTCCTATTCTATAGTTAAGTGCTTCTTGCAGCCTCCTCTCTCTCTCTAAGCTTAATCACTTTCTACATTCATTAGAGTGAGTAGGAAATCTGTAAGAGAGCTAGTCCTACATGTACATCTAGTGTGGCTCTCACTTCCACCACCTCCCCATCTCTCATTTCTATCATGAAGATGAAGGTTCTCTCTCTCTTCGCTAAGAGAGGTGAAGAAGAACAAGGGAAGGTGTCGCTTAGTGAAGATCAAGGCTGAAGACTTGGAGCTAGAGTGGGTAAGCCCTTGGTGAAGGCAGAAGACTCCTTGCTCAATTGGGTAAGTCCTTGGTGGAAGCTTCTCCGAGTGAAGGTGAAGTCAAAGGCGGAAGATCCAAGAAGAGTGGGTAATTCCTACAAGGCTAAAGACTTGTGCAAGAGTAGGTAAGTCCTTGAAAAGTGGGTAAGTCCTTGGTAAGGTTGAAGACTCTTTGTATTGGATAGGTAAGTCCTTTGTTTGGTCATGTATTGTAAATCTTATGAATGAATATAATAATGCAATGGTTAGGAAATCCTAGAGGTTGACCTCTCTATGTAAGTGGACTGACATACTTCTAGTTTGAAGTGTGGAACCACTCTAAATAGATTGTCTACTTGTGTTTGCTCAATCTCTCTCATCCTTGCTATGCATGTTTTAGTTGCACTCAAATTGCCTATTTAGCAACCTTATCTTGTGATATATCTTTAAGGTCTAATGAATTTTGTTGAAGTGCATTCAGCTCTATTAACCCCCCTCTAGAGCATCTAATCACCCATCTAGGATCCAACAATCACTACCAAAGAGTTAGATCATATGTACAATGTGACCACTACCAAAGAGTTAGGTCAATTCCAAGCACACTGCCAAAGAGTTTGTACTTTCATATGTACAATATGACCACTACCAAAGAGTTAGGTCACTTCCAAGCACACTACCAACAAGTTAGTGCTTTTCATATAATGGAACAAATATATTATATTTGATGTGTTCATAGCAGTAAATATGGAAAATCAAGCAACATATCATACAAGAACAATCATTTCAACAAATACCTTATGCCAAGTATTTACTACCATATAACACAAGCATACTATATAATAAGACAAGTAAGAAGTAATGGTGTACCTTGATAAAGAGACAAACCTAATCACCATATATTTCTCAGGTCAACTCTAACCTTGGTTATCCCTGATTAAAACAAGATTATATGTACCATCATTAGGTTCTCATCATCTCAACCCTAGTTATGATTCATTTTGGGGTTTAGCTTTGTCATTAGGGTATTCTCATAATTACTTGTATTCTTGTCTTAGATTTATCATACTGATGTCATGTTCCAGATTAGTATACATAATCTGAATATCAAGTTCTGTATCATTATTTATACATATTAAACCTAGGTTACATGTATTATTCAAATTAGTGTTTCATCCCATGTATTAAGGGTTCTCTTCATATAACATGAATTTCATGCATGAGACTGATATGAAAGTTACATATTAACTTCTAGTTACTTATATGAGGGTGTTCTGTAAATTCCACCATTTATTGAGCATGTAAATATTTATTACATTTTATTCTGGGTTAGTATCCCTAATTATCCATATGGAGCAAATTACATGCTTTCATGTATTAACATGACCATATTTGACATCAAATGCATTATAAATATGATTGTGAACGTACTGACATTTGTCCATCATTTTATATCATCATTCAATATTTATTATTCATGAACTAAGCATTACACATCTTACATGATATTGCTAATATTAAAGCATTAAAACGCTAATATTTTGCTTCCATATTGTTCTACACATTTTTCTGAACATTTTGGTACCTTGTTTATAATTTTTGGATAAACATACTAATTTCTATGGATTATCTAAGATCTATAAATTACTAGGGGATTTACCTTTTCGGGTGAATCAGAGGACGCCATGTCAGCCCCATGTGCGGCTCTTCTCTTCTCGTTGGGACCTGCCTGGTCTAGGTTTTGTGTTGGATCTGTGGATTCAAAGATCTGCTTGCCCAAGTCGGCTCTGCCCCACTCTTCTGGTCTCGCGTCTGGGTCCTGCGCGAGAATTCAGTTCTCTGCTAACGAGCACTGCCGCAGATGACCTCACCAGCGAGGAATCAGTGGTGTCACCGTGCTTCAACCAGTCTCCTAAGGTTACCATCAAGTTTGGCTACCTCTTCCGGACCAAAGTGGTTACTCGCACCTGAGGGTTCGGCTCTAGAGCTCCTTCTCTAGGGTGTCACTGTCGCCTGGACATGGCAGTGGTGAGGCAAAGAGGCAATTTGCCTCTGCTCAACCTCGTATCGATGTGAAGCTTCAGAATGCTCTAATGAACCTTCAAAAATTTGTTCCTCTTCTTGATTGCCCCTGAGAGCATCTCCTTCTACCCCAACAAACACCACAACCTTCTCCATTAAACTGACTCTGTCGCCCATACATGTCGAAGATGGAGGCAAAAGGGGTGGTTTCCTGGGTTCGTCTAAGTATATGGAGCATTTTCCCCTCCCTTCATTCTTCCTAACACAATTCTCCCATCTGATGATTGCTTCTATTCCTTCTCATTTCTCACTGCTATTTAGGTTGGAGAGGTGGAAAGGATGAGGGGGTCCGTTCATCCTCCACCCGCCACCAGTGGGCACAAGTAAGGGGTCAATCTGTTTCACTCGTCAAGGCACATAGGTCTCGGTGGTCAAAACCGCCCCTTTGCCCACAATCCACAAGCACAACGGCAAAGTGGTCGTTGCCTACTGTCAGGAAAGTAACCGCAAGGTTAGAGAGTACACGAAGACCCTTGATTTCCAATCCAAAGGCCTGAGTGAATCCCTCACTTGAGCCCATCCAAGGCTTACTCAAGTTGAGGTCCCTACCACCAGATCATATATGGATGGTTGAGATTTGGCCACGTAGACCCAACCCAAACCAAGGGGCTTGTGACATTGATTTATAGCCATAACTTAGGTCTATAAACCATCAACCACACATATTATTTTACAACATTCAAACCTACATAACTTCTTCTAGGAATATCCAATTGCCACCATATTTTAACCATGGCTTCCTCACAACTCAAGATACCTTGTAAACGAATTTGGTGTCAAAACTCAACTGTTCAATCATCCACTTAAATACCTCAAAGGACATCAAAGATAGGGGTCTTAATCATGATATCAACCTCAATCAACACTCCAGCTTTTCCAAAACACTTAGGACTCGCAAACAACTCAACATGCATGACTTCACTTCTGTAATTGGACATTTAAGGATTCCAAAAGTCCACTCCATCACATCATACACACCTTAAAAGTTGTCAAAATCAAGCCAAAATCCAGTCCATCACATCATGTACATCTTAAAAGAAATTTCATCCTCAAAATGCATACACACTATTACTCCAAAAGTAAAAAACAAAAGCTCTGTGACCACATGTAGGAAGCCACTCTAGGTGCATTATCTCCATACAAGATATCTAAAACCATGTATCCAAATTACTTATAAGAGGTTTTAGGAATATCTAGGGTGAGCCCCTCAACATATAACATGATTTGGATACTTAGGCAATGTGATGCCATGTTTTGTATCTTAGGATTTACATTATCATTTTATCCATGCATTAAGGATTCCATCAATGTATTTATCATATAGATTATAACAAGGTATCATCATCATTATATTATGTTATTTGTTATGACATATTCAACATATTCATTATGCACTAATATTAACACCTTGTATGACATATGTCATTAACATGATTCACATCACTTTCATATTTGGTTACAAACTTTATTAGAGAAAAATTTCACTAGATTCATCAACCATAATGTCATCTTTATTCATATATATGGTTAACCATCTACATTAAGAGATCTATTAAACCATAACTAGGTTTTCCCTCATGTCATATCCATATGTCAAATCTTAAGATTAGATCACATTCTTACATTTATTATCTCATGGTTGTTCTAAAAAAAACTTATACAAGTGGCTCATCAAACATATATCACAACATAATCTAGTCCAATTGAGGTTATCCTAACCCATATCATGAGGGTAGTGCCATGCTCAGCCTCTATAAGCTAACTCAATTCTATGAGTATCTCATATGCATATACTTTATCTTTCCTCTTTTATTCTAGGTTACTCAAATTACCTCATTGGCACTAGTGATAGACTTATAAGCTCTAGCCACATAAGAACAAACCAAAACATGCTATGACATTCTCTTCATGGGTTCTATACTCATGAATCACGCTTACCCAAAACTCTCTTATATACACAACCACTAGATTCCAACAAGGAACCACCAACCTGATCTTGAGGCTTCACAGAAACTAACACATAGTTACCTCCTCTAGGGTCTTGGGACTCTCTCTCCTCACCCAGATGGTAGGTACTCATATTCATGTTCACATATGCACATATAACCAACCTCTCATTGCCTCTAGGGTTTGGTCCTCCTAAGGACATCTAGGGTTGAACAAAACTATAGGAATCATGCATAAATAAACTCAACTCAATCACACAGGAGTAGTCTAGTTTAGGACATATCATATCACAAATTTCTTGTAATTCTCATATCTTGGAGTTTAGGTTCTCTGACCTTCTCCCAATGGTCTCATTCTCTCTGAAGTTAACCCTAAAACTGGTCCCAACACTATAGGTCCTCATTTGTAAAAGAGCTTGAGTCCCATTCTGACTCTTATCCTTGTCTTAACTTAACATATTTTATCTCATAGAATCACACATACTTGCATCATCAAAACTTATCTCAAATTCTCAAAATTAAACTTAACTCCTCAAAGACAAAATTGGTCATCATAAAACATCTTATATCATCTATATAAAACCTACATCATATCATCAAAACTTATTTCTTCTATTCCAACTATCACATATTCCAACAAGGCTCTAGACATCTAATCTAGAACTATTCTCTCTTGTAGACTGATGTCATTCACTTTCACTTAGGTTACATGACCACCTCCTACTCATGCATGTGTGTGGACACATTTTTTTAATACATATATGTAATAAAATATTATATAGTTTTTCTCTGATAAAACAAGTGTTAGAGAAAACTATCCAAGTTTGAGCATTTGGAATCAAAACCAAATCCAGAAAACAAGTGTCCCACATATAGTAGAGAGTACAGTGCCATGAAAACTAGTGACAAAGGTGAGAACATGGTGTAGACCAGTGTAGCTACCCAAAGAATAAATGCATCATATGTCAAGGGTTTCTCTTCCCTTGATGCATGTCATTTCAAAATAATGCAACGTCCCATACCTCTACACTATAAGGAAAGAACGACATCTAAGGATCTACTATACAACAAGCACTAGTCTAGACATAGTTCTCAGACATCTAGGTGCCAACCTAGAGGCTAGGTCAGATCTAGTATCTAAAAGACGACTAATCTAACCCTAAGGATTTGTTTCAAGTTCAAGGTTATTTAGTTTTAAGTTGTATAATGAGAAAATGTCAGGATTTGCTATTGTTCATGATCTAATACCACATGTGACGTCCCCAGATTATCTAAAACTTAATCTGATGTGTGTCGTCCAAATTGAAAACCCTCACCTCAGTGAGAATCCCAATTTAAACATCCCACACTAGGCCAAGAAGAAGAAAATCAGAGAAAGTCAGAAGGAAACAATCAGTAGCACATGCACATGAACAATAATAAAACCATACAACACATGTTCATCATTCAACATATAATTAAAACATGAATTGTTACATCATTTGATATTACATATTGAACAACAAACATTACATATACATGTACTTCCACTAAACTATAGGATCTTAAGACAACAGGTCTACATGTACATCAGCTCGCCACACAACTAGATCATATGTCCACAAACCTAAAACAAAAGATAACATGTGGTACATGTCAGCACAATATTCAAGAATATTGTACTAAGTATGCCTATGTGTCTTTTATATACCTCTCATCATATCTTGCAATAAGATAAAACTAATACTTGGCATTTATAAATAAATATAAGAAAAAACATATACTTGCATAAAGATGTTTATTAACAAAAGAGAACACATATTTTAAGCAAATTTTCTATTATATCATCGATGCATTTACTACATGAGAGTTGAATGCATTAAGGACTTTATGATCACTACCAAAGAGTTAGATCATATGTACAATGTGACCACTACCAAAGAGTTAGGTTACTTCCAAGCACACTGCCAAAGAGTGAGTGCTTTCATATGTACAATATGACCACTACCACAGAGTTAGGTCACTTCCATGCACACTGCCAAAGAGTTAGTGCTTTCATATAATGGAACATATATATTATATTTGATGTGTTCATAGCAGTAAGTATGGAAAATCAAGCAACATATCATACAAGAACAATCATTTCAACCAATACCTTATGCCAAGTATTTACTACCATATAACACAAGCGTACTATATAATAAGCCAAGTAAGAAGTAATGGTGTACCTTGATCAAGAGACAAACCTAATCACCATATATTTCTCAAGTCAACTATAACCTTGGTCATCCCTGATTAAAACAAGATCATATGTACCATCATTAGGTTCTCATCATCTCAACCCTAGTTATGATTCATTTTAGGGTTTAGCTTTGTCATTAGGGTATTCTCATAATTACTTGTATTCTTATCTTCGATTTATCTTACTGATGTCATATTCCAGATTAGTATACATAATATGAATATCAAGTTATGTATCATTATTTATACATATTAAACCTAGGTTACATGTATTATTCAAATTAGGGTTTCATCCCATTTATTAAGGGTGCTCTTCATATAACATGAATTTCATGCACGACACTGATATCAAAGTTACATATTAATTTCTAGTTACTGATAAGAGGGTGTTCTGTAAATTCCACCATTTATTGAGCATGTAAATATTTATTATATTTTATTCAGGGTTAGTAGCCCTAATTATCTATATGGAGAAAATTACCTACTTTTGTGCATTCACCTGACCATATCTGACATCATATGCATTATAAACATGATTATGAACTTACTGTCATTTTTCCATAATTCTATATCATCATTTGATATTTATTATTCATGAACTAAGCATTACACATCATACATGATATTGTTGATATTAAGGAATTAAAAGGCTAATATTATGCTTCCATATTGTTCTACACATTTTTTTGAATGTTTTGGTACCTTGTTTGTAATTTTTGGATAAACATAGTAATTTCTATGGATTATCTAAGATCTATAAATTACTAGGGGATTTACCTTTTCGGGCGAATCAGAGGTCTCCATGTTAGCTCCATGTGCGGCTCTTCTCTTCTCGTTGGGACCCGCCTGGTCTGGGTTTGGTGTTGGATCTATGGATTCATAGATCTGACTGCCCGAGTCGGCTCTGCCCAGCTCTTCTGGTCTCGCGTCTGGGTCCTGCATGAGAATTGAATTCTCTGCTAACGAGTGTCGCCATAGATGACCTGCACCGGTGAGGAATTAGTGGTGTCACTATGCTCCAACCTGTCTCCTAAGGTTACCATCAAGTTCAGCTACCTCTTCTGGACCTCAGTGGTTACTCGCACCAGAGGGTTCGGCTCTAGAGCTCCTTCTGCAGGGTGTCACCGCCGCCTGGACATGGCTGCGGTGAGGCAAAGAGGCAATTTGCCTCTGCTCAACCTCGTATTGATGTGAAGCTTTAGAAAGCTCTAATGAACCTCCATGAATTTGTTCCTCTTCTTGATTTCCCTTGAGAGCATCTCCTTCTACCCCAACGAACACCACAACGTTCTCCATTAAACTGACTTTGTCGCCTATACGTGTCAAAGATGGAGGCAAAAGGGGTGATTGTCTGGGTTTGTCTAAGTATATGGAGCATTTTCCCCTCCCTTCATTCTCCCTAACACGGTGCTCCCACCTAATGCTTGGTTCTATTCTTTCTCATTTCTTACTACAGTCTAGAATGGAGAGATGTAAAGGATGAGGGGGTCCGTTCTTCCTCCACCCGCCACCAGTGGGCACAAGTAAGGGGTCAATGTGTTTCTCTCGTCAAGGCACACAGGTCTCGATGCTCAAAACCGCCCCTTTGCCCACGATCCATGAGCAAAATGGCAAAGTCATTGTTGCCTATTGTCAGGGAAGTAACCAAAAGGTTAGAAAGAACATGAAGACCCTTGATATCCAATCCAAAAATTTGAGTGAATCCCTCACTTGAGCCCATCCACTGCTTAATCAAGTTGACGATCCCAGCCACCAGATCATATATGGATGGTTGAGATTTGGCCACGTAGACCCAGCCCAAACCAAGAGGTGTGTGACACTGATTTAGAGCCATAACTTAGGTCTATAAACCATCAACCATGCACATTATTTTACAATATTCAAACCTACATAACTTCTTCTAGGAATATCCAATTGCCACCAAATTTTAACCATAGCTTCCTCACAACTCAAGATACATTGTACACGAATTTGGTGTCAAAACTCAACTGTTCAGTCATCCATTTAAATACCTCAAAGGACATCAAAGATAGGGGTCTTAATCATGATATCAACCTCAATCAACACTCAAGCTTTTCCAAAACACTTCAGACTCTCAAACAACTCAACATGCATGACTTCACTTGTGTCATTGGACATTTAAGGGTTCCAAAAGTCCACTTCATCACATCATGACATACTTAATTTTCATACAAAACTAGGGAGGAAGATTGTATTGACAATGATAATTGTCTAAGTGTTATGTTTGATTCTTAATGTACCATATGAATTCATCCCATCAGTACCAAACCCAAGCTTGGATTTCTAAATACTTCACCAAATTCAGGGTACAATTAATAGTTTTTCTTTCATTGTGGGGTATCAGATGCATGTCATGGAAACCAATGATCATTTTTCTTTATTAATGCCAATATAAATTCTACACATCTATGGTATTAGCCAACAAGCATTAAAATGGTGGTATTATAAGTAGATACCACATGACCTTGGAAAAAGTGCTAGTTTTGGCCTAACCCAAAGTCGTCATTTCATACTTGGATGCTCCACATTTTGGACAATCTTTCAAATCGATATAGTGCTTTGGAAGTAGTACATTGTCATTCAGGCAGGAAAATATCGACTTGCCTCATCTCCCTTTGGGCATAACATTTTATTTATTTTGTATGTTGAGATTGGAAGTTTGTTGCCTTCAGGAAGAATTTTCAAAAAAGACCACATGGATGTGAAGCTTTTGTTGCTCCATCTATTATTAGCAACCAGAGTATAGAATCTCATCATTATGTATAACAGTCTCTCAACTTAAGTATAACAGTCTCTCAACACTTGCCTTTGTAAACTTAGTAAAACTTAAGTATAACAGTCTCTCAACATTATGCATATTGTTTCTAAATAAGGAGGGTAGATAATTAAGATTTACCCGACAACTATATAGCATCTCATCAACTATGTCTATCAGAATTGATTCATTCACGTCAACATAGTTGACAATTTCTTCTTCTACACAAGTACTACTATTGACATCTACTGATCTCATAGTAGGAAACTATCCATGTCAATGCCAATCTGTATAGCCATGTACAATTCCATTGCACATGAAATAACTTTTGATTTTGTTAATAGTGTTGACTTTCAAGTTGTTACTACAATTCCTACATGGTCAACACAACCTATTTCCAAGTTGTTTCCTATGCTCCTACGCGAATCTTATAAACTGATCAAGACCAATAATAAGCTCTGGGGTGCAATGATTTGGAATGGACTTCCACGATCGATCCATCTATGATCATAGGGAAAATGAGTATCCAAACAAGGTTTACTGTTTAGAGTTTGTAGTTTAGGCTTTAGGGTTTACATATTAGGTTTTATAAATTAGGTTTTAGAGTTTAGGATTTACATATTAGGGCTTAGAGTTTACTAATGGTGCTACCTATCCCATTCTTGAGCACCTAATCTCAGTAGCAATTGTATAATGTGTATTCTATTTTCAAGAATATTTTGACAATATTTCCCCACAGTTTTCCAAGTACAATGACGTAAATGGGAAAATACCCACCTACATATGTAGTTAGATAACAATGAGAAAGTAATGACAAAACATCTTGAAAACATAATACACATTATAAACTTACGTACTAAGTGAGATTAAGTGTTCAAGAATAGTCCAAAATCAAGGATCATACAAGATTTACTCCTTATCAGTAAATCTTAGATGGGTTTCTAGGCCAACACATAATGTTGTAATTTATGTACCTATGTTCATAGTGTCATCAGTCATATTGTAGGTGATAAAAAGATGTACATTAAGATAGGCATATTCTATTCACACAACCTAGAAACTATTTAAACAAAGCAAACAAGCACCCATTTATTCATTTTTCTAAGAATAATTTGAATTAAATTCTAATTAGATATAATATTATAATTTTTGACATAGAATATTAAAAAATACATGCATTTTAATATAAAATCATAATACAATTTAGAATTTAATGAATTAGACATAATGCATGCATTTTCATGAAAAATAAACAATTACAACTTATAAAAAAACCCACCTTAGTAGATGAAGTGAAGGAGTTGACTGGAACAAGGTGGTTGAGGTGGGTGGGTCAGTTGGTTGGTGGTGAAGAAGAGTAGATGTTGGTCATCTAGAACACCACTGGAAATTAGAAATAGTAGTGCACATGGAGTGAGGAGCAGAAGCAATGCCCATGGAGTGAGGAGAAAGTAGAGAAGCAGCAACAATCACCGATGGTCGATAGACCAAGCAGCACCAGTGGCTGGCAATAATCACTGATGGTCGATAGACCAAGCAGCACCAGTGGCTGGCAACAACAGCGCTGGTGACTGGTGGCCCAAGCAGTGCGTCGGAGAAGTAGAAAGGAGAATGAAGCATTACGATGATGGTAGTGAAGATAGGAGGAAGACAAGTGGCAACAATGGAGGTGGTTAGATGAGAGAGTAGCAGTACTGGCAGCATAGCGCGATGATCACCAGGTAGTTTAGGTATCAGGAGATGAAATAGAGAATATGGGGGATAGTGAAATTTTATGGGCGCTATTAAGAAACTGACGACATATAACTTACCACTATTAAAAAATACCAACCTCACTAAGACCTATGTGATTGATTTCAAGAACCACTACTACAGAAAAGGCCTTTGGCGTTAGTTATTTAGAGGCTTTAGTGTCAATTTACAAGAAACACCCAAGTGGGCGTCGCTAAAAGTCGACACCTTCAGCGTCAGTTTCTAACCGACGCCATAACCCTTCTTGCCACCGAAAATGCACCAGCAAGGGAACTATAAGTGTCAGTTCTTAACGAAAACTGACACTATATCATGATCAAAGACGTCGGTTATTAAACAAAAACCGATGCCATAACCCTTCCCGCCACCAAAAATGTGTCAGCAAGGGAACTATAAGCGTCGGTTAGTAAAGAAAACTAACACTATATCCACTACTACAGAAACAGCATTCAGTGTCGCTTTTCTGGGCATCGGTTCTTTAGGAAAATCGACGCCTACAATATTAGACGTCGGTTATTTAGGCAAACCGATAACTATATTCGAAGACCAGCCAGACACGGGTACTGCTTTGAATACAGCGTCGGTTGTTAATAACAAACCGACGCCTAAAGTCGCCCACGAATCCAATTATCACACAAAAAAAGTGTCACTTTCAGCGTCGGTTATGTAGACAGAAACCGACGCCTATGTGTGATGAAAATTTGCGCGAAAAGTGTCACTTTCAGCATCGGTTATCCTTTGATAACTGACGCTGAAAGTGGTTCCCGCCAAACAATTTTGTGTAAATATTGTCCAATTGGACGTCGGTTTTTTCAAACAACCGACGCTAAAGATGTTTAGGCGTAGGTTGTTTCAAACAACCGACACTATTTGGGAACTTAATATCCCGCGATCGCCCGACTCTTCCCCTCTCTTCTGTTTCCTCACGAGTCGATTTCCCTTTTCTTCTTTGATGTCGCCCGACCACACCACCGATTTCTCCTCCACGAAAGCTCCTTCTTCCTCCATGACAGCGCCTCCGCACCGCCGCCGCGCCCCCTTCTCTGCCGCCACTGCTGCTCCAGCGCCTGAGATTAGGTGCTCCAGCGCCTGAGATTAGGTGCTCCTCCACCGCCGTCGCGCCGCCGCAACCATCTTCTCCAGCCTCACTGCTAGGTGCTCCTCCACCGACGTCACTGCTAGCTACTCCTCCAGCCAGAGCCACCGGAGCCTCTGCCTTCTTCCCTTTGACAAGGTTGGTCCTTCTCTACTTTTTTTCATCGATTATATTCTTGTGATAAAAATGCATTATATGTATTTGATTAGAGTTGGAATTATGTATAAATTCTAATATGTTTTTGTCCCAAATATAATTATATTATAATGATTTTATGAACATGCATATATGTAACTATGTATTTTATTGAAATTTAAAATTATTTGTAAAGAATGACAACATACATATATTTGTTATCCTAGAAACCCGTCTAAGATTTACTCATTAGGAGTAAATCTTGGATAGTCCCCGGTTTGGGACTGTTCTTGAACACCTAATCTCACTTAGGATGTAAGTGTGTAATGTGAATTGGGTTTTTGAGAAAATTTCGGTAGCATTTCCCCGTTTGTTCTCTAAGTACATATGTACTTAGAGAACAGCGGGGAAATGCTGCCGAAATTTGCTTGAAAACCCAATACACATTATACACTTACTAGTGAGATTAGGTGTTCAAGGATGGGATAGGTGGTACACATTTATTATATATAAGAATGACATCAAATGTGTTTGTTGGCCTAGAAACCCGTCCAAGATTGACTCATTAGGAGTAAATCTTGGATAGTCCCCAGTTTGGGACTGTTCTTGAACCCTAATCTTTTCCTAATATATACTTGTTTCCTAATATATACTTGTTTTCTCTTTGATAATAGAATGGATAGATCATGGATGTCCATTCGTAATCGTTGCACCCTAGAGTTTATATCTGGTCTTGATCAGTTTATTAGATTTGCCGAGGAACATAGGAAAAAACTTGCATATAGGTTCTACAGTCCATGTAGGCATTGCGGTAACAACTTGAAAGTCAACACTGGTGAGGAAATCAAAAGTCATGTCATGTGCAACGGGATTGTACAAGGCTATACAGAATGGTACTGGCATGGAGAGATTTCAAAATCGAAACCAGTAGATGGAGAGATTTCAAAATCGAAACCAGCAAACATCGTTGATGTGATGTTGGATAGTTGTAGGGTAGAGCACACCGATCCACCTCCTATCTTTAGAAACATTGTGCATGATGTTGAGATACCATTATACAAAAGTTGTGCTAAGTTTACCAAGCTTAGTGCTGTGTTGAGATTGTATAAGTTGAAAGCTAACAATAGATGGAGCGACAAAAGCTTCACTTCATTGTTGACTTTGTTGAAAGAAATGCTTCCTGAAGGAAACGAGCTGCCAATCTCAACATACCAGGTAAAGAAAATGTTGTGCCCAATGGGAATGGAGGCCAAGAAGATACACACATGCCTGAATGATTGTGTATTATTTCAAAAGGACTATGTAGATTTGAAAGATTGTCCAAAATGTGGTGCGTCACGGTATAAATTGACGACTTTGGGGGAGTCCAAAACTGGTTCTCCTGCCAAGGTGTTGTGGTATCTACCTATAATATCATGGTTTCAAAGCTTGTTTGCAAATCCGAAAGATGCGAAGAATTTGAGGTGGCATGAAGATGTTAAGAAAAATAATGATGGGATCCTACGACATGCGTATGATTCCCCACAATGGAAGAAGATTGATCTATTGTACCCCAAATTTGGTGAAGAAGATAGGAATCTAAGACTTGGGCTTTGTACAGATGGGATGAATCTATACGGGACATTGAGCAGCCAACATAGCACTTGGCCAGTCATGCTTGTTATATACAATCTTCCTCCCTGGATGTGTATGAAAAATAAGTACGTTATGTTGTCGTTGTTGATATCAGGCCCTAAACAACCCGGAAATGATATCGATGTTTATCTTGAACCTTTGATTGATGACTTAAAGAAACTTTGGGCTGAAGGCGTGATGACCTATGATGCTTCAGCAAGAGAGACATTTCATTTGCATGCTATGTTGTTTTGCACTATTAATGACTTTCCAGCATATGGGAATTTGTCTGGATATAGTGTCAAAGGAGCTAAAGCGTGTCCTATATGTGAAGAAAACACTAATTCAATAAGAGTAAAACATGGCGGCAAGACTGTATATCTTGGTCATTGAAGGTTTCTTTCAAAATTCCATCTGTATGGTAGGAAGCGCAAAGCATTCAATGGATGGAATGATGAACGGAGTGCACCTAAACCTATACAGGGGATGTTGTTTATGAAAGAGTAAAAGACATTTTCAATGAATTTGGTAAGAAATCACAATGTAGTATGGCCACAAGGAGTGACAATTCTTCATTTAAGAAGAAGTCAATATTTTGGGATCTTCCTTATTAGAGTTCTTTGACAGTCGGGCATTGTATCGATGTAATGTATGTTGAGAAAAATGTATGTGATAGCATCATTGGTACTCTGTTAAATATACCAGGTAAGACTAAAGATGGGATAAAATCCAGACTGGACCTACGTGAAATGGGAATAAGGTCAGAATTAATAGAATTACGTGAAATGGGTAATAAAAGAACATACTTACCTCCCACTTGTTACACGTTGTCTAGAAAGGAGAAGAAAACTTTTTGTGAATGCTTGATAAATGTTAAGGTGCCACATGGTTACTCATCCAACATCCGTAGATTGGTATCAATGAAAGATCTGAAGTTGATAGGTCTTAAATCTCATGATTGTCACACTCTAATGCAACAAATATTGCACGTGGCAATTCGATCTATATTGTTGAAGCATGTAAGGTTTGCAATTACCAGACTTTGTTTCTTTTTCAACAGTCTATGCAGCAAAGTTATTGACCCTGATACTCTCGATAATTTGCAAAGAGAAGTGGTTGTTACCCTATGTCATCTTGAGATGTATTTCCCTCCTTCGTTCTTTGATATCATGGTACATCTTGTTGTCCACTTGACTAGGGAAGTGAAAATGTTGGGACCAATTTTCTTGCATTGGATGTATCCCTTTGAACAATACATGAGCGTTTTTAAAGGTGATGTTTGAAACCGTTATCGGCTTGAAGGGAGTATTATTGAAGGTTATGTGGCGAGAGAGGTTATGGATTTTTGCAATGACTTTCTCAGTGATAATGACACTCCTGATAATGACAAGAATATTGAGGAGGGCAAAGGAATTTTGGGATCACGGGTGAAAGTAATCAGCCGTGAGCAGTTGGAACAAGCTCACTTCTATATTTTACACAATATGGACGAAGTGAGTGATTATATTGAGGAACATACCAATTTCATAAAGAGACAACATCCTCGAGCAAGTTCAATGTGGCTTGCTAGAGAGAATAATAAGACTTTTACTAAGTGGTTTGAAGATAAAGTCTTACATAAACTATCTCAAACACCAAATCATATTACAGAAACTATCAAATGCCTCGCCTTTAAACCAAAACTGAATGGTATGTCTTATGAAGGGTTTGACATTAATGGATTCACATATTACACAAAGCACCAAGATGATAAGAGTGTCGTCCAAAATAGTGGGGTCACTCTTCAAGCGTCGACTATGTACTTTGCAAGTGCAAAGGATAATAGTCCACGTGAAGCTAAAATGTCATATTACGATGTCATTGAAGACATTTGGGAGTTTGACTACATAGATTTCAAAATTCCACTCTTTAAATGTAATTGGGTTGATAAAACTAAAGGAGTTATAGTGAATGAATTGGGTTTCACTTTGGTGAACTTTAAAAAGATTGGCGAGAAGGGTGAACCATTCATATTGGCATCACAGGTGAAACAAATATTCTATATTGATGATCCTGCAAATGCTAAATGGTCGGTTGTTCTTCATGGTAAAATACAGTTCATTGAAGATCCTATAGATGAAGAAGAGTACTATGATAAGTATGATGAATCCAGTCCATTCTCAGTTGGGTTGCCAACTCCACAAAATATTGAAGCTAATGATGACTTATATGTGCGCGGAGATCACAATGAAGGATTGTTAATTGATAAAAGATCACAATTTTAGAGACATGTATGTTTATACAAATGCTAAATGTTTGCCTTTTTCTAGTTAATACAAATGCAAAATGTTTGCCTTTTTCTAGTTAATACAAATGCTAAATGTTTGCCTTTTTAATGACATTTTCAGATGGCTGACCATGATGAGCATGATGTCCATGATGAGCATGAAGTTCATGATGAGCATGATGTCCATGACGAGCATGGCGAGGATACCAATGTAAGTTCTGAAAACATATCCTATATTTCTATAAAATTCATTATCTTCTAGTTATGTCATATATCCTATATTTCTATATTGGGCTAATTCAGTGTGTTTATATTTGTCAAATTTTAGGTTCATGATGCACATGTACCCACTGAAGCACTGGAGCAACTTGATGTGCAGCACCAAACACTTAACAAGAAAAGGGGCATCACTCTGTTGAAGAAGTTAATAGCGCTAAGTGGCAGTGGATCCAAATTGGTTGTGGAGTTTGATAATGGAGGAAATGCAACTGGAGTGAACCGCAATAATTTTGTAAACTATCTTGGGTGTACCACTCGGAGCCATTGTGGTGTTAAGTATGATAATTGGCATAAAGTTCCTCAGGGGAAAAAAGACTTGATATGGAAGGATTTATGCGTGAGTTATTATTATTTGAAATTCTATTTTGTAGATTACATATTCTATTATTTGCAATTCTATTTTGGATACTAGTTAATAACATTTCTATTTTACAGAATCTGTTTGCATTGGATGAGAAGTTGCATCGTAAAAGTGTGATGCAACGCGCTGGAAAGACGCTTAGGAATTATAGGACAAATCTGAATAGAGAATACATAAAAGAGGGTGATAAGAAGAAGAAGTCAGCCCTTGAACAATGGAACTTCTTGGACAAAGAAGATTGGGACAATTTTGTTGCTTCAAGAAAATCTGAAGAATTCAAGGTATTAGGCGTCACTCCCAATTTAATTAATATACATTGTATTCACCTATTCAAGATTAACATTTAGTGCTACTAACCAAATCATTAATGTGCATACTAACTAGGCCCTCAGTGACACACAAAAAGTAAGGCGTGCACTGAATGTGCATGACCACACTATGGGTCCAAAAGGCTATGCAAGCATTCGCCAAAGACTACAGGCGGAGTCTGCGGCTACTCAGGAGTCTTCCACACCCATGCCTCGCCATGATATCTGGATAGCTAGGAGGAAAAACAAGAAGGGTGAAATAAAGAAGCCCGTAACTGCTGAGGCGGTTGTGAAAATGGTAAAATATAACTCTTAGAGAAATCGTTTGAATATTGATTATTTATGGTGTTAACTTACCAATTTCTGTTGATGGTGATTAGCGGGAGCTGCACGAGTAGAGGAAACAAGGCACGTTCATCCCTCAGGGCACAAGGGATGAATTGACAGTTGCTCTGGGTAACCCAGAGCATTCTGGACATGTTAAGGGTGCAGGCGTTGGTGTGAGCATCAAAGCATCCTTTGGGCCATCCCAGTGCAAACCCAGAGCGGGACTTTCTCAAGAAGAGGTAACCTATTCTTTTTTTAGAATGTTACTGCAAAAGAAAATTCAATAATAAGAAGCTAATGTTTCTTTTATCCATGTATAGGAGAATAAGAGAGTCGAGGATATAGTTGCTAAGAAGGTCAATGATGTAGTTGCTGAGAAGGTCAAGGAAGAATTGATGCGGTGGTAGGCATCTCAGGCTTCCAATCAGCCTATGGCGACCCACTCTTCTCCTGATGCACAGACTGCGAGTAATCCTGGAGACCCATCGCCTAACACGTCTGCTGTAAGTATTGTTTATGACATTGTAGCTAGTCTTTTCAAGATGATATGTATATATGTATAACATTCTTTACATAAATTTGTAGGCAGTGAAGCCATGCCGCTTAAGAATGCAAGACTATGTTGTTTCAGAGGCACATGCTTACTAGTCCCTTCCTGGGGCAACGTTTCATGGGACTCCAATGCCGCAGGGCTACATTCGTGCGAGCTCGATATGTGTATTACCAGATTGGAGGGAAGTTGCGTTGCCATATGCCCACCCAGATATTGATACACTTGGTGAGGCAGAAGGCGGGATCATATTGTGGCCCAAAGCAGATGTCGTCTACACTACTGAAATTGTAAGATAAATTTACATTGATTTAGATTGTTTAATGTGTATATATGAGGTCAACTGATCTGAAATTATATATACAGGTTAAAAAGAAGACACCAGGAGCACCTAGGCCTCCACCTCCACTTCCCGCATTACCAAGTTGGGTTCCAACTGACCTAACATACCCGTTAGGTCCTACTTGTAGGGGAATGGCATGTTGGCTACGAGCACATAATATACATTGCCCTATAATTGTTTCTTTAGATGCAGATTATGAAGGTCAATCATACAATAGCTCTTTATTTATACAAGATATTATTGAGTTGTTTATGTATGCTTGGCTGAATACATCAATGATAGAGACATTGATAAGGTGAGATCTTGTTTATACATCCATATACCTTGTGTAAGATCCGGTGATCTGGTTTCTTATATATTAATGCATACATAATACATGTTTTGTAGCTACTTAGTCGAAGATCAATGCAAACAATTTGCATTTGATCATGTGGGATTTTTTATTCCATCATTGATTAGTATGGTAGCTAAAGACCCTAATAGTGTTCAACAATACTGTATAGATGCTTTTACAATTTTTGGTCAGCAAAAGAAGACGGTAATAATAGCTCCATTCAATGTCAAGTAAGTTTACTTTATTTATAATTTGGACTTAAGAAAATTACATTTTTATTATGCATTTTGAGTTATTAATTGTTAACTTTTTACCTCTAGCGGTAGACATTGGGAGTTACTAGTTATTGTCCCTGGGACGTTCACTGTTTATTATCTAGATCCTGCGGGAAGTACATTAAACACTAAAATTGGACACGTAATGAGAATGCCATTATTCTGGTGAGAAATATTTCATTTTTGTATCTGTTAACATATGTTATTACATTAATATTTACTTATGCAATTTACTGTGTTATATTAACATGTAGGGGTTTAGATGCATTCAAAAAGGCTGGAGGAACGGTCCCAAGGAAAATGAACCAGCCAATAAATTGGCAGAACGTACAAGTAAGTTTCCGACTCCAATGTATATATTATTGATGTGAATTGTGCTTAGTTGTATTATTTTGTATGTTTCAATTTATAGTGCGCTACACAAGACAATGGTTGGGCATCCACATACTATGTGATGCGATTTATGCAGATGATTATTAAACATGCCACATTGGACATCGATACCATACATGAGGTATTATATATAGTCTCATTAGTTAGTATGAAATATATCAATCTTATTTTTATATTATTACTTATATATATACATCATTCTCTTTGCATGTGTTTAAAATTGACCACACTATAGGTAAATGCTTAAAAAATATACATGCTCCATATACGATGGAAGCATTAAATGAAATAAGAGAAGAATGGGAAAAAGCCATACAAGCGGTGGCAATTGTAAGATATAATTGGGATGTTGATAGCGATATTGAATGATACTTTGTAAATGAATATTTCTGAATGTTAATACATGTATTTGAATGTTTCTATATGTGTGAATGTGAGAATTCAATTGATGTTTGAATGTATCTACTTGTGTGAAATTTTTTTTGTTAATTTTACAGGTTTGTGGCATGTTTGTAGGCTGATATCAATGGATGTCGTAAACCTGCAGTTCAGAAAACTGAACTGTAGGTTCTCATCCTGCTGACCAGCCACAGTAGGCCTGCAAACTGATATGAAAAAAAAATAGATATAGGTGTTGGTTATTTACAGAAAATCGTCAGCAAAGACCTAAAGCGTCGGTTTTTTGAACAAAACTGACGCCTAATGTGGCCACGACAGTACTGGAAATGGTGTCAGTTGTTAGTGTAACACTGATGCCTATAATACATATAGGATCGGTTGTTTAGTTGATCACCGACGCCAAATGTGTCGCGCCACAGAAAATAGAGTCATCTAGGACACTTTATGTGTCGGTTATCAATTAAACATCGATGCTATATTCCATATAGGAGTCGGTCTTTTAGTAGATAACCGACGCAGAATGTGTCCTAGTTGACGCCGTTTTCTGTGGTGTGAACCCTTTTGGCGTCGGTTTTCTATAAACAACTGACACATGTACGTTAAATAGGTGTCGGTTAAAAAACCGACGCCGAAGTGTTCGACCTATAGCGGCGCCCACATAGGCGTCGCTCGGAAACCGACGCCAAAGGGGGTTAAACAACCGACGCTAAAAGGCATTTATGTAGTAGTGATCATGGTTAAGAAGTCGGTTATTAAACAAAATCTGACATCATTACCTTCCCCCACCAAGCTAGCGAGGGTACAAAGATGTCAGTTTTTTTCTAATAACCAACGTCGTATATCTTTGGTGTCAATTTTATTCAAATAACCGACGCCTATTTTCTGGTTTTTTTTCTTATCAGTTTGCAGGCCTGCTGTATGGCTGGTCAGCAGGATGCAGAACCTGGAGTTCAGTTCTGAACTACATGTTTATAGCATCCATTGATATCAGCCAACAACATGCCAAAAACCTACAAATTCATTGACATCCAGACACCTGTATTGATTAGATACATGTAGAAACCTACAAAGTCATTTACATTCACATTCAGTTCCATTCATTTTATCTCTTCTCACATTCAGAATCATGTAGAAACATTCATGTAATTGATTAGAGAAAGTCATTCACATTCACACATATGACATTTCAAAAAAAGTCATTCACATTCACACAAAAATAACTATGAGAACAAAGTTTAGAAATATCATTCTATTTTCATCATCGTCATCATTGTCATCAGAACCCCAATTATATTTAAAAATTCCCACTACTTGTAGGGCTTTTGCCCATTCTTCTCTTACAACATCTAATTCATCCCTCATATAGGGAGTATGTACATCTAATAACTTTCCACCTTACTGAAGTTAGTTCTAAACACCTGCAAAGAGAATGATGTATATATATATAATGAATAATATATAATAAGATTGATAGAGTTCATATTATCTAATGAGACTATATATAATATCTTATGTATAGTAATGATTTCCATTGTGGCATGTTTGATGATTAGGTCCATAAATCACATCACATAGTAGGCACATTCCCTAACTTCAAAAAAAAATAGTAGGCACATTCCTAGACGTTGTCTTGTGTAGCACACTGTAAATTGAAACATACAAAATTTTCAAAAATACAAATAAGCACAGTTCACATAAATAATATATACATTGGAGTCAGGAAATTACTTTTACATTCTCCCAAATTAGTGGCTGATTCTTTTTCCTGGGGACCTTTCCTCCAGCTTTTTTGAACTCTTATAAATCCCTACATGTTAATGTAACACATTAAATTGCACAATTGAATAGTAATGTAATAACAGATGTTAATGGATATAAAAATATGAAATATTTCTCATGGGAATAATGGACTTTTCATTGTGTATCCATATAATGTATTCAATTCCTTCCCCACAGGATCTAGATAATAGATAGTGAATGTCTTGGGGACAATAACTAGTAACTCCCAATGCCTACCACTACAGGTAAGAAAGTTAAAAATTAATAACTCAAAATCCACAATGAAAATGTAATTTTCTTAAGTCCAAATTATAAGCAAAGTAAACTTACTCGAAATTGAATGGAGCTATTATCATTGTCTTCTTATTTTTAACAAAATATTCAAAAGCAGCATAGCAGTATGAAGAAACTGAAGAAGGGTCTGTATCTACAAGACTAATCAATGATGGAACCAAAAATCTCACATGGGAAAATGCAAAATATGTACATTTCGTGTGTAAGTGGCTGCAAAACATTTATTACGTATGCATCAATATATAAGAAACTAGATCACCATATATAAAACAAGGTATATGGATGTATAAATAAGATCTCACCATATCTACAACTCTATCATAGATGTGTTCAGCCAATCATAATGAAACAACTCCAAAATATCTTGTATAAATAGCTTGTTATCATATGATTGACCTACATTAATACATATGCATTAATGCGTATGCAAAACTTGTATTACGTATGCATTAATACGTATGCAAAACTTTTATAAATAGATTGTTATCATATGATTGACCTGGAGCATCCTCTGGAATAGTAACATTTATAGGGCAATTTGAATCATGTTTGCCTATCCATACTGCCATACCCCTACAATTATGACCTAAGGAGGTGTGTAGGTCCCTTTGAAGCCAACTTGGTACTTTAGGAGGTAGAGGTGGAGGTCGAGATGTAGTGGATGTCCTCCTTTTGACTTGTATATATAATTTTAGATCAATTGACTCATATATACACATTAAAAAATTAACGTAATGTAAATTTACCATATAATATTAGTATATACGACATCCGCTTTGGGCCACATTATCACTCCGCCTTCTATCTCACCAAGCATTTTAGAATCTTGGTGGATATATGGTAGTGGAAGATCCCTCCAGTCATGGAGTACACATATTGAGCTCACACGAACCGCAATAGCTGGTACTCGAGTCCCATGACATATGTCCCCTAGAAGGGTTAGGTAAGCATGTGCCTCTGCAACGATATATTCTTGACTTTTTAGACGACATGGCTTCAACCCCTACAAATTTACGTAAAGAATGTTATATACATATATACATAAGCATATCATCTTGAAAAGACTAGCTACTATATATGTCATAAAAATACTTACAACGGACATGCTAGGTGGTGGGTCTACAAGATTTTTTCCAACCTCTGCAGTAGGAGAAGAGCGGCCTGCCACAAGTACTATCTGAGTGGCAGTCTGAGATTCCTACCACTTACTAATTGCTTCATTGAGTCTCTTATCAAGTGCTTCCTCGACTCTCCTATCAAGTGCTTCCTTGACTCTCCTATCAATTAACTGATCTACCTATACATGGACAAAAGAAATGCTAGCTTATGATTATTGAATTCTCTTTCGCAGTAACATTCTAAAAAAAGAATAAGTTACCTCAACTTGTGAAAGTCCCGCTTTTGGGACAGGTTTGTGTTCTGATGGCTTAAAGAACACTTTGATTCACACACCAGCGCCTACACCCCTAACATGTACAGGATGCTCTGGGTTACCTAGAGAAATTGTCAATTCATCTCTTGTGCCCTCAGGGATGAACTTGCCTTCCTTCCTCTGCTCGTGCAGCTCCCACTAATCACCATCAATAGAAATTGGTAAGTAACAATAACAATAATCAATATCGATCAATTGCTCTAAGAGTTGAATTTTACCATTTTTGCAGCCACCTTAGCAGTTGCGGGCTTTGTTATATCTCCCTTCTTTTTTTGCCTCTCAACTATCCACATAGCATGGCGAGGCAGAGGTGTGGGACCAGTAGTAGAGGACTTTGCAGTCTCCTGAGTAGCAGTAGACTGAGTAGTAGACTCAGCCTGTAGTCTTTGGTGAACGTCTGCATAGCCTCTTGGACCCATTGTGTGGTCATGCACATTCATTGCACGCCTTCCTCTTTGAGCATCGCTGATAGCCTTGTTAATAAGCACTTTGATTTGGTTAGTAACACTAAAGTTTAATCTTGAATAGGTGAATACATAAGAATGTATATTAATTAAATTGGGAGTGGCATTTAATACCTCGAATTCATATATTTTTCTTTAGATAACAAACTCCTCCCATTATTTGGGGTCTAGGTAGTTCTATTGCTCAGTGGTTGCCTTCTTCCTAAATTTATTTTTTAAAGAGAATACAAACAAAAATTATTAGTGTAGAGTTAGTCAAAAAGTGATCAATGTCTAGAATTGGAAATCAATCAATAACCTCTTCTCAGCATCGTGAATGTAATCTCAGGTGAGATTCGTCCTATAGTTCCTTAGGACCCTCCCACAGTGTCGCATCACGCATTTACGATGCAACTTTTCATATAGATTGTAACATCCCTGACCTGGGTTATGAGCTAACCCTAGGTGTTTTGCCTAAATATGTAATTAAACCCTGGTGATTATCTTTTGACATGTAATTAAGTTCCTCAGGAACATATACTTTCAATTTTGTCCTTTTTAAACAAAGTTGTAGTATTATTTTGGTAATGCAGGGGCTTATGTGCAAATTACCTAGTTAAGGGGTTAACTTGCAATTGCACATGTTAAGATGTTCTTTTGATAATGAGACATCATATGAGTGAATATGATGAGACATGATGGATTTCCCAAGCTTGGGCATCTAGATGCAGCTTGTGGAATAATCCTTATGCTTAAAAAAACCCTAATTTGGAGTAAAATGCAGTTTACCCAATTTGAGGGGTGCAACTTGTAAAATACACCATCTAGAACATCTTTTATGAATATTGTCATCATTTAGAGTAGAAATGGTGAAAGGGACCCATCAATGAATAATCAGATAAGAAAAATGACCTTTGTACATAAAATTCACTAAGTTTGAGTAAGGAAACCTTTCATGTATATACCATAGTGTGCATATTGGTTTTCTTTACCCTTAGATCTTGAGTTTTGATGGACCTTGATTATGTTTTGATAGCTTGAACGTGCCTTATAAATAAGGAGGGACTCGGATGAGAATTACATGCTTTAGAGGTCCTTATGGTGAAAATCAGCCTAAGCTATATAAGCACCTTTCTTTCCAAACCAAGAAAACGTTTTCCTTCACTTCCTCACTTCTTATCTTTCTCAACCGGCAAAAGCAAAGCTCAGGAGCTCAAGGGGATGACCAACCTGTTCTAGGTAAGAGAACACCACCTTCTAGCTCGAATTCATGGAGGAAATCATGTTAAAAGGATGGATTGCTAGTTTTCTTACTTAGGTTCCTTGTTCTAGCCGACCATCCCCATCTTTTTCTTGAAGATTTGACCTTGGCCGACCTGTGGAGCTCAAGACGCCATTAAAGGCTTGAATCTTGGAAGCTCTAGGAACCACGTTTGAGGCGGGTTTTATAACTCTAAACCCTTTTGCTTTCTTATGTATATCTTTGTATTTGCAAAAGTAGCTTGTTCTTCTTTTCCCCATCCTTCCTTGCTTTCTTGCAAACTAAAACCACGATGAACAGACCTTAATTTTGAGGTAGAAGAAGATGGGTGTGATTACCAAAGTTACTTTATCAAACGGTCTTATGTCTTTCCCCCTTTTTGATCAAACCGTTTGAAAGGCAAATGGGTTCACTAGGTCGGTTTGGGAAAACGGGTTCCAACCCATTTGACGGCATTGACCAAGCATGGACCGTTTGGGTTTTCTGTTCAAAATTATGTAGGCTAATGGCCCACCAAATTTGAGGGGCTAACTCCAAAGGAATCGTAGGTTGAAGGCCAATCAATTAGGCAATAGAATTGAATTAAGTACTGATTTTCCAAACTAATTAACTTGAACTTTTGGGTAAATGGGTTCCAACCCATTTGAGTGAGTTGACCAAGTGTTGACCGTTTGGGATACCTGTTCATAATATATTTAATTTCATTCCTACAAAGAATTGTAATCTAATTCCTAATCAATTAAGAGTTGAAGACACTTCAATAACCTAACCCTAATCGGGTGAAAGTTGTTGATTTAAATATAGATCTTGTTGAGTTTTGGGATGAAGGACCCAAACGGGTTCCAACCCATTTGGGGATTCATCCAAATGATCTCACACTCGTTTAGTGACACCCCAAGATCGTTTGGAGGTCTAGGGTTAAAGAAATTTGATAGTTTGAGGGTCCAATTACAAGATGTTGATAAATTGATGAAAAGTGCTGATTTTAATTTAATTAGGGCTCAACCCTTATCAAATTATTTTGGTTTTTGGTCAAACTTTGGGCAAACCGTCTCAAGACCGTTTGGAGGTCATCCAAACGACCTCAAGACCGTTTGAGCCAAGTTTGGGCCCAATTGGAGGTCAATTGATAGGTTTAACTCTGATTTGAATCATATTGTTGAACACTGATGATTAGCCGATTGGAAACCCTAATTGAGTTAGATTTAACCCTAATTGGCTTTCAATTGAGGGTCAATTTGGTGTCCAGTTGATTGAGGCTCATCCTAATTGACTCAATTTGTATATGTTTAACATGGCTTGGGCCAATTGAAAGCTTCAACATAAGAAATCCTTTTCAAGCATAATCTTTGTGTCACCTTTTATGTTCATGCAGTTTGAACCCAAGTAGACCCACAATCGTTTTAGACCAAACGAGTTCACACCCGTTTAAGCCCAAACGAGTTCACACTCATTTGAGTCCAAACGAGTCCACACTCGTTTGAGTCCAAATGAGTCCACACTCGTTTGAGTCCAAACGGGTTCACACCCGTTTACGCTCAAACGGGTTCACACTCGTTCAGGCTCAAACGAGTCCACACTCGTTTGGACTTAAATGGGTCCACACCCATTTAAGATTAAGTGGGTCCACACTCGTTTAAGTTTCAAATGGATTCAAGGTCATTTGACATTAAACAAGTTCAAGTTCGTTTAAGAATCAAATGGGTTGAAGGTTGAAGGTTAAACCCTTAACCAATTGGAGACCTTCAAGGTTGATTATACTTAATCACTTGAAGGTGTAAATGGTTCAATGATGATCTAATCTAAACCCTAATGGTAACCTAAGATGTTAAGGGACTAAGTGGTTAATGAATTGACCCCTGATGATGGTCAATGGGTAAATTACCAAAATGCCCCTGAAAGGTTCAATTGAGTGATACCTTATTTTAATCAAACCCTAATCACATGATAGTGATGAAGTTGACTGGTGTTAATCAATGAGGAGTTAACCCAACCTAATCTAGAGTAGTGTAATCACTATCTACTAGTTAGAGGAGAGAGAAAGTACCAATTATAATGGAAACTCAAGTAAAATGCCTTCAATATACATGAATGTGCAAGTTTAGGCATGATCCACTTATGTGAGTTCATGGAAACCCTAATTATGATAATTGATGAATTTTAATCTTATCTGAGGTCTTTAATGATGATGTTTCTCATACATGAGTATGTTATGAGATCATTTCACCATGAGGTGAATAGTAAACCCTAATTCTAGGGTGATGACATGTAATGTGAATAGTAAACCCTTATTGATGAAAACTAGGGAAACCTAGGTCTTGTATGAGTAGGGAGATACAACTTCTTTAAATGAGTTATTTACTGTTATCAGTTGATTTAACCATGTAAGTTCCTTTATGAGGATGATCATATCTAGGTATGGATGATGATACTATATTCATTGAAAGCATGTTGTTCGCTTTATGAATAGTGATATATCCTGATGCCTTGTTAATAGCATCTTATGAGATTGATAGGCTGTGAGAGCCATGAATGCCATCAAGGTCATGCTTTAAGAGATGACTTGTGATAAGAATATTGAGAAATGATAATTGATGAGAGTTTGGTTTGTTACATTTAGTATCTTCCTTCATAGCTGCTATGCTAATGATTAATGTTTGAAAACATGTATGATGATAAAAGAATACTGAAATGTACCTAACTAATCAAGTATAATCATACCATGTAGAGCCCTGATCATAGATCCATCATTGTCAGGAGTTAAATGATGGTGAAACAGGTTTTCCTAAGGGGATTCCTGGAGCACATACTTTTGAATATGTGGGGTAATATGGATGTGAATTTCCTTACATCGTAGTGTAGGAATTGATGTAGATGTATCTTAATCTATCAATCCTTCACTATGTTTTATGTCGGGTGATGTAACACTAATCTCCCGAGGAAATCTTTTATACCGCATCGATGAGAGATAAACAAGAAATCTTTCGGTAGCGAAGAGAGTACATAATGCCACTGTGACTCTAATAGCGAAGTACCAGAATACCCTGGTAAGCTATAGTAGTAGAGACAATATATGTCCTGCATGTTGATCCTCTTACTGACTGAGGAAGATGAGGTCATAAGAATCTGGCTCTTTTGATGACCTATGTATGATACCGATGCAACTTAATAGTGATCTGTTGAAGTATGAGCGGTACACCTCATCTCCACAGGGCATAATAATGTTTGTAAAACATAATCAACTGTGTAGTATATCTATTTAGGTTGAACTACGAGATACAATGATTGATGGTTACACTGTTTAGTATACATGTTCTTCATATTCCTTAAATATTATTGATCTACTTGATAACAATCTGATGTTGATTACCTTAAAGCTTTTATTGTCGATGTTATTCTTGGTTGCTATAATAAAGCTCCTGGCGCAGAGTTATAACTCTCGCTGGGACAATTATTTAAAATTGTCTCACCCCGTAGATTTCAACTTTTTAGGTGGTCGTTGAGGGCGAAGGAATCAATCTTCAGGTGACCAATATCAGCAGCAGCAGCATCAAGAGCAGCAGTAAATCCCAGGTGGAGATTCAGACTGCTGAGTTGTATAGTTAGATAGTCAGTCCTATGTGTTCTCTGTACTCTCAGGTCCTTGGAGTCTTTTGGTCTGAGATTTTGGTTTTGAGTTCTTGAGATTTTGTATCATGTTGTATATAATTACTCAAGAAGTAATTATCTGAGATGTAAATAGTTTATCTCCTTTTATGAAAGAAGTTTTTATATATTCAAGCTCTTATCTCGAAAAGTTTTAATTTCTCGTGATTTTTGTCTTCCGCTGTTAATTGAATCATTTCCGCTAAGTTTATATCGTGGTTTTGGAGATCAGAGCCCACAATTAGTGGTATCAGAGCTCTAGGTTCGCTGAGTCTACAGAGACATAGGACTTAGGATGTCGAGTCTATCCTTAGTATTTCTTTCTTATCTAATAGAGTCTTCTGCTCCTTAGGAGAAGAAGATAATTAAGGATGTCTGAACAACACGAGGAGTACGTGGCAGAAAGTAGTGTTGTTGCACCCCAAGGAGGTGCAAGGAACCCGGAGATAGAACAACTTGTACCTGAGCCACCCAGAGAGCCACCTCATTTTGACCCAGCTGACATGGGAAACCCAGCTATTCAAACTATGTCCGAGCAGTTTATGACTGCTATGACACACATCACCGACAGGATGCCCATGCCTGCACCTAGGGCACCTGCCCAGCCTGAAGGACAAGGTATCGGTAAGACGTTCGAGCGACTTCATCGTGTCGGAGCAACCGAATACTTTGGAACAGCTGATCCTGCAGATGCCGATCTGTGGTTAACCGAGTTGGAGAAAGCTTTTAGAATCCTCAACATCCCAGAAGCTTAGAAGGTTAGACATGATGTCTATCTTCTCAAGGGAAGTGTTGGTCACTGGTGGACCATGGAAGAGCAGAAGAGGCCTGGAGTGGAGATCTCGTGGGAAGATTTTCGTCGGGAATTTATCAATAGATATTTTCCAAAGACCTTCCTAGATGAGAAGATCTCTCAGTTTGAGATATTGAGGCAAGGCATGATGAACATTAGCGAGTATGAAGCTAAGTTCATGGAGTTATTGCGGTTTTGTCCGCACATGGCTGCCACAGAAGAAGAAAGAATCAGAAGGTTCGAGAAGGGTTTAAACGCCGACTTGACTACTCTCGTGTCTGCCCTAGAGAATCGGGAGAGGTTTGCTACCTTCGTTGAGTAAGTCCGAAGGATAGAGAAATCTGTAGTCGAGAAGCGACAAACCCATAAAAGATATCCACAGTTCCAGGGTTCTTCATCTAGAGACTTTAAGAAGCCTAGATTCTCTGCACCTACACCTCCACCACCCAGAACTAGTGCTCAGACACAGATGACACCAAGTAGAGGCAGGGGATGAAGCCTACCACTACAAGAGACTCACAGTTCAGCATCAATGTCAGTTACAGGACCACCCAGACCACAACAATTGGAGAAGAGTTGTTACAACTATGGAAAGGTGGGACATTTGATGAAGGACTGCCGATCTAGGCCTGTCAGTGTGACACAGCCTCCGAGACAGAGTCAACAGGGATCACAGAGAAGGCAATCTCAAGGAGCAGCTCGAGGACGTGGACAAGCATCTCAACCTGGATCATCAACACCACCTCAACACCAGGCGACAGCAAGGTTCTATGCTATGAACCCACCAGATGCAGTGGTCAATCCACGGGTAGTGGCAGGTCAGATGGAACTTTTATATTCTAATATGTATAAATCATGTGTTGTATCTATTCTGATTGACCTGGGTGCTATGCACTCCTTTGTCACTCGGAGAGTGATTCATAACTGCAATATGACAATTAGTCATAGGGCAAATAGCTTGTTTTTGGAGACTCCGTTGAGTGGGTCTGTCATTTTGCAGGAGGTATGCTCTCCCTGCATCCTCTTCTTTTCTGATCATCGCATTCAAGTGGACCTTATACCACTTGATATGCAAGGATTTGATATAATCCTCAGGATGGATACCTTAGAAAGGTATCGAGTTGTCTTGGATTGTGAATCCAAACAGGCTGTGTTTGCTGATGATAGCAGCACATGGATCTTTCAAGGAGAGAGAAAGATTCTTCCCACGTGTCTTGTATTAGCTATGGTTGCTAACAAGATGATGAGGCAAGGATGTTATGCATTCATGGCACATGTAGTAGATGTTACCAAAGAAGGTCCCAACCCTGTTGAAGTTCCTATAGTCATGGAATTCAAGGACGTGTTTCCTGAAGAACTTCCAGGTATACCACCGCCTCGGGAAATTGATTTTGAAATCAATTTGATCCCATATACAAAACCTATAGCCCAGACACCGTATAGGATGGCGCCTGCTGAGATGGCAGAACTCAAGAAATAACTTCAAGAGTTTCTTAAGAAAGGTTTTATCCGACCAAGCACTTCACCGTGGGGTTCTCCGGTTTTGTTTGTTAAAAATAAAGATGGGTCAATGCGGTTGTGCATTGATTATAGACAACTCAATAAAGTAACAATAAAGAATAAGTACCCGTTGCCGAGGATTGATGATCTTTTTGACCAGTTGCGTGGTGCAACAGTCTTCTCAAAGATAGACTTGAGGTCTGGATATCATCAACTCCGTATTAAGAATAGTTACATATCCAAGTCTACCTTTAGGACACGATATGGTCACTATGAGTTCACGGTTATGTCATTTGGACTAACCAATCCACCGGCTGCATTCATGGAACTCATGAATAGAGTTTTTCGACCTTTCCTTGATCAGTGTGTTGTCGTCTTCATAGATGATATTCTGATTTATAGTAAGGATGCTCAGTAGCATGAACAGCATCTCCGACAAGCTCTAACTCTGCTAAGAAAACATAAGCTATATGCTAAGTTTAGCAAGTGTGAGTTCTGGTTGCCGGAAGTATCTTTTCTTGGACATGTGATATTTGCCTCGGGTATTCGTGTTGACCCTACAAAGGTAGAATTTGTTCTACAATGGGAACAACTGAAGACACCAACGGAGATTCGAAGTTTCTTGGGATTAGCTGGTTATTATCGAAGGTTTATTAAGAATATCAGTTCTATAGCCTTACCCTTAACCAAGTTAACCCGGAAAGATGTTCTTTTTACCTGGAGTGATAAGTGTCAACAGTCTTTTTAGTTGTTGAAGGAGAGGTTGACAAGTGCACCTGTGCTTGTGTTACCTGAGCAAGGAAAAGGATACATAGTTTTCTGTGATGCCTCCAAGAATGGACTCAGATGCGTGTTGATGCAGGATAAGCAAGTGATTTCTTTTGCTTCACGACAGCTTAAGAAACACGAAGAGAATTATCCGAAACACGATCTGGAGTTAGCTGCTGTGGTTCATACCCTGAAGATCTGGAGACATTATCTCTACAGAGAGACATTCCAGATTTTCACAGATCACAAAAATCTTAAGTATATCTTCTCTCAGCATGAGCTTAACATGAGGCAACGTCGCTGGATGGAGTTAATCAAGGACTACGATTGTACAATTGATTACCATCCAGGAAAGGCCAATGTGGTTGCAGATGCCTTGAGTAGGAAATCAGCAACATCAACCATGGATAGAGCACAACTAAACTCTTTAGTATGCTCTAAGAGAGATATGCTTATCTCTTTAAGGCAAGACAATGTACAGTTGAAGGTGTCATTGTTAGCCGGGTTGTTGGCTGAGATGCATATTAAACCTACCCTAAGAGAGCATATCAAGGAGGCACAACAGGTTGATGCTGTAGTTCAGCAGATTAGATCAGAGTATGGAAATGAGAAGCGAGATGGTTTCGATGACTCAGATGATCATGTAGCATGTTATCATGGGAGGATGATAGTGCCGGATATGGATAACTTGAGGAAGTTAGTTCTGGAAGAAGCTCATTCTTTGATGTATGCTATGCATCCAGAGAGCACCAAGATGTATCGAAATTTGAAAGATTTGTATTGGTGGCCTGGAATGAAGAAGGATGTTGTAGAGTTTGTGATGAGGTGTCTTGTATGTCAGAAAGTTAAAGTTGAACACCAAAAGCCTATATGAACAATGCAACCTTTACCCATACCACAGTGGAAGTGGGACCATGTGACCATGGACTTTGTTGTTGGCCTACCCAGGACAATAAAAGGACATGATTCCATTTGGGTAGTTGTTGATAGGTTGACTAAGACAGCGCATTTCTTACCTGTCAAAACAACCTTTTCTACTGAAAGGTTATCACAGTTGTATGTTCAAGAGATAGTGCGTTTGCATGGAGTTCCTGTCACCATAGTTTCTGACAGAGGTCCCCAGTTTATAAGTCGCTTTTGGGAGCAGCTACACAGAGCCTTAGGCACCAAGCTAAGGTTTACTACGGCTTTTCATCCACAAACTGATGGACAGTCAGAAAGAACCATACAAACCTTGGAAGACCTGTTGAGAGCATGTGTTCTCCAGTTTACCGGAAGTTGGGATCTACACCTAAGCTTGATAGAGTTTGCCTATAACAATAGCTATCAGCATAGTATTGATATGGCACCTTATGAAGCCTTGTATGGTAGACGTTGTAGATCCCCTTTGTGTTGGTATGAGACTGGTGAACATCAGTTGTTAGGTCCTGATCTTGTGCAACAAACTATAGAAAAGATCAAAGTTATACCACAACAGCTTAAGACTGCACAGGATAGACAGAAGTCGTATGCTGATAAGCGTCGTAGACCGTTAGAGTTCCAGGTTGGAGACAGAGTGTACCTCAAGGTCTCGCCTTGGAAAGGAGTCCTTCTCATTGGAAGGAAAGGAAAGTTAGCACCTAGATTTATGGGACCTTACCCAATCATTTAACGGGTTGGAAAGGTAGCCTATAGACTAGAGTTACCACCAGAGTTGCAGAGGTAACACCCTATGTTTCACATTTCTATGCTAAGGAAATGTCACCCCGACACTGAGTCAGATCTACAACCTATGGAGGTAGAATTGAATGATGACATATCTTACGAGGAAGGGCCAGTGTCAATCCTTGATAATAGAATTAAAAAGCTAAAGAAGAAAGATATAATCCTTGTGAAAGTCCTCTGGAATCACCGTGGTGTCGAAGAAGCCACTTGGGAACTAGAGGATGAGATGAGTAGGAAATACCCTGCTCTTTTCTCCTAATACGTTTTGTCGATTTCGGGGACGAAATCCTTGTATGGGGTGGATAATTTGTAACATCCCTGACCTGGGTTATGAGCTAACCCTAGGTGTTTTGCCTAAATATGTAATTAAACCCTGGTGATTATCTTTTGACATGTAATTAAGTTCCTCAGGAACATATACTTTCAATTTTTTCCTTTTTAAACAAAGTTGTAGTATTATTTTGGTAATGCAGGGGCTTATGTGCAAATTACCCAGTTAAGGGGTTAACTTGCAATTGCACATGTTAAGATGTTCTTTTGATAATGAGACATCATATGAGTGAATATGATGAGACATGATGGATTTCCCAAGCTTGGGCATCTAGATGCAGCTTGTGGAATAATCCTTTTGCTTAAAAAAAACCCTAATTTGGAGTAAAATGCAGTTTACCCAATTTGAGGGGTGCAACTTGTAAAATACACCAACTAGAACATCTTTTATGACTCTTATCATCATTTAGAGTAGAAATGGTGAAAGGTAAACATCAATGAATAATCAGATAAGAAAAATGATCTTTGTACATAAAATTCACTAAGTTTGAGTAAAGAAACCTTTCATGTATATACCATAGTGTGCATATTGGTTTTCTTTACCCTTAGATCTTGAGTTTTGATGGACCTTGATTAAGTTTTGATAGCTTGAACGTGCCATAGAAATAAGGAGGGACTTGGATGAGAATTACATGCTTTGGAGGTCCTTATGGTGAAAATCAGCCTAAGCTATTAAAGCACCTTTCTATCCAAACCAAGCAAACGTTTTCCTTCACTTCCTCACTTCTTATCTTTCTCAACCGGAAAAAGCAAAGCTCAGGAGCTCAAGGGGATGACCAACCTATTCTAGGTAAGAGAACACCACCTTCTAGCTCAAATTCATGGAGGAAATCATGTTAAATGGATGGATTGCTAGTTTTCTTACTTAGGTTCCTTGTTCTAGCCAACCATCCCCATCTTTTTCTTGAAGATTTGACCTTAGCCGACCTGTGGAGCTCAATACGCCATTAAAGGCTTGAAGCTTGGAAGCTTGGAAGCTCTAGGAACCACGTTTGAGGCGGTTTTATAACTCTAAACCCTTTTGCTTTCTTATGCATATCTTTGTATTTGCAAAAGTAGCTTGTTCTTCTTTTCCCCATCCTTCCTTGCTTTCTTTCAAACTAAAACCACGATGAACAGACCTGAATTTGGAGGTAGAATAAGATGGGCATGATTACCAAAGTTACTTTATCAAACGGGCTTATGTCTTTCCCCCTTTTTGATCAAACCGTTTGAAAGGCAAACGGGTTCACTAGGTCGGTTTGGGCAAACGGGTTCCAACCCATTTGAGGGAATTGACCAAGCATGGACCGTTTGGGTTTTATGTGCACAATTATGTAGGCTAATGACCCACCAAATTTGAGGGGTTAACTCAAAAGTAATCGTAGGTTGAAGGCCAATCAATTAGGTAATAGAATTGAATTAAGTACTGATTTTCCAAACTAATTAACTTGAACTTTTGGGTAAACGGGTTCCAACCCATTTGAGTGAGTTGACCAAGCATTGACCATTTGGGATACCTGTTCATAATATATTGAATTTCATTCCTACAAAGAATTGTAATCTAATTCCTAATCAATTAAGATTTGAAGACACTTCAATAACCTAACCCTAATCGGGTGAAAGTTGTTGATTTCAATATAGATCTTGTTGAGTTTTGGGATGAAGGACCCAAATGGGTTCCAACCCATTTGGGGGTTCATCCAAACGATCTCACACTCGTTTAGTGACACCCAAGATCGTTTGGAAGTCTAGGGTTAAAGAAATTTGATGGTTTGAGGGTCCAATTACAAGATTTTGATAAATTGATGAAAACTGCTGATTTTTAATTTAATTAGGGCTCAACCCTTATCAAATTAGTTTGTTTTTTGGTACAACTTTGGGCAAACGGTCTAAAGATCGTTTGGAGGTCATCCAAACGACCTCAAGACCGTTTGATCCAAGTTTGGGCCCAATTGGAGGTCAATTGATAGGTTCAACTCTGATTTGAATCATATTGTTGAACATTGATGATTAGCCGATTGGAAACTCTTATTAAGTTAGATTTAACCCTAATTGGCTTTCAATTGAGGGTAAATTTGGTGTCCAGTTGATTGAGGCTCATCCTAATTGACTCAATTTGTATATGGTTAACATGGCTTGGGCCAATTGAAAGTTTCAACATAAGAAATCCTTTTCAAGCATAATCTTTGTGTTACCTTTTATGTTCATGCGGTTTGAACCCAAGTAGACCCACAATCGTTTTAGACCAAACGAGTTCACACCCGTTTAAGCCCAAACGAGTTCACACTCATTTGAGTCCAAATGATTCCACACTTGTTTGAGTCCAAATGAGTCCACACTCGTTTGAGTCCAAATGTGTTCACACCCGTTTAAGCTCAAACGGGTTCACACTCGTTTAGGCTCAAACGAGTCCACACTCATTTGGACTTAAATGGGTCCACACTCGTTTAAGATTAAGTGGGTCCACACTCGTTTAAGGTTCAAATGGATTCAAGGTCATTTGAGATTAAACAAGTTCAAGGTCATTTAAGAATCAAATGGGTTGAAGGTTGAAGTTTGAAGGTTAAACCCTAAACCAATTGGAGACCTTCAAGGTTGATTATACTTAATCACTTGAAGGTGTAAATGGTTCAATGATGATCTAATCTAAACCCTAATGGTAACCTAAGATGTTAAGGGACTAAGTGGTTAATGAATTGACCCCTGATGATGGTCAATGGGTAAATTACCAAAATGCCCCTGAAAGGTTCAATTGAGTGATACCTTGTTTTAATCAAACCCTAATCACATGATAGTGATGAAGTTGACTGGTGTTAATCAATGAGGACTTAACCAAACATAATCTAGAGTAGTGTAATCACTATCTACTAGTTAGAGGAGAGAGAAAGTACCAATTATAATGGAAACTCAAGTGAAATGCCTTCAATATACATGAATGTGCAAGTTTAGGCATGATCCACTTATGTGAGTTCATGGAAACCCTAATTATGATAATTGATGAATTTTAATCTTATCGGAGGTCATTAATGATGATGTTTCTCATACATGAGTATGTTATGAGATCATTTCACCATGAGGTGAATAGTAAACCCTAAGTCTAGGGTGATGACATGTAATGTGAATAGTAAACCCTTATTGATGAAAACCAGGGAAACCTATCTCTTGTATGAGTAGGGAGATACAACTTCTTTAAATGAGTTATTTATTGTTATCAGTTGATTTAACCATGCAGGTTCCTTTATGAGGATGATCATATCCAGGTATGGATGATGATACTATATTCATTGAAAGCATGTTGTTAGCTTTATGAATAGTGATATATCTTGATGCCTTTTTAATAGCATCTTATGAGATTGATAGGCTGTGAGAGCCATGAATACCATCAAGGTCATGCTTTAAGAGATGACTTGTGATGAGAATATTGAGAAATGATAATTGATGAGAGTTAGGCTTGTTACATTTAGTATTCTTCCTTCATAGCTGCTATTCTAATGATTAATGTTTGAAAACATGTATGATGATAAAAGAATACTGAAATGTACCTGACTAATCAAGTATAATCATACCATGTAGAGCCCTGATCATAGATCCATCATTGTCAGGAGTTAAATGATGGTGAAACAGGTTTTCCTAAGGGGATTCCTGGAGCACATACTTTTGAATATGTGGGGTAATATGGATGTGAATTTCCTTACATCCTGGTGTAGGAATTGATGTAGATATATCTTAATCTATCAATCCTTCACTATGTTTTATGCCGGGGTGATGTAACACTAATCTCCCGAGGAAATCTTTTATACCGCATCGATGAGAGATAAATAAGAAATCTTTCGGTAGCGAAGAGAGTACAAAATGCCACTCTGACTCTAATAGCAAAGTACCAGAATACCCTGGTAAGCTATAGTAGTAGAGACACTAGATGTCCTGCATGTTGATCCTCTTACTACTGAGGAAGATGAGGTCATAAGAATTCAGCTCTTTTGATGACCTATGTATGATACCGATGCGACTTAATAGTGATCGGTTGGAGTATGAGCGGTATACCTCATCTCCGTAGGGCATAATAATGTTTGTAAAACATAATCAACCGTGTAGTATATCTTCTTAGGTTGAACTACGAGATACAATTATTGATGGTTACACTGTTTAGTATACATGTTCTTCATATTCCTTAAATATTATTGATCTACTTGATAACAATCAGCTGCTGATTACCTTAAAGCTTTTATTGCCTATGTTATTCTTGGTTCCTATAATAAAGCTTCTGGCGAAGAGTTATAACTCTCGCTGGGACAATTATTTAAAATTGTATCACCCCGTAGATTTCAACTTTTTAGGTGGTCGTCGAGGGGGAAGGAATCAATCTTCAGGTGACCAATATCAGCAGCAGCAGCATCAGGAGCAGGAGTAAATCTCAGGTGGAGATTAAGACTGCTGAGTTGTATAGTTAGATAGTCAGTCCTATGTGTTCTCTGTACTCTCAGGTCCTTGGAGTCTTTTGGTCTGAGATTTTGGTTTTGAGTTCTTGAGATTTTGTATCATGTTGTATATAATTACTCAAGAAGTAATTATCTGAGATGTAAACAGTTTATCTCCTTTTATGAAAGAATTTTTTATAGATTCAAGCTCTTATCTCGAAAAGTTTTAATTTCCCGTGATTTTTGTCTTCCTCTATTAATCAAATCATTTCCACTAAGTTTATATCGTGGTTTTGGAGATCAGAGCCCACATAGATCAAATATACTCTACAAAATAGAATTGCTATTAACTAGTATCCTAAAAACTAGTAATCTACAAAAATAGAATTGCAAATATAAGTCTTTCTTTCCCTTAGGAACATTATTCCAGGATTCTAAAGTTAGGACTACAATGGTTGCAAGTAAGAACCCCACGATATGAAATAAATGAGTTGCGGTTCACTCCAATTGAATTTCCTGCATGATCTAAATCCATAGTCAGTTTGGGTCCATTGCCCCTTTGCTGTAGTAACTTGTTCATCATTGTGATGCCCCTCACTCTCTCAATTTTTTTGTTGCTCATCAAGTGCCCCAATTTCTTCAGGGGGTACATCACCAACCTAAAATTTGACAAAAAAACACTTACAAGATATAACTATAAATAAACATATAGATAGAAATATAGGATATCTTTTTAAAACTTACATTGCAAGGTGGCACATTGATATCCTCACCCTCATGGTAATCATCATCATGGTCATCATGCTCATGCTCAGCCATCTGAAAGTGTCATTAAAAAATCAAACATTTAACATTTGACATAACTAGAAGATAATAAAACATTGTAAAGTTCACATTCATAAAAATAAAACATATAAAAAAATATAAACATGCATACCTCTAATATTGTGATCTTTTATCAATTAACAATCCTTCATTGTGTTCTCCGCGCACATACAAGTCATCATTAGCTTCAATATTTGGTGGTGTTGGCAACCCAACTGAGAATGGACTGGAGTCATCGTACTTATCATAGTATTGTTCTTCATCTATAGGATCTTCAATGAACGTTCTTTTACCATGAAGAACAACTGAACATTTATCATTTGTAGGATCATCAAAATAAAATACTTGTTTCGCCTGTGATGCAAATATCAATGGTTCACCCTTCTCGCCAATCTTTTCAAAGTTCAGACAAGCACTGCTATCGACATCCACTGATTTCAGGTTTGAAATCTCTCCATCCCAGTGCCATTCTGTATAGCCTTGTACAATCCCGTTGCACATGACATGACTTTTGATTTCATCACTAGTGATGACTTTAAAGTTGTTACCGCAATGCCTACATGGACAGTAGAACCTATCTCTAGGTTGTTTCCTATGTTCCTCGGCAAATCTAATAAACTAATCAAGACCAGAAATAAACTTTGGGGTGCAGTGATTTGCAATGGACATCCTTGATATATCCATTCTATGATCAAAGAGAAAACAAGTACATAAATTAGAACAAGTTTAGGGTTTAAGGTCTTATATATAATAAATGTGTTTCACCTATCCTATTCTTGAACACCTAATCTCACTAGTAAGTGTATAATGTGAATCCGGAAACATTTCCCCGTTGTTCTCCAAGTACATATGTACTTAGAGAACAAATGGGGAAATGATGCCAAAATTTTCTTGAAAACCCAATACGCATTATACACTTACATCCTAAGTGAGATTACGTGTTCAAGAACAGTCCCAAATCGGGGACTATCCAAGATTTACTCCTAATGAGTAAATCTTGGATGGGTTTCTAGGACAACAAATACATGTGTTGTCATTCTTATACGTACAATCCTAGTTTCATCATTCATATCTTAGTTCTTCAAGTTTGGGTGATTATTGATGTCTTTAGAAGCATGATTGGAAATCTAGGACAAAGTTCATCATTTACATTCCAAGCATGTCACGTGAGTGAATTAGTATTTCCCTTCTACTCAAATCAAATTGGTGTATTAGTGAGTCTTCAAATAGATAAACACTTGAAGATGACTCAATGAATCTTATGAATAGTCAACTCAACTATAGCTTGTTGGTTCTCATTCATGACTTGCATAATATTTTGTTGATCCTAAGTAGAAGAAAATTTTACATGCCCCATATGACCCTAGAATGTTGACATGCCTAGGTTTAAAGCACTCATCAATCTTGAATAATGTTGACATGCCCCATAATGAGGAAAAATCAAGATGAGATCAATAAAAACACAAATCATAAAAAATGGACTACATATTGAAATAATTGCTTAGTAATAATATATATTGCAAGATAAAAAAAGATCAACTCATTATTTTACAACCAAACATTTTTTTCATGCATCTTTCATTACACATTTATGGCCATTATTCATCTAGTGACTAAGGTTCTAGATTGCCTTTTACTACTTGCTACTTAATAATTATAATGTTCGGTTGTTGTACAAGAATCACCAAATATAAAGTCCATGAGGATATACTAATATTTGGGAATGATAATGTGGCATATCTATATTAAATCTAATATGTTTTTCTTTCTTCTTTCCTTCATCCCAGTTTTATCATTTGGTTCATCAATAAAAGAGAAGACTTATTTAATTATTACATAAGTTGTGTGTGAACTTTGAGAAATTTAGGGGTAGTCACACTAAATTACTTTAATATTGTCTACCCAAGTAATGGGATTGGGATCGATGTAATAACACTTCTATGACAGTTGGTATCAAAGACAAACACATTATGCATCTATGTAATTGTGAACTTAATATTGAACTTAATATTGCATCTCTGTAGACCGAGTCGGCCTAGTTGGCCTTGGGCATTCAGCTGAGGAGGGGCACCGCCTGGCCGCCTAAAAAACTATGCCTATAACCCTTGAAATCGAGCATCTATTACTTGGCAGCCAAATGCAGAAATAAAGCAGAAATAAGTCTAAACCCTAAACAAGGAAAACAAAGGAAAGGAGGTCGGGGTAGCTTACTCGCTTAGGTCAAGAACAAGCAAATGAAGGAAAGGAGAAGCAGCGGCAAGTAGTAGTGGCGGAGTAGCGGTGATAGCGGAGGATAGAGTAGAAGCAGCAGGAATCGTCAGAGGAAGGGGAAGTCTTGAAATCGGGAATGAAATAGAGAAAGGGGAAGAGTCTGGCTCTTGTGGGTGCTATTAAGTTAACAATAGACGTCGGTTATTTAATAAAACTGACGCTTTAAATAAAAGGTGTCGGTCATCACAAAAAAATGACACCTATGTTCAATGTAGTCGTTGGTTTCAACTAGAAAAACTGACATCTTTCTACATATGCCAAAAAAAATGTTCTTAAATTATGTCCATAGTCGTCGGTTGCCGTAAAAAAATGACGCCAAAGGGGGGTAAAATTTTTGCGGGGACAACACGCGAAAACACATCGACGTCGGTTGTTGTAAGAACACCGATGAAAAAAATGGGCCCGATTTCTATCTCGTAAAAAACCTTTAGTCGTCGGTTGTTTGGTAAACAACCGACGCCATATGTGAAATTTTGGAGGTATTTTTTTTTGCACTGAAAAAATTGGATTTTGCGGGCGATTTTAGGCGTCAGTTTCTTACTGAGAAACCAATGCTAAATAAAAAGTGATACTAGTGTCTGGACGATCTTCACATATAGATGTCAGTTTATGCTTTCAGCCGACATTGTAGGGTTCAGGCGTCAGTTTTTGGGATACAACTGATGCCTCAAAATGTGACGTTATAAGCCATTTCTGTAGTAGTGAACCAAACTAAAAAATAAACCCAATTTAAGGAGATATAATATTCATGGGATTGTGGTGGAGAGCCCAGTACCATCAATTTTGGTAGAAGGAATTGACACTACAGAATTTTTGGAGGTGAAACAAATTGTAGGTCAATGAAACCTATGGCGACAGTTTCTGTAAAAAAACCAACTACATAGAATTTTTGAAGGTAAAATTTATTTCACAAGAAGGGTTGTTTTGTAAGTTTCTAGTCTACCGATGCAACACATGCTATGTAAAAATTTCTAGAGAAAATTGATTTTTGTGGTCATTTTGTATCACTAGTTTGGCCCTAAGAAACCAAAATCATAGTGAAAGTGACAACCGTATTTTTTCCTACATGACAATTCTTGACAAATTGTGAGGTTTGTGCTTTTACGAACCGACAACAGAAGTTTTTTGTGTCAGTTTTCTTTGAAAAATGACACTAAGAAAAGTGACTTCATAGGTTAAAATGCACTAGTAAATTGGTAAAAAAAAGGATAGGAAACGAATGTTACTATAGCATAAGAGATAAGATTTGTAGATGGTGTTCATAGTGGATAGTTAAGAGATCGCCACACAAATATATACATACAGAAGTACACAAAGTCGGTAAAAAGTACATAATATATTATGGAAAGTAAGCAAATATATTATGAAATGTACAAAAACAATGCAAAAGTTGCTACCTAGTTACTTAATTTTCCACCTAATTGATAGAATTTGTTTAGTAAGTACAAAAATACAATGTCATAGTACATGAATTCATGGTATTTATTACATTAAATCGGATTAGTCGGTACATATATTTAAATTAGTCAGTACATTAATTCATTTTTGTCAGTTGATGAATTAATTTTTGCGATGGAGTGAACTTTTGATGTTCTTAAATACCCAATTGGATAACTGAATCATGAGTTGAAGATTGGAATAATAAACATGTGTCAATATGTAATGCGATGATGATGATGATGTATATATGTTTGATATTAATATTATGATTAATGACCCTAATTATGCACCACCTTGGATTATGTTTTTCATTGATCAAATAATGGTATCTTAATACCAAAATGGAATGGAATGTGTCATGAGTCGTGATAATTCAATGGTTCAAGTTTCATGAAGTTTTGACATATGTAGAGAAAGCAATTTAGGGTTGAAATTGGAGGAATTATACACATCATTGATGATTTATAACATATAGGCTACACACTCTTTTCAAAAGCCATAGATTGGCCGTGAGGGGAGCAGATCCTAGACCATGTTTCAGATCGAATTGATGAGGTACACCCCCTACCTTGTGTCTGAATGGAAATCATGGGGTCGCATCAATGACGAACCCAACCCACCCCACATCTTATTCGTGGCATGTTGGAGGAAACTGAAGGAGCATTTATCCTTGATAATAAAAGACCAATCTTTAGATACCTCGTCTATGTTCCCTAGATGGGTTTTGAGAGAGAGACGGTTCTCCCTTGGTTGATTTATCCCTTGCAATTTATAAGCAGTAGCATGGAAGAGAAGAGCTCCCACCCAATTAAGTGTAGATGGTACAGTGTCTATGCCACCGTATATGCCGAGAGAGGCATCAATACTTGGAAAGGAGGTAGATGTGATGATTCAAATCTCACTGGGGTTCTCCTCTTGGAGGACTGAGACCTAAGGAAGAGTGTGAAGAAGCCTGGTGCTAGGGTGTTTTCTCATTGAAGTTGTCCCCCCTCACCAACGGCGGCAGCCTGGACAGAGTCCAAAGAGGAATCACACAAAGGGCAAGGCCAGGCGAACCCATTGCAGGTGCAGTTGTGCACCATTCACTAGAGATCCATCCAATAGCAACTAATGACAGTGAGCCAACCTAGACTAAAATTTGGGGCTGTGTGCTGCTACAGGAAAGTAGTTGGAGATGGCTTGGAGGTGTTGAGACTAGTGGAGGATTTATGAGGATCGAAGGAGAACCCTAATGGCCAAAGAAGCTTGAAAGGAGGTCCGATCTAGCCATGGATCACTCACTGGAGGAGGGTGCCTTAGCGGTGGCTATTTTCCAGGAGGACACACATATGGGCTGCGGGCATCGTGCGGCTAATTGCGAGAAAGATAGGGAGGGAACCACCAATGTGGTTCAACCATTAAACTGCTGAAAACCGACTAACCCAATCCCTTCATGTTGAACCAGCTCTAGTAAACCGCTAGCTCAACTTGAACACATGAGTCATGATCTGCAAGTCTTGGAGCCACGTGGAGACGTCCCATTGGCCGCAAAAGGTAATTACCTCAAAAATCTACAGATCTTCAATAATTCGTAGAAATCAGCATGATTATCAAAAAATGCAAATAAAGTATGAAAATTCTTGGAAAAATGAGTAGAACAAGATGAAAGCATAATATCAGTACTAAATGTATAAAATTAGATGATAACATGTAATATGTTATACACTTGTTTCATTATTAATAAATATCAAACAATGTCTTAAAATTATGAGAACATGTCACTAGATCCTAAATCATGTTTGTAATTCATCTACTGCTAGTGATTATGATGTTGATGCATGAAATCTTGTGATTTTCTCAATATGTATAATTAGGGCTAATAACCCTAAATAAAATTCAATAAATGTATTTATTATCAACAAATGATGAAGCTTACATGATACCCTCATATAAGGAAATAGAAGATAACATGGAACTTTGGTATTAGTTAGATGTATAGAATACATGTTATATGGTGATGACTCATAATTAATGGTTTCTAACACTAATTGCATTGATACATGTTGCTAAGGGTTAATATGTGCACATAATCATATGTAATCAAATAATCAAATTATTTATCTTAATTTGGAATATAAGACCAGTAACCTAATTACAAGAATATAAGACAAGTAATGATGGAAATATCCTAATGAGATAAGGAAAACTCAAATGAACACGACTACGATTAAGATGATGAGAACCTAATGGTGATATGTGGTTTTGTCTTAATCAGGGTTGACCAAGGTTATAGTTGACATGAGGGATACCTATAGATTAAGTTTGTCATTCTTCAAGGTACGCCATTACCTCTCACTTGGCTTATTATACAGTATGCCTGCATTATATGTGTAGTACATACTTGGCATATGGTATTGGTTGAAATGATTGTTCTTGAATTATATGTTGCTTGATTTTCCATACTTATGGCTATGAACACATGAAACATACTATATCTATTCCATTATATGAAAGAACTAAACTCTTTGGTAGTACATCACTTGGAAGTGACTTAACTCTTTGGTAGTCGGTCACATTGTACATATGATCTAACTCTTTGGTAGTAAATCATAAAGGCCTTAATCTTGAACTCCTTGAGAGTCAAGAGAATGCATCAAAACCTTCGGTGGGTATTGCATGGGTATATAATGGAAAATGTGCTTAAAATATGTGTTATCTTTTGGTAATAAATATATTTGTTCAAGTACATGCTTTTTCTTATAATTTGTTTAGTATTTCCAAGTTCTAGTTTTATGTTATTGCCAAGCTTAGTAATGAGAGTATATAAAAAAGACATGTTGGCATACTCAGTACAATATTCTTGAATGTTGTGTTGACGTGTAACACATGTAATCTTTTGTTTAGGTTGTGCACATGTGTACTTGAAGGATATAGATAGTTGTGAGTTGTGTGGCGAGTTGATGTATAGGTGGACCTGCTATCTTATGATCCTATTTTAGATGTAGTCCATGCTTATGTAAATTTTTTTTGTTCAATGTGTAATATCAAATGTTGTAACAATTCATTATGTAATTATATGTTCAATGGTGAACATGTGTTCTATGGTTTATTTATTGTTCATGTGTATGTGCTACTATTTTTTTCATTTGAATTTCTCTAATTTTATTCATCTTAGCCTAGTGTGGTGTTTAAATTGGGATGCTCGTTGATGTGAGGTTACAATTTGGACGTGACACATCAGATTAAGTTTTAGAAAATGTGGGGACGTCACAGGTGGTATCAGAGCATGAAACTCCAACTAAAGAAAACCTTAAACATCATTAGGGCTAGATTAGTCATATTTTAGAGACTATATCTGACCAAGCCTTTACGTTAGAATCTAGATGTTTGAGAACTATGTCTAGACCGGTGCTTGTTGTATAGTAGGTCCTTAGATGTGGCTCTTTCCTTATAGTGCACCGGTATGGGATGTTGCAATATTTGGAAATAATGTACATCATGGGAAGAGACACCCTAGACATATGGTGCTCACTGTCTAGAGTAGCTACACTGGTCTACACCATGTTCTCACCCTTTTCACTAGTTTGCATGACATTGTACTCTCTACTATGTGTGGGACACTCATTTTGTGGATTAGGTTTTTTATTCCAATTGGATCAAACCTTGATAGTTTTCTCTGACGCATGTTTTATCAGAGAAAAACTATATAATATTTTATTATATATGTAAGTATTACAAAAATGTGTCCTCACACATATACGAGTAGGAGGTGGTCATGCAACCTAAGTGAAAGTGAGTGACATCAGTCTAGAAGAGAGAGTAGTTCTAGATTAGATGTCTATAGCCTTGTTGGAATTTGTGATATATGGAATAGATGAAATAAGTTTTGATGATAAGATTTAAGTCTTATATAGATGATATAAGATGGTTTATGATGATCAATATTGTCTTTAAGGATTAAGGTTCAGTTTTGAGGATTTGAGGTATGTTTTGATGATGCAAGTATGTGTGCTTTTCTAAGTTAAGATAGGCTATGTTAAGACCATGATGTGAGTCAGCATGAGCCTCAATCTCTTTTATGAAGGAGGACCTCTAGTGTTAGGACTAGTTTGAGGGTTAACTCAAGAGAGAGTGAGACACATTCGGAGAAGGTTAGAGAACCTAAACTCCTAAGATATGAGAATTCTGAGAAAATGTGTTACGATATGTCCTAAACTAGGCTACTCCTGAGTGAATGAGTTGAGTCACTTTATGCATGATTCCTATAGATATGTTGTTGAACCCTAGATGTCCTTGGCAGGATCAAACCCTAGAGATAGAGAGAGGATGGTTATATATGAATATGTGAACATGAATATGATTACCCACCATCGGGGTGAGGGAGAGAGAGTCCCAAGACCCCAGAGGAGGTAACTATGTTTTAGTTTTTGTGGAGCCTCATGCTAGGGTTGGTGGTTCCCCATGTAGGACTCTAGTGGTGTATATATAAGAGAGTTCTGGGTAAGCATATCTTTTGGGTAGAGGACCTACAAAGAGAATGTCATATAATGTTTTCATTTGTGCTTATGTGGCTAGAGCTTGTAAGGCTATCACTAGTGCCTATGAGGTAATCTAAGAACCCTAGACTAAGAGAGGAAAATTAAATTATATGCATATGAGATACTCATAGAGTTGAGTTAGCTCTGAGAGACTGAGCATGGCACTACCCTCATGATATGGGTCAGGAGAACCTCAATTGGACTAGATGAAGCTTTGATATATGTTTGAGGAGCCATTCACATAAGTTTGTTTAGCACAACCATAATATAATATATATAAGGATGTGACCTAATCTTGAGGCATTACATATAGACATGATATAATGGAAACCTAGAGATGGTTTAATAGATATCGATGCATAACTGGTTAACCATAAACAAGAATAATGATGATGTTGTGAAATTCTTGGTTAATATTATGATGAAATCACTAATAAATGTTGCAAATTATTATGAGCAATGAAATAATATCATATGAATGAAAAATGTTACATGAGGTGTAAAGCTTAGTTCTTAATAAAGATGAAAAATATAGTTTGATAGTTAGCACAATATAATGAAAATGACACCTTGATATGATCCATATGGATAAAGTGTGTTAACTTTAGTTAACTCCCTCCTAAAAGGCATATGTTAATGTTGAACATATTCTAACAATTAGCTCAATAAAATGTTGATGACACCTTGATATAATAGGCTACCTTTAGTTAACTCCTTTAGAACATTGTAATATGATGTGGGAACTGATAACCTCCCATTTTTTGACGTTATCTTATTAGTTATCTTTAGTTTTCCATGCTCTTTCTTTGATAAACTAAATAGAATCATTAAACCTTCTTACTTTATTGCAGATACATCAATAAACTAACTTTTCCTCTTTTTCATTACAAAAAACACAAAAAAAAATTACAAAGACTCCTCACGGTCCCAAGACCGCGAGAAGCCTCACGGTCCCAAAACCGCGACAAGCCTCATGGTCCCAAGACTGCGAGAAGCCTCACGGTCCCAAGACCGTGACAAGCCTCACGGTCCCAAGACCGCGAGAAGCCTCATGGTCCAAAGACCGCGAGAAGCCTCATGGTCCCAAGACCGCGACAAGCCTCACGGTCCCAAGACCGCGAGAAGCCTCACGGTCCCAAGACCGCGACAAGCCTCACGGTCCCAAGACCACGAGAAGCCTCTCGGTCCCAAGACCGCGACAAGCCTCACGGTCCCAAGACCGCGACAAGCCTCACGGTCCCAAGACCGCGACAAGCCTCACGGTCCCAAGACCGCGACAAGCCTCACGGTCTCAAGACCGTTTGAGACCAAACGGTCTCAAGACCGTTTGGGCTCAACTTGAACCTATAAATAGGACCTCAAGGGCCACTTCAAAAAGGAAGGAATTTTCAAGACGCCCAAAGGCTGCCTCTCCAGATCCAGACCACTCTGGACTTCCGTCCACTGCCCCAAGGCTGCTAGTTTTGAGATCCGTGCTCATCATCAAACTACCTTCTCTCTCTTCTTTCTCTCCTCTCAACAAAGAAGGTGGGAAGAGAAGATCCTTCATCAAGTCAACCACGAAGTGCGAAGATCGTTGCTCTCTTCACCAAGGGTTCAACCTTCCCTCCTCCGTGGAGATGATGTTCTTTCTCTCTCTTCTCGCCCCCTTCTTTGTCAAGAGCGAGTAGTTTCATTCACTAGGGTGCGGGAAGTAGCCCCGCTACCCATGTTTTCATTTCATGCGATGTAATTCAATAACTTGTAATAGAGATACTTTTCTTTTCAGTTTGACTTCAATCGTTTTATGAATACTAGTTGCTTGATCATCAACTCGTGTTACATATCATCTTTTGGTATGAATTGTCTATGTTTGTACCTTTAGATCTGAATATCGATTGAATGTTGGTTATGGATGTATGTAGTCACCATATGTCTGTTTCGGTGTCTAGAAGTGTTTTCATGAGTGGAGTAAACTCACCCCCATCGTTGCACTTTCATACTATGAAATGGAATCAGTTGACGTATGAAAGTGCAACCTTGGTAAGGTCGAGGAACACATTTTATGAAGGAGTAATGCAAAGCATGTGACCATTCATTATGGAATGGCTGGCATTGCAATACTCCACACTTCTCGTAGCTAGTTATCCGAAAGGAAGCTAGGACTACAAGATACTAACTGATTTGTCTCTCTTTGTTGGTTATTTTGTTATGTTGCATGACTTGATCCATGTGTAGTGGTGTGAAACCCGATAACATCCTAGTGGTTTTTATCATTGTTTACAACCTTAATCTTTACTTTCTTGCTTTACTTTCCTCGCATTTAGCTTTAAAACCAAAATCAAACTTTCGATCTAAATATCAACTGTTAAGTAGTTAAGTAAAACTAAAAACATTTTCCATCTTGACTTCGTCAAGACCGTTTTCCCGAGGATTCGACCCTTAACTATACTACGATAAGACTTCCGCGTGTCTTAGCACACGTGGGTGGAGTTCTTACCATAGTACTAGCAAGGCTAAACCTAAGGATTCATCACCTTAGGATTTTTAGTGGTGTTGCAAAACTCCATCAAAAATTGGCGTCGTTGCCGGGGACAACAGAACTTTTTAGTTTTTACTTAACAACTTCTTGGTTGATTAGGATTTTACACCTTTTCTTGATAACTACTCCAAAACTTCTTGATTTCTTCATTTCCTTCCATTATCCTAACGTGTGATTTTCCTTCTACTCAGGTAGAAAACGTGTATGCAACCCCCGCATAGCATCGGATTCTCCCTTGAACCAGAATACGATTCTGAGGTAGAAAGAAGTTTCCACCGAAGGAATAGACTTAATCGCCAAAGAGCCAGACAGATGGCCGAAGAGTAACGTCTTGTTGCAGAAAGAGTCAACACCGCCATAGCAGCACAACGAGCACAACTTATTGCCGACACTCGTGCTCAGGGGCAAGCTGAGATCCGAGCTGAGGAACAAGCCCGCATCCAAGCAGAGCATGCTGCTGCTCAACTTGCGCTAAGAAACAAGCAACTTTGGGACTACGCAGTCCCGAAAAATTATGAAGACGATCATCCTGTCCGAACACCAATTATTAACATACCACACTTTGAAATTCGGACGCAATGGATCCAGATCATGCAAGGCATCTCTTTCTCCGGAGCACCCGGAGACAATTGCATGGATCACCTTAAAAGATTCAAGTCACTCTGCCGACTTGTACCCCAAGCAGGAATTGCCTTGGAAGCAATCATGTTACACCTTTTCCACTTCACCTTATCTGGAAGAGCACTAAGCTGGTACAACGCTCTGGATAGACACCCCATCATCACTACTTGGACTCCTTTAGAAGAGAAGTTTCTTGAGAAATTCTTCCCACCTTCGCTAACCTATGAGATTAGGGGACAGATTAATCACTTTTCCCAACTACCTGGAGAAACACTTGTTGAAGCTTGGGAAAGATTCAAAGAACTCCTGAGAAAGTGTCCTCACCATGGCATATCTCAAAATCAACTGATAGAAACATTTTACAGAGGAGTAAGTGATGATATCAAGCAATTCCAAGATTCCTCATCTGGAGGAAACTTTATGAGAAAGAATTATGAAGATGCCTGGAATATAGTTACGCTAGGGGCCGAGAACCAATCCAATTGGGGAAGGTCATCTAACCAACCTAAAGGCGTTCTCAAGGTTTACAAAGCAGAAGAATCCATGGAACTCAAGGCCATTGCTGAGGCTTTGAAGACTATTGCTAGCAAGCAACAAGCCCTCGAAACTTCTTTCGGGGAATATGATAAGAAGAAAAACTCTCAGGTTCAACATGTTAAGGCAGCTACTGGAACTTGTGAAGCCTGTCATGCATCTGATCATCCCACATTATCATGTGGCCTGTTATACAATGTTATGATGGATTTACAACCACCTATGCCGCAATATGATACCATTATCGAGCATCACGAGGACCAAATGCCAGAGCAAGTCAACTCCATACATTCAATACGGGGCCAAGTGTATTACAACCCAGATAAACCAAGGAACCATCCTGGTTTTCAATACGGGAATCCTGCAGGGACTGCCAACCCACAGCAGTAGGCACAAGGTGGATCTTTCAATAGACAACCACCAGGATTTCAGAATAACTTCAATCAAGGGAATTATAGACAAGGTTTCCAAAGATCTAACTATCCCAGGAATCCTTCTTACCAATATGCCCATTCAGGACTGCACCCTCAGTTGCAACAACCTCAGTTGCAGCAGCCACAGCAACCCCAGTTGCAGCAGCCCCAGCAGCCACAGTTAACTGCACCTCTACAACAACCAGGACAGCAAGTTACTCAGTATCAACAAAGGGGTGCTCCCCCCCAATCATCTGATGAGATATCCTTAATTAGACAAATGCTCCAATCGCAACAAACCATGCTTGCAAACCAACAAGCTCAACAAAAGGCCGTAGAGGCCCAACTGGCACAGATTGCCGCTCAATTGAAACCTCAAGCCAGCACTTTTGCTGGGCAACCAGAGGCAAACCCGCGTCATAACCCAAACAGACCAGAACAACTTAATGTCATCACCACGCGGTCTGGTCGTGTCCTGCCTGATGTCACAAGAATCGACCATGATGATGACGACGTAGCCATTCTTTCCCCAACAGGGAATTCAAGCAGAGAAACAGAAAATTCTGCAGAGAAATAAAAGGAAAAGGAACCAATCCCAGAAGTCCCACCAAGAATTCCTTACCCAGACAGACTAAAAGGAACCAAAATGGACACTAGGTTCCAAAAATTTAAAGAAGCTATGAAAAAGTTATACATTGATATTCCTTTTCTTGATGCCCTTTCCGAAGTGCCCGCTTTGGCAAAATACCTGAAAACCCTCTTGTCGAGAAAGTATATGACAGAAGAGCATGAAACAGTGAAACTTGCTCAGACCACTTCAGATATTCTGCTTAATAAAATGCCAAAGAAAAAGAAGGACCCAGGTTCCTTCGGCATTCAGTGTTCCATTGGAAATGGCTCCAGCAAGAAAGGATTGGCAGACCTAGGAGCAAGCATATCTATTATGCCCTATTCAATGTGTAAAAGATTAGGCTTCACTGATTTGTTACCTACGACAATGACAATTCAGTTAGCCGACTCTACCATAACTGCCCCTCTTGGCATTATCGAAGACATCCCTGTCAGAATAGGAACAAATTCTTATGTCCCGTGTGATTTTGTTATTATGGACATACAAGAAGACCTGAGATATCCGATAATCTTCGGAAGACCTTTCCTAGATACCGCCCGAGCTCTCATTGATGTCGAAGCAGGAACTATTATTTTGAGACTTGGGAGGGAGGCTTTCCAGTTCAGAGTTCTAAACAGCATGAAAGGTCCAAGCATTCAAGAGGAAGTCTTTCTCCTGGATGCTATATATCAAATGTCCCAGTTAGAAATTTCTGAACCATCCGACGAATTAGAAAATACTCTTACAAATCCGGAGGTAGAATTCTCGGCCAGTGAACTAGTACAACAGTGCCTGCAATACTTAGAAAAAGCTGAAGAAGCTCCGACAGCCACATTTGAAGAACTTAAAGCCATCACAATTATAGAAGCCACTGAGCCACCTAAGGCTCCAGAAATGAAAGCCTTACCCGAGGGGCTTAAACATGTTTTTCTTGATGATGAGAAGCTCTGTCCAGTAATCATCAGCTCCACTCTGGAGGATGATCAAGAAAACAGACTCCTCAATGAACTGAAGAAGCATAAGAAAGCCATTGGCTATAAAATGACTGATCTGACGGGCATAAACCCTGCTTTATGTATGCACAAACTGCCCATGGTTGAAGAGTTTAAACCATCGCGAGAACACCAGAGAAAGTTAAACCCCAACCTCAAAGAGGTGGTTCGCCTCGAGGTCCTCAAGCTTCTAAAGGCAGGCATTATCTACCCAATTTATGATTCTCAGTCGGTAAGACCAGTGCAGGTGGTCCCTAAAAAGGGGGGAACCACCGTTGTTCTTAATGACAAAAATGAACTGGTGCCCACTAGAACCGTTACAGGGTGGCGTATGTGCATTGATTATAGGAAACTTAATAAATCAACACGAAAAGATCACTACCCCCTGCCTTTCCTAGATGAGGTCCTCGAGCGCCTAGCTCATCAGAAGTTCTTTTGTTACCTCGATGGATATTCCGGCTTTTACCAAATCCCGATACACCCGGACGATCAAGAGAAAACTACTTTTACCTGTCCCTTTGGTACGTATGCTTTCAGAAGAATGCCATTCGGGCTCTGTAATGCACCAGCTACTTTCCAAAGATGCATGTCTGCTATCTTTGCGGGATTGACAGAGTCTATAATGGAGGTATTCATGGATGATTTTTCAGTTTATGGAGACTCCTTCGACAACTGTCTGCTCAACCTGGTTCAAGTCCTACAAAGATGTGAGGAAACAAACCTCATTTTAAATTGGGAAAAATGCCATTTTATGGTAACAGAGGGTGTTGTTTTAGGACACATAGTGAGCGACAGAGGGATCGAGGTGGATCAAGCAAAAATTGACGTTATCTCAAAATTGATGCCACCAAAAGACGTAAAAGGAGTACGTGCCTTCTTAGGACATGCTGGGTTTTACAGAAGATTTATTAAAGATTTCTCCAAAATAGCAAAACCCATGACACAACTGCTGACCAAGGACACAGAGTTCAACTTTAACCAAGAATGTTTGCAAAGTTTCACAACTCTGAAAGATGCCTTGATTTCTGCACCAATATTACGAGCTCCAGATTGGTCGTTACCTTTCGAAATCATGTGTGATGCGAGCGATTACGCCATAGGGGCCGTTTAGGGCAAAGAATCAACAAGAAACCCTATGTTATATACTACGCATCTAAAACGCTGGATGAAGCACAAAAAAATTACACCACTACAGAAAAGGAATTTTTAGCTGTCATCTACGCGTTCGAAAAATTCCGCTCATACCTGATAGGAGCTAAAGTCATTGTCTACACTGACCACTCCGCTATACGATATCTGATTCAGAAGCAAGACGCAAAACCTAGACTTATCCGCTAGGTACTAATGCTTCAAGAATTCGATTTGGAAATTAAAGACAAAAGCGGAGTGGAAAACGTCGTCGCTGATCATCTCAGCCGTATTAGAGTCGAGGATGAAGACAAAGTTCCTATCGAAGATTCCCTCCCGGACGACCACCTAATGAAAGTCTCCAATGGATTTCCCTGGTATGCCGACATTGTCAACTATTTGGCAACAGGAATCATTCACCCATCCGCATCCTACCACGACAAAAAGAAGTTCATTCACGATGCTAAGCAATATTTCTGGGACGAGCCCTATCTTTTTCGCTTATGCGCAGATGGACTCTTTCGTAGATGCATCCCAGAGATGGAAATCACTTCGGTCCTTGAGCACTGTCACTCAGGCCCCACTGGGGGCCACATGAGTTCTAAGAAGACAGCCCTCAAAGTCTTGCAATCTGGTTTTTATTGGCCCACCATCGCAAAAGACGCACATGAATACGTGCGATCATGCGACAAGTGCCAACTATCCGGAGGGATAACCAGAAGAAATGAAATGCCATTGAACATATGGCAAGAAATCGAACTCTTCGATGTATGGGGAATAGATTATATGGGCCCTTTCCTCTACCAACCACCTCTTGCGATTCAAAGCCAGTAATCAAGATGTTTAAAGAGATAATATTTCCCAGATTTGGCATCCCAAGAACGATTATATCTGACGGCGGATCACATTTCTTGGAACGGAGATTTGAAGCCTTATTAAGAAAATATGGAGTCAACCACAAAGTTTCTACACCATATCATCCATAGACATGTGGACAGGTTGAAGTCTTCAATAGGCAAATTAAAGCTATCCTGGAAAAAACTGTCAATCGGCACCGCACCGATTGGTCCACCAAACTATTTGACGCTCTATGGGCTTACCGTACAGCTTTCAAAACACCCATTGGAACAACACCATTTCGATTAGTGTATGGGAAGTCTTGCCATTTGCCAGTTGAATTAGAGCATAAGGCTTGGTGGGCCATTAAGCAACTAAATTTCGATCTCAAAGGTGCTGGTGAATTCCGACAACTTCAACTCCAAGAGCTAGAAAAACTACGAATGACAGCCTACCACAACGCAAGAATCTACAAGGAACAAACTAAGATGTGGCACGATGGCCACATCAAAAGAAAAGACATAATCGTCGGAGACAAAGTCCTCCTGTTCAACTCAAGATTAAAATTGTTTCCTGGAAAACTGCGTACTAAATGGTCGGGGCCCTTCACAATCAAACATATATACCCGACAGGAGCTGTCATTATTATTGACGATAATGGAGGAGAGAGGACCGTAAATGGCCACAGATTAAAAAAGTATCACACTCCGGCAGACAAGTTATCAAGACAAACCATAGAGATTCATGACCCTATAAAGTCAGCATAGCCGGGGCAAAATATTGTCGAGCCAGCGACGTTAAACCAAGGCGCTTCTTGGGAGGCAACCCAAGGCCTGCATATCACCTTCCCTTTTTCTAGCCTTTTCTTTTGTTTTTAAACACCCTTTTGTTTATCTTTGTTTTTCCTTTTTCTTTTGCTTTCTTTAAATCCAAAAATACATAAAAATCCACATGATCTTGAGGTCAAACGGTCTCGAGACCATTTGGGCCCTCGCGGTCTCCAGACCGTGAGGCTCCTCGCGGTCTCAAGATCGTTTGGATCCTCACGGTCTCACGACCGTGAGGCTCCTCGCGGTCTCAAGACCGTTTGGATCCTCGCGGTCTCACGACCATGAGGCTCCTCGCGGTCTCAAGACCGTTTGGATCCTCGCGGTCTCACGACCGTGAGGCTCCTCGCGGTCTCACGACTGTGAGGCTCCTAAAAACCTATAAAAATACCCCCCCCCACCTACGTGTCCCTCTCCTTGATTCCCGAATTCTCGAACTCTCCTGTTTCATTCCACTCTGACTTTCGTCTCTACACTCCCGCGCGTCGCTGTTTCAAGTGCTTCGCAGAAGACTCGGCTTTGTCGTCGTCGTTCTCGACTTCGTCGTCGTCGTTTCTAGCTCGTCGTCACTCCCGGCTCGTCGCCAGCTCTGCAGTAGCTAACCCTTCACCGACCCACCGACCGCAGCGACAGGTTGACGCATCACCGTTTAAAACTCGCGTTCGAGCTCCTTTCCGCCGTTGTCGCCATCATCGTTTCCGTAGCTCTTAGCCGACGAACGGCCGCGCGGTTCGTCTCCCGCGCGGTTCGTCTCCCTCGCGGTCTCAAGACCGTTTGGATCCTCGCGGTCTCAAGACCGTTTGGATCCTCGCGGTCTCAAGACCGTTTGGATCCTAGCGGTCTCAAGACCGTTTGGATCCTCGCGGTCTCAAGACCGTTTGAGACCAAACGATCTCAGGACCGTTTGAGACAAAACGATCTCAGGACCATTTGAACTAAATCAAACTAATAAAACTCAAATTCAAAATAATTTCAAAATTTAAGATGTCTAACTTTTGTTTCTTATCAATTATTTCAGAATGACTTCACCTGCTAAGCAAGGACCAACAGACGCTCCCTTCTGGACAAAAGAGAAGCTCATTGCTGAACGAGCAAATCTGCAAAGCTTAGTTGACGACTTCAAAAGGACTGGGAAAGTCCCAGCAGAAGTGAACCTGACTGCTGTCATGAAGGACATCAAGCGAATCAACCGCTGCCTAGATGAAGAACCTTCTGACGAGGAGGTCGAAGAGACCTCATCCGACGAGGCCTCTGAATACCAGCCTTCCCCTGAGAAAGAATCACCCACTACAAAATCTAAGGGGAAGAGATTGGCTCAAGAACCAACAACTGAGCCAACATCTAAGAAGAGAGCCAGGAAACAGGTCCACCCTGCCTGTGCAAGGGAACAAATTCTAGCAGGGTGCATCCCACCATCCTCCACCACCGTCACCAACCCTGCCACAATAAATGTTCCTATTTTTCCTCCCATCACCACCACAGCACCACCACCCGAGAACCTTCACCTCCAAATCATTCCCCCCATCAACCAACTCCTTAAACCAACCAAGTATGTCTGCCCCAGCATACTGATGAAGATGGGGATCTACCATAGAATCCTCACTCTTCTTAACAATTCTAACCTTTCCCGGCTCTGCTTTGTATCTGAAATTTCCTACTCTGAGCCAAATACTGAATTCTTCACCTACTTCAACAAAGAATTGGTGGACATCTTGCATAAAGAACGGGACGGTGGCGACTGTAGAATAACCTCCAGAATCTTCAACAATGAGGTGGTCATCACCGAAAATGTCCTGAACGAAATTTTCATCGACAATAAAGACCAGCTGAAGAATGCCAAAGCTGCTGGCACAGACCACCCCAGTTTCAACAAGCATAACTTCTGGAAGTCATTAACGGGGTTACCAACCTTTGATGCAAGGACAAGCAAGGCCTCCAACGTTCATTCTGGCCTAGTGCGCACGTTACACAAAATTATCGTCGGCGCACTTTTCCCTAGATCTGAAGGAGGAAATGTTCTCATATCCGACCTTTTTGTCCTCTGGTCAGTCCTCAACGGAATGCCTGTCAACATTGGACGGCACATGCTGATCAAGCTATCAGCCTTCGCCCTCGGAAAAGAAATATGCACGGGTGGTCATATCACATCTATCATCAAATATCTCAAGATGGATAGACTTCTACCCAAATGCAGCCCAATAAAAGGCGACATTCTTACCAATGAACAGACACTAAAGAACTCTTACATCTTAAAGGATAAGGATGGAAGGCTGAACTACGTGTTCTGCCCCACAAAATCTTCAAGAATCCTGCTCCCACTTCCAGAGCTAGCTGACTATGATAAAGACAAGCTCCTATTCACTGAAGACGAGATCGCCAAAATCATAGCTTCAGTCAAAGCCAGAGAAAAGAAAGCAAAGGCAGGGCAGGCAGAGCTTAGTATAAATGCCCCGGCAGCTAAAACAGCAAAGCTCCTAGTCAAACGACCTTCCAGAAGGCTCGTCAAAGCTCATGAGATGTCAGGGACACCCACATCGAAACCTAACCCTGAATCTGAACCCCCCCTCCCTGAAGAAAATATTACATCCTCATCACTGGTCTCTTTTATAATGAGTCTAAATGCTGAGCTCAATACCACCTCTCCACCTTCCACCACCCCAATATCTACCACCCCACCACCATCAACCACCCTTCAATCATCCTCCGCTCCACCTTCCTCTACCACCCCTCCACCACCTCCACCCTTCTTTACTTCGGGCACCCCATTCTCCACCACAACGCCCGAATTCTCCTCCTTCACATCCACCGACTTTCCATCAACATTCCCGGATCCATTTCCCTCTTCGGGAATGCCACCATTTTTTCCACCCTCCACCACCCCGACATCACTGGTGACCCCATCTACAGTCACCACGCAATTCGCGGGTCCATCAACAGTGTCTTTTCTGCATGACACTATCATTCCACCCCGACCCCAGCCAACTCACCCTTCGTTCACTGGGGTCCCTTTTACTAACGTCAGTGAGGAATTCGGACGTCAATTTGACATTATCCGAAACCTCCTCACCGACCCATCTAACATTTTAAATTCTATTTTTTCCTACGTGCAGGGTCTAACTAAGCAGGTTGCCCAGATCGGCGAGCAGAACCGCACCATGCCAGGCATCCTCCAAGGAATCCAACAACGTCAAGCTTCAGTGGCCAAGCAAGTCGACCACATCGACGGCCACTGCAACAACTTGCCCAAGTTAATCCAGGGAGTACAACTAACGACGATGAAGATGATGCTGATAATGATGACGATTCTGATTCTTCGGCGGACTCCACCAACAGTACCTCCTCAGATGAAGACTCTGACAAACCAGATGATACTGGGGAGGGTCCAAGCCAAGGAGCAGAACCCAGACAACAAAAAGATCACCATGACGGTAATAAGGATCCCAACTCCCCACACCATGATAATGTTAATATATCATATGGGGATCAATTTCTTGACTACTCTGCTATGGGATCCATCGGGGAAGCTGCTAAAGAAGCAGCCTTCTCCGAGTTCCACCAATGCATAATCGGAACCGGCGCCACCCCTCCTACAACAGCTGTCTTACCCCTCTCAGCGCCCACCACGACAGCAACCTCACCCCTCGACGAGTACGAGTCAGAACGAGTGCAATTAGATACTGATGAAGAGCTCGATTCTGCCTCGGACTCAGACAACGACACTCTTGGCTCTGAGGAAGCCCCAGAAGTACATCCTTCCCCCCTCTACAGGAGCTTCCCCCGCCACCACCCCTGCCGTACAAAATGCATGACCTTGATATGGCGGCCATTTCCACTTTAGATGCTCAGGATATCTTTATACTGAATACTATCGTGGACGATACAAAGGCAGGAGATGATATTATCTACCACAACACTAAAACGAAGTGCAAGCTGACACGTGAAGATTTTCGCAAAATCCTGCGACCTGGGTCGACGATGCCAATGTCTATCTTCCGTGTCCTCCTCGCCAACTGTATCGAAATTTACAGAAGCCACAAGAGGAAGCAGACTGTCTTCAATGCCTCACCCGCCCTATCCTTGGGCCTCCTATACAAGGATATCCAAGAAAAATCCATCGAACGTCTGCGTATCGGGCTAGCACGATGAGCACGTTATCTTACTGTGCCATTCCAAATTTTAAACCATTGGCTAGCTATGATTGTCGATACAAAGGCTCGGGACGCCACGGTTTATAACTTCTGCAGCACCGAGCTACCCACCGGCACGATAAACTTTGTGGGTGAAGCAGCCGGCGAAGCAAGATGCATACCCTTTCGGCTACTTAAGCTAATTTGGGCTGCACGCCCATCTCTCCGCCAAGACTGGAGCCAGCCCTGGTTCAAAATTATAAACCCTCCAATTCAAGCCGCAGAAGGATCAGGGGATTGTGCTTTCTGCACCATTTGTCACATCCAAGCGCTGAACCAAGAAATCCCTTTCTCTGCCCTGGTCACTAAAGATTTTCATTCCTTGAGAGGACGTTATGCGATGGAGCTCATCTGCGACAGACGGTTCTTCAAGGACCAAACGATGGCACCAGATGATGTCCCTCGCTACCTCTTCTCTGCTATCCAGCGACCGCAGCGGCGACCCTTCCACCAAGCTCTAAAAGAGTCAGAGAAATCAAAGGGTCTGGCCTCCACTACCGAGCAAAGAAAAGACACCAAAGACCCGTTGTCTGCCATCATACCATCTTTTCCAGATTTCGATCTCAGTGCTTGTAAAGGCCTATCCAGCTACGAACTATGTCTCATTATGTCAAAGCTTTCCGCCGAGAATGATGAGCTCGTTTTCATGTCTGGTGACATTCTTATAATGGCAGACACTCTGCGAGAATCTTTACAAATTAAAGGATCCCTCTCTGTTGGCCTTATGTCCGCCTATCAGCTTCTACTCGGACAAGATCACCCCACAGCATACATGGCGTCTCCATATCTGAAGGATGATCTTTTAAAACTAAAGAACTTCGGTGCAGCTGAAACACTAATCTCATATCTACAACACACAATGCCGAAGTTCATCATGCTACCCTTCCTATACCATGAACACTGGCTACTTCTGGCAGCAAACCTACCGGATGGAACAATTACAATTTATAACTGTTCCGATAGCCAATACAACCCACGACAGAAAGTTTACGTCGTAACGCCAAAAACACCCACAGAGGTAGTGGCAAAAGAGTGTGCTAAAAAATTAATTGATCTCCTTAGTCAGCACACAAAAGCTTATGCCAAAGAACACTTTCACCGCCCTTCCTTCTGCCACAAGTGTCCCCAGCAAATCCGACAATCCAACGACTGCGGCTTCCATGTCCTCTACTGGATGTTTACCATCTTAGTTCTTCAGAAACCAGTAGAGGATATGTCTGATGTAGACTATCACACCCTGCGTGGACAGTTTGCAGCTAAGCTCCTCCAAGCACCAGGGGCAAGCTCAGGATTAACCGACGCCTAAACGCCCTTGTCCATGCATCTCTCAACCTATCCGTTTGACACTCTATGGACAGAGTGCGTGATAAGTTAGGGGGGGAGTGCACTGGACAAGGGCGAGGTATCATCCTTCTCCAACTCTGCTAACTCATTTTTTCCCGCACATCATTTTCAAACTTTCTTTTCATACTTAGACTTTTTCCAGTAATTTTTTTTCAATAAAACAACTTCTAAGTATAACTTTCATCATGGAAAGTATCACCCTTACCTAAGTTAGAGATAAAGCAGTCCTCATATAAATAACAAGATTAGCTTACAGGCTTGAAATGGCGAATCCATAAATTTCATTCACTATTGGTTTTTATACTCTTACGTCAATTCTATCTTAGACTCTTCACAGGTCAACTTCAGGGCCAAAGCGAACCGAAAACTCTCAAAGTCAAGAGGGAAATCAGGGAAATCCAAAATCAAGAAATCTCGCGAGCGGACCACCAATAAAAAAATAAGTGCATGCCAGGAACCCCAAGAACAGTTTTCTTCTTTCAATAAAAGAGGCTTGGCCGCCCAATCAAAAACCCTAACAAAACCACTTCCTAAGCCTGTGAGACTCGAATAAAAGCCAGAGTGCTGAATAAAAATATGAGAGTTGTGCCATTCATAAGGACCTATATGAAGAGCCAACAAAGATCTCACCCGGCCGGTACATACAGCTGCCCTCATGAAGGCATATGTGTCGTGCCCGGTAATGAGATCCTAAGGTTTCCTAATATATGAAAAGGCTGATGAAAGAGCTCACCCGGCCGGTACATTCAGCTGCCCTCATGAAGGCAGATGTGTCGTGCCCGGTAGTGAGTCTCTAAAAAGCATAGACAAACCCTTCCCCACTTGAAGGGGGAAGCTACACAATAAGCCTTTTTAGCCAGCCCTCATACCCACTCTAGCTACCAATAGGTTTTCCAAAGAAGTATAAAACTGATTAGAGTCGATGACATGCACATAATAAGAAAGGTGGTCCCAATGCGAGATTCACGATATAAAAGGAACCTGAGATCCATGCAACTTTTGATACTCGAAAGAGTTAGTGTAAGTAGAAGCCCTGATAAGACCTCGGTAGATCTCTGACCTAAAATTGAAGCAAGAGTATGGAAACCCTAATCAAATAAAATTGCCTCGCCATTACATGCCTTAGCTCTATCTAACTTGAGGACAAGCTAGACTCTAAGTTAGGGGGGGTGATAACCTCCCATTTTGTGACGTTATCTTATTATTTATCTTTAGTTTTCCATAATCTTTCTTTGATAAACTAAATAGAATCATTAAACCTTCTTACTTTATTGCAGATACATCAATAAACTAACTTTTCCTCTTTTTCATTACAGAAAACACAAAAAAAAATTACAAAGACTCCTCACGGTCCCAAGACCGTGAGAAGCCTCACGGTCCCAAAACCGTGACAAGCCTCACGGTCCCAAGACCGCGAGAAGCCTCACGGTCCCAAGACCGCGAGAAGCCTCACGGTCCCAAGACCGCGAGAAGCCTCACGGTCCCAAGACCGCAACAAGCCTCACGGTCCCAAGACCGCGAGAAGCCTCTCGGTCCCAAGACCGCGAGAAGCCTCACGGTCCCAAGACCGCGACAAGCCTCACGGTCCCAAGACCGCGAGAAGCCTCTCGGTCCCAAGACCGCGAGAAGCCTCACGGTCCCAAGACCGCGACAAGCCTCACGGTCCCAAGACTGCAAGAAGCCTCACGGTCCCAAGACCGCGACAAGCCTCACGGTCCCAAGACCGCGAGAAGCCTCACGGTCTCAAGACCGTTTGAGACCAAACGATCTCAAGACCGTTTGGGCTCAACTTGAACCTATAAATAGGACCTCAAAGGCCACTTCAAAAAGGAAGGAATTTTCAAGACGCCCAAAGGCTGCCTCTCCAGATCTAGAGCACTCTGGACTTCCGTCCACTGCCCCAAGGCTGCCAGTTTTGAGATCCGTGCTCATCATCAAACTACCTTCTCTCTCTTCTTTCTCTCCTCTCAACAAAGAAGGTGGGAAGAGAAGATCCTTCATCAAGGCAACCACGAAGTGCGAAGATCGTTGCTCTCTTCACCAAGGGTTCAACCTTCCCTCCTCCGTGGAGATGATGTTCTTTCTCTCTCTTCTCGCCCCCTTCTTTGTCATGAGCGAGTAGTTTCATTCACTAGGGTGCGGGAAGTAGCCCCGCTACCCATGTTTTCATTTCATGCGATGTAATTCAATAACTTGTAATAGAGATACTTTTCTTTTCAGTTTGACTTCAATCGTTTTATGAATACTAGTTGCTTGATCATCAACTCGTGTTACATATCTTCTTTTGGTATGAATTGTCTATGTTTGTACCTTTAGATCTGAATATCGATTGAATGTTGGTTATGGATGTATGTAGTCACCATATGTCTGTTTCGGTGTCTAGAAGTGTTTTCATGAGTGGAGTAAACTCACCCCCATCGTTGCACTTTCATACTATGAAATGGAATCAGTTGACGTATGAAAGTGCAACCTTGGTAAGGTTGAGGAACACATTTTATGAAGGAGTAATGTAAAGCATGTGACCATTCATTATGGAATGGCTGGCATTGCAATACTCCATACTTCTCGTAGCTAGTTATCCGAAAGGAAGCTAGGACTACAAGATACTAACTGATTTGTCTCTCTTTGCAGGTTATTTTGTTATGTTGCATGACTTGATCCATGTGTAGTGGTGTGAAACCCGATAACATCCTAGTGGTTTTTATCATTGTTTACAACCTTAATCTTTACTTCCTTGCTTTACTTTCCTCGCATTTAGCTTTAAAACCAAAATCAAACTTTCGATCTAAATATCAACTGTTAAGTAGTTAAGTAAAACTAAAAACGTTTTCCATCTTGACTTCGTCAAGACCGTTGTCCCGAGGATTCGACCCTTAACTATACTACGATAAGACTTCCGCGTGTCTTAGCACACGTGGGTGGAGTTCTTACCATAGTACTAGCAAGGCTAAACCTAAGGATTCATCACCTTAGGATTTTTAGTGGTGTTGCAAAACTCCATCAAGAACCCTAGTGTATGGGTAAAGATAAGGATACAACCCTAACATATGAGATATGCTATGATATAACCTAAGTTTCTAAAGCCTTGTTTCAACTTTGCATGGAGTGATAATGCACTCAATATGCTTGAAACCTCATAGGAGTGCTTTGCAAGTTCTAGACCTTTTCCACCTAGAGTGGTGTCCTAAATATGGATCAATATCTTTGTTTTCATTTAAAGTAAAATATGGGTTAATTTTGAGAAGAAAAATTCTTTTAAGATGTATATGATGTGATGGACTAGATTTTGTCTTAATTTCAAGGAAGAAATTTCTTTTAAAGTGTGTAGGATGTGATGGAGTGAACTTTTGATGTTCTTAAATACCCAATTAGATAATTGAAATACGAGCTGAAGATTGGAATAATAAACATGTGTCAATTGGTATGCGACGTTGGTGATGATGTATATATGTTTGATGTTAATATTATGATTAATGACCCTAATTATGTAACACCTTGGATTTAGTGATTGATTGATCAAATAATGGTAATTTTACATCAAAATCGAATGGAATGTGTCGTGATGTGATAAAGAAATGGTTTAAGTTTCATGAAGTTTCGACATTCGTAGAGAAAGCAATTTATGTTTGAAATTGGAGTAATAATAGACATCATTGATGATTTATAGCCTAAGTTATGGTATATCAGTGTCATGCTACCCCTTTTCTTATGCATATAGGATATACATTCTTTTCAGAAGCCACAAATTGCCCTTGAGGGGAGCAGATCCTAGATCGTTTTTTGGTTCGAATTGACGAGGCTCACTCCCTACCTTGTGTCTGACTAGAAATCATGGGGTCGCATCAACGACGAACTCAACCCACCCCATGTCTTGTTCGTGGCTCGTTGGAGGAAATTGAAGGAGCAGTTATCCTTGAAATTGAAAGACCAATCTTTAGGAAACTCATCTAGGTTCGGTGGCTAGGTTTTGAGAGAGAGACAGTTCCCCCTTGGTTGATTTATCCCCCACAAGTTATAAGAAACAGTGTGGAAGAGAGAAGATCCTACCCAATGAAGTGTAGATCGGACAGTGTCTGTGCCTCCGTATATGTCGAGAGAGGCATCAATACTTGGCAAGGAGGTAGATGTGATGATTCCACACTCACTAGGGTTCTCTTTGGAGGATTGAGACCTAAGGAAGAGCATGAAGAAGCCTAGAGCTAGGGTGTTTGCTAACAGGAGTCGTCCCCCCCCCCAACCAGCAACGGCTGCATGGATAGAGTCCAAAGCGGACTCACACAAAGGGTGAGGTCAGGCGAGCCCATTACATGTGAAGTCATACACCATTCACCAAAGATCCATCCAAAAACAACTAGCGGTGGCAAGCCAACCTAGACAGAGATCTGGGGCTGCGTGCTTCTATGGTGAAGATGTTGGAGACGGCTAGATCTGGGGTGGCGTGCTGCTATGGTGAAGTCATTGGAGACGGCTTGGAGGCGTCGAGACTAGTGGAGGAGCTATGATGATCTGAGGAGAATCCTAATGGCCGAAGAAGCTTGAAAGGAGGTCTGGTCTAGCCATGGATCACTCACTCGAGGAGGGTGCCTTGGCGGTGGCCATTTTCCAGAAGGCCACACACACGGGTTGCAGGCGTCATGAGGCTAATCACGAGAAGGATAGAGAGGGAGGCACCAGTCCGGTTCAACCATTGAACTGCTGAGAATCGATCGACCCAATCCCTTCATGGTGAACTAGATCAAGTAAATTTTTAGCTCAACCTGAACCCATGAGGCATAAGCTGCAAGTCCTGGAGCCATGTGGCAAAGTCCTGTTGTCCGCAAAAGGTAATTACCCCAAAAATCTATAGATCATCAATAATTTGTAGAAAATAGAACCATTATGAGAAAAATGAAAATAAGGTATCAAAATTCTGAGAAAAATGAGTAGAACAACATAAAAGAATAATATTAGTACCTAGATGTATAAAATTGGATGATAACATGTAAAGTGTTATACACTTGTTTCATGAATAATAAATACCAAACAATATCCTAAAACTATGAGAACATGTCACTGGATCCTAAATCATGTTTGTAATCCATCTAATGTTAGTGATTATTATGTTGATGCACAAAATCTTGTAATTTGCTCAATATGTCTAATTGGGGCTAACAACCCTAAATAAAATGCAATAAATATATTTATTATCAATAAATGATGAAACTTACATGATACCCTCATATAAGTAAATAGAAGCTATCATGAAACTTTGGTATTAGATAGATATATAGAATTTACATTATATGGTGATGACTCATAATTAATGGTTTCCATCCCTAATTGGATTGATACATGTAACGAAGGGTTAATATGTGCACATAATCATATGTTATAAAATAATTAGATTAGGTATCTTAATTTGGAATATAAGACTAGTAACCAAATTACATGAATATAAGACAAGTAATGATGGAAATATCCTAATGAGATAAGTAAAACCCTAATGAACATGACTAGGGTTAAGATGATGAGAACATGATGGTGATATGTGTTTTTGTCTTAATCAGGGTTGACCAAGGTTATAGTTGACATGAGGGATATTTGTTTATTAAGTTTTTCATTCTTCAAGGTATGCCATTACCTCTCACTTGGATTATTATACAGTATTCTTGCATTATATATGTAGTAAATACTTGATATATGGCATTGGTTGAAATGATTGTTCTTGAATGATATGTTGCTTGATTTTCCATACTTATGGCTATGAACACATGAAACATAATATATCTATTCCAGTATATCAAAGCACTAAACTGTTTGGTGGTATAACAACCCACACTTTTGATTGTCTAAAAGACCTTAAAGTCGCAGATCGTTAATCATAACTTCCAGGATCAGATTCATGAAATAATACAAAATAGTAAACAATTTCCATTAATGAACAAATATTTACATGTTTACATAAAAAGCTCCTCTAAGGAGTTACATAACTTTTAAATAGAATTAACTTTTACATGTGTGAAAATAAATCATTACAACTAAACCATCAGGAATAACTTTAGTGTCTTCAACATCTTTATCTATACCCTCATGTCCACGCTATCAAGTATATCTGATACCTAAAATGTCTACAAACAAATATGCGATTAGTATATTTCTATACAGGTACGTGGGTTCAAACAATAATCACAAGTAACATATATGCAAACATCTTTATCTTGCATATAAGAATATAAACTTATTTTCATATTCTAACCCATATCTGGTCAACTACCTCAGGTGTAATTACTATCCCTCCGGGGCTCATGTGCAATACCCTTAAGATCAGTCTAACCCAAGGTTTAGAATATTATTATTTACTTTACATGATACTCATATGCACTTTATAGTTTGCAAGAACTAAATAAACAAGAAAGTAGTTTATTTGCCGTGCAATCTCATCGAGAAACATCAGCAATCTCGGAATTCGATACATTTATTCATAAGCATAACCATGTACCTTTGTCATGTAGAAACCATGCAAAATCTATCACATGTACTTTAAGAGTGTTCCAAACATCCAGGAAACAAAGTATTCAATCTGAAATATACATACTACATATGTGTCACCATGTATTCACACTACATTAATCAGATCTAGATTCACTCCTAAACTAGGGTTTAGGTTATCTCTCGTTTGGACTAAGGATCAGGGTTAAAAACCCTAATTCTATTATATCAAGGTTTAAACTAACATGGATGATTGAGTTGTAACATTGGAAACCATGATATAATGCAACATCCCAGGATTTGAGGCCTCGGATAACATGATCTTAAAAGGAATGATTGGACTACCCATATCACCAAGGTGCACCTCCTTTTTCAGGAGCCCATCTCTAAAGACTCTGTAGTTAAGTGTGCTCATCTTGGAGTAGTACTAGGATGGGTGACCAGTCGGGAAGTTGATCCTGGCTTGCGCGTGAGTGGATAAAAGTGTACAATTAAGGCTAGTGGTGGTATGTGGGGTCAGTCGTCATTCTTGAAACTATACTAAAGCCTTGGGTAGTGGGCCCGGGCGTTACAAATGGTATCAGAGTTGATTCCCCTCCAGCAGGTGGGGCCCACATGGGCATGTGGCATGCCAGTCTTGAGTTATACGGTCTAGGCAAGTTGGAAAGGGCTATCCGCAGAGACGAGATGGAGCCACCCTTGCGCTGGTAGCCGTGGATGGGAGTTGGGTGTCTACGGGCCATTCTGGGTCTACACTGAAATGGGGAAGTGATTATGAGGTCTTATAGTTCAACCTTGATGAGGACATCAAGAGTATAAGTGGGGGAGATTGTAACATCCTAGGATTTGAGGCCTCGGATAACATGATCTTAAAAGGAATGATTAGACTACCCATATCACCAAGGTGCACCTCCTTTTCCGGGAGCCCATCTCTAAAGAACTCTGTAGTTAAGCATGCTCATCTTGGAGTAGTACTAGGATGGGTGACCAGTCGGGAAGTTGATTCTGGCTTGCGCGTGAGTGGACTAAAGCATACAGTTAAGGCTAGTGGTGGTCTGTGGGGTCATTCATCATTCCTGAAACTCTACTAGAGCCTTGGGCAGTGCGCCTGGGCGTTACATATGCCATTACCTCTCACTTGGATTATTATACAGTATTCTTGCATTATATATGTAGTAAATACTTGATATATGGTATTGGTTGAAATGATTGTTCTTGAATGATATGTTGCTTGATTTTCCATACTTATGGCGTGAACACATGAAACATAATATATCTATTCCAATATATTAACACACTAAACTATTTGGTGGTATAGTTCTTGGAAGTGACTTAGCTCTTTGGAAGTCAGTCATGTTGTACATATGATCTAACTCTTTGGTAGTCGATCATAAAAGACTTAATCTTGAGCTCCTTGAGAGTTAAGAGAATGCATCAAAACCTTTGGTGGTCAATGCATGGATATATAATGGAAAATGTGTTTATGTGTTCTGTTTTGGTAATAAATATCTTTGTTCAAGTATATGCTTTTTCTTATAATTGTTTAGTATTTCCAAGTTATAGTTTTATCTTATTTCCAAGCTTAGTAATGAGAGGTATACAAAAAAGACACGTAGGCGTACTCAATACAATAGTCTTGAATATTGTGCTGATGAGTACCACATGTAATCTTTTGTTTAGGTTGTGGACATGTGATCTTGAAGGACCTAGATAGTTGTGAGTTGTGTGGCGAGCTAATGTACAGGTGGACATGTTGTCTTAAGATCCTATTTTAGATGTAGTCCATGCTTATGTAAATGTTTTCTATGAAATATGTAATATCAAATGTTGTAACAATTCATTATGTAATTATATGTTGAATGGTGAACACGTGTTGTATGGTTTTATTATTGTTCATGTGCATGTGCATGTGCTACTATTGTTTTCTTCTAACTTTCTCTAATTTTCTTTTTCTTAGCTAGTGTGTGGTGTTTAAATTGGGTTGCTTGCTAAAGTGAGGTTTCAATTTGGATGTCACACATCAGATTAAGTTTTTGAATATATGGGGACGTCACAAGTTTATTCAGTATATGAATTAGATTAGTCATAATAGAATTTCAAGTTTGTCAGTACATGAATTTATGTTAGCCAATATATAAATTGGGTCAATTTGTGCAACAATGCAATATATATTAAATTAGTATAGAACTATGCTATAGTAATATATTGGATGAAAAACACTTCTATGAAAACTTATTAAATTTATTATAGTCCCTTACTTGCAAATTGATTTTCCTCCTAGTTGCAACAATGTTTTTCTTTTCCTTTTCCTACAAGTTATTTATGCATTATTGATTCATTCATGTAGGCAAATGGCATTGATTTCATTGATCTTATATTTCTCCTTTTCAACCAAAGCAATCATCTTAAATTCATATAACTGTAGGTTCACTAGAGACATTGTTTTTCAAAATATAGGGTATGGAACTTTGTCATAACTTTAAATTAGACCTAAGACATACTTTAAAACATATAAGTTATCATCTTAACTAGACCAAACAAGTAAGGACTTGCATCATCATTTAACATGTTAAATATTGTCACATTTCCTATAAAATTGATATCATGCAAATAAATTTAGGGGAGACATAAAATGTAAACAAAATATTTTCATCTATACAACATGTAATATGGAACATATGTTTAAACGGTTGTTCCAAAATTGAGCCTATATCTTTGAGTCAAACTTGACAACATTGTCAACATTTTTGAACCCCTTATCCTCTAGTGAATAGGTATAAACAAGGTCACTAGATTTTATTCATTTGTTTTAGGATAGTTCATCTCTATGAAACAGAAAAAACTATTCCTATAAAGTTGCACTTGTGCTTAGTTGTTTCCACCTTGACTTTTCTTAACAAATTCTTGGACATGCATCTAGAAACCAACTATCTACTCTCACGGTGAATATTGTTCACAAAGCCTTTCCATTTTGATTGATGAAGAAGGTACTACTTCGACGGGAATGCCAACTTTGAGGTTGATATTGATATGGGATCCCACAGTGAGGATCCTTGAACTCTCAAAGAAGACTTTATGGTGTAATTTGTTTCTTGTTTTAGCCTCATTATTGTGTTATCTCACCAATATGATCTATGGGTTGTGTAATGGGGACCCACCCCCATTTTTGACATCTCTATCTAGTTTTTTTTCAAGGCTCAATATATGATTAGGGTGTTGGTACATCTCTTTGGGTTAGTATAAATATCAACCGTTAGAGAGAAACCCTAAACCTAAACCCAGATTATGAAAACAAATAACTCATTTTTGACACACACGATTAAAATTGTATATGCAAATCACATATTAACTTTTTACTTTTGCTTTCTCACAAATCTTGTAAACAAATGCCATATCAAGGACAACATGTTTAGTTATAAAAAATCATATTCAACTCTATCAAAAATATAATCATAATTTTATTGCTCATATGTTGTACATTTTACATAATTTACATATACATGAAAGAACAAACTCATCGTACTACCCATCCCAAGAAAGAGAAAGTAAGATGAAATTTTAATATAGAGTATTCTAATTATTGGTTTTTATGTCCTCTCTGCTAGATGAAATTATACCTAAAAAAATTGAAACAACCTGATGAGGCTCATATAGAGCCCCAGTGAGTGGATAACTACCACTCAAATTGAGTACATAATAAATATCGTCTTAAATATATTGTATTTAAGAGAAACCTATAGATGTTGAAAAGTCTACAAAATAATTTTATCATTTAGTCAATCTAGTTATGAAAACAATCTAATAAAATATTACGATATTCATTGAATCCAATCCTAACTTCTAAAGCATATTAAAGAGCATATAAATAAACATAACAACAAATGTTGCTTAATTTAGACTAATTAACCTTTAATATGAGTAATAACTCACGATCTAAAAATTATAATCAAAATATACTAATAACATCAACATTGACACCCCACTAGATGGACGACGAACATGTCTTGTAGTCCTCAAGAGGAAGTCAACATAGGACATATCTACCAAGCAAGACTATTCAAATAACAATTATATAAAATTATATTCAGAGTTGATATTAAATACCGATATCAACACATATCAACATCTAAGGTTAAATTCCAAAGAAGCATATAATAGTAAGGAAATAGATTATATTTATAAAAGAATGATTAATTTCCGCAATAAGAAACATAATCAACAATAGAAGATATATAAACTAGTAGTAAAAAGGAATGTAAAAACATTCAACTCATATTATACTTGGCTTGTCATCTTTTATTGATTTTAACTTAAACTACTTGACTTGTACCTCATCAGGTAGAAGTTTCCATGCTTGATTCTCGTGTTAACAAGTCACTGACACTATCTTATGGTTTATCTAGCCAACCTAAAATATTAACAACAAATTGTGTTCTACCACACAGTTTCTTAAAGAGGATCATGTCCTCATCTTGGGTACACAAGATAGGAACGAACATAACATTATATCATGTATCATCATATTTTCACATGTATATCACATATGATTATATTTCTCATGTTTCACAAATTTCATTCCATCAGAGTCTATTCCTCATAGACATTGATATTCACAATAGAGGATTTAAGGTAGAATTGCACAAAAGAACTCATCCATAAATATTGGTAGTCTAACCTTTAAGCTTTATATCCATACTCTAAAAATCCTTCTCATAATAATTCGATTGCTATAAGGAGATCCATTTTATTTCCCCCGTGTGTCACTTAGCGGAAACTCATCATGTTCATTGAAGCTAAGTAGATGTATCATTGTTTCACTTGTTATAATCCTATTTACTCATCTTAAGAAAAATTCAATTAATTATTTATAATATGTGTATATTCATGCACAACTAGAATGACATGTATCAGAACAGGCTTATCAAGAAAAACAAAGATTAAAACAAGAAGCATAACTACATGAAAATTTGCAACAAATATGATTCTTTCCATCCGCACATCATGGCATACAAGTCATCATCAGTGGGATGTCATCTTGATACATAATATCATTATCATCCTTTATTCTAAACATGGTTTCTCAAAAGTAATCAATGCATGTTAATCAAATTACAACATGTTTATAATAAATTCATTAAGGTTTATAGTTCTCATAAAATGTTCATAGATACATTAGAACTAGTAACAATAGAAGTATATTGACATCTTATGTCATTCATCATACTTAGAATAGGTTTACCATGTAACATATACTTATTCAATTTGATGTCTATATATATGAATCAATCTCAAGAATAAACATGCATATCTCACTTAATACTCTTCGTTTACTATTTAATTTTTTTTGGTTATGGTTAATATCCAATACATGTGTATTCTCATTCAAAATCCATAATATTAGTCCATTCTCAGAATGTACATGTTCTATAGACAACTACAATCTAGACGTAATTTTATGAATTAATTGCATCCCTAAACATCATCTTGCAATTGAATTATACTATACTTATGTACATTGCTTAATTTCCTTATTCTAGAGTATTATACAATACTATTACATCCCTCATCATATTAGGGTTACAGTTATGTTCTCAGATCACACAATCAATTCAATTCATATTTTCTTCATTTCTTTGATAGCATGTTCATTACAATTCTTGGAATGAATATTCTAAATTTACTAAATGCATAAAGTTACATTCTTATGAAATTGATTATAGTCCGACTTTAATGTATTCCATTCATTTTAGGTAAACCCATATATATCTAAAGTAAAAGGATAAATGACCTCCTCGTACTTGTTTTAAAAATATACCATTCATTACTTAACATCGCATTCAGTTCACCCTTGTCCATTTATTATATTGCATCTAGATACATATACCATGTCATTTGACTTTCCAACGAAATTTGGTAACTAGTAAAAATTCTTTGATTTCTTACAAGACTACCAATTTAGTAAATACAATGTATTAAGGTTACTTCTTACTCCTTAATCTATATTCATATTTATGTTCATCATTATGTGACATATATAGAATTCTATAACTTATGTGGAATTTACTCATATTCCATGTATTATATCGAAGAGTACATGCATTAGTCTTATATAATCTTATTAAGATCTATCAACAATAATTGAAGTAATAATGCCTACAACTGAGCATCTTTTCTCATTCACACGATTATATATGAGTTTGGCTTTCCTATGCTACTTGTCTTACTATTGGTTCTCCATGATTTTAAGAAGTCATCTTAGTTCAAAAAATCATAAGAATCATATTAATTATTAATTTCATTGTCATGTAAAAAGGTTCATTGAGTCTATTCAAGACATATGGAAACCCTAGTTTCCATTTCATACAATCGATCAACCATTTATAGGCATGGAAATATTCATTGTCTCGTTTGAGTCCATCACTCAATATTAACCATAAGCATGGATTTCCTCCATATAAAACCCACATATATTGACCCTCACGTACATAACATATTCAATTCAAGTAAGGATATTTGAGTTGAAAAACTCATACTTATTGATTTTAAATATGATTACATATATGTCAACTAAATTTCCAAGCATAAGTGGTATAAAATGGTATCGGTCTCTATCCATAATACTTTCCATGAAAATTAAATCAATATATTAGAAAATAACTGAATACAAATCAATGAGAAGAATCAAAATTAGTTGCATCTTATTCCCTTAAAATCTCACCAATTGGTTACCCAATTGTATATAGATACAACCAAGAATTTAGATCAATTTAGCCAAAATGAATTAGGCTTTCCGCATTTTTACAGAGTTAAAGAGGGAGATAATTACTCACCACATGTACCAAATACAATAAAAAAATCCCATATAATCTTAATTTCTAGGAATCCAACCGGTTCGTGAAGCTTGAATCCACTTCTTTCTCATCTCAACTCAGAAACCCTAGACAAGAAGAATAGAAGAGAAAGAAAGAGAAAACATGGTGGTTTTCTATATTTTAGTTCCAATTAGAGGATGATGGAATTTGGAAATAGGAGAGAAGATTCAATATCAAACTATATCTATGTTTGATGAACGGAAATGAATTTGCAAGATATAGGAAGCCAAACCCTAAATCAACACTATTAATGAATGTCTCATTCAAAACACTAATCTCACTACCACTCTCATGTCTAACGGGTATGAAAGATTATGCATGTTACTAGGGTTTTAGGATGATCATATATATGAATTGGTGTTCTTAGAACAATTTCAAAGATGCCCATAATCAATTCTTAGTCTTCATTTTTATTTATTTAGACTAGTTAATCAGTCGAGTTATTATGGATAAGTAACTCAGCTGAGTGTGTAGAACTCTAATATAATCAACCAAATATGAAATCTTAGCCCAACATATTAACTTAATTTACCAACTTATAGTAAAATTTGACATTATTTGGATGTAGCAATAAAAAGATAAAAATCAAATACCAGGCCTCTATATTTCAACATGAATGCATGGTTGGATAAGTTTTGAGAAAACTCTTCTAAACAAGAGGTAATAGAACATTAAAACATTCTAAAATTTTTGAACAACGCTTATATTTATGTTACCCAAACTGTATACAAATTTCAAAGAAATCATAGTTGTGGATAAAATACCAGAAATCATTTACTACACCATTATATTTATCATATTTTTTAAATCAAAATTCTCAATTCGTTCAATTAGTTTTTTGCATTTCTCAAACCCAAAATATGAAAAAAGGCATGATTTGAGTTTAACATTATTTAAAACGTCATAATTAAACTATAATTGTGAATCAAATTTAAGCATTGATTGATCTAGTTAAGCATGAAACCATACAAGTATACCCTTATTAGATGGATAATTTGAATCGAATCGACATAAATTCTCCCCACCATTTAGGATTTCATCTCCAAGTCCAAAAAAATATGTGGAAGAAGATCATAACATATAATTGTGCATATTTCTTCATGTCTTGTTAGAGTGATATATTGCGTTAACATTCTTTTGTATTACATCATTTTCTCACTTCTTGCATTTGTATATTGGAATTTTGAATTTACTAGCATTAGATAGATATTTCATACCTTTTTGTCATCATATCCCACTTTAATTATTACAAACACTTAGTTCAAAAATCTTAGTAATACATCATTTATCAAGATGTGATTCACATCACCTTTATATTCTTATAAATTTCGATTATATATTTCATGGATCAATATTATAATTCATTATGTATTATTTTCCACATTCATCAATGTTCTTCATCAAGAAGATTGTTTTCAATGGATAACATTATCGTTCTCAACTTTTTCTTATAATTTTTGGTTTCACACTCATAATCAAATTCATTTGGAAGTATCACCATAATAAATTAGAGTCATTCATCTTTCTTATATGGAATTTCCATGTTGTCTTAGGATCTATATTTAACTATATAATCCATTCTCTTTCTTATTATTATCATTTTTATTACAATCATGCATCTTGTTACACTCCTAAAGTGTCTTAATATGGCTACTTGTTTAGGGCATCCAGAAGAAGTACAATTAGTAGTTACATACTAAAGTATCCCAAAACTCAGATACTTGACCAGACTAGCCGAATACAGAGATCAATCAATATGCATACCATTTAGGTGATGTTCAACACATATATTATCATTAAGCCCTAGATCTTGTTGTCCCTACAGACTCATCTAACATGACCTATAATACCACGTTGTTGGGACCTCTCTTTTTATTAGTATAAATGCCAACCATTAGAGAGAAACCCTAGACCTAAACCCAGATGGTGAAATGAAACAACTGATTCTCACAGACATGATTAAAAAAGTATATGAAATTCACAAATAAACTTTTCCTTTTTCTTTTCATCCTATTACAATTACATCATCTTTTTGACACCCCAAAATCCGGTCCGGGAATATGTACTACAGTCTTGAAGCTGAAGTCCATATAAGACATATCTACCAAACAAGACTATTCAAATAACAAGTATATACAAATCATATTTAGAGCGGATATTAAATCACACAATTAAATATTTTAAACATCTAAGATCTATTCTAAACTAGATAAATAAAAATAAGGAAATATCTTATCTTTGTCAAGAAAGATTAATTTACACAATAAGAAATATAATCAACAATAGAAGAACTAATAGTTAGTAATAAAAGGCATGCAACAAACATTCAACTCATATTATAAATGGCTGGTCATCTTTTATTCATCTGCCCTGCAATTACTTGTCTTGTACCCCACCAGCTAGAAATCACCATGCCTGAATCTCATGTTGACTCACCATTAATATCGTAGGGTTTATCCAACCACCCTAAGATATCAACAATAAACCCCGGTCCACTACAACACCCCATCCTTTGAATTTGAGAGGAAGCATCTATCTTGGAGGGGGATCTCACAATAATATGATCATAACAAATAAATACATAAATCACCATTGAGATTCATACATTTCCTTTTGAATAAGAATATATAATTGAGTTCTATAAATTGTCTAGAATACTAATCATTTCTAAACATCGAAAACTAAGCATGAAAGTAAACATTTCTAGAAGATTAGATTGCCTAATATGGATGGAACCCCACTAGTTAGCTCTTGAAGGTCTTCTAGTCCTTCCTTGCTCCTCTTGCGTCCTTAATTGTTCCTCTTGAGTCCAATTAACTTGATCATTAACATTAACATGATCCTTTAACTTTAAATTGATGGTATTTATCCTATTAACATGATCTTTTAACATGATGGGATTTCTCCCACTTGAACATTAACATGAATTTAATGAGTCACTAGACATAAACTCCAATCATAGTGAACGTTATAAATATAGGTCAAAACAAGTAGCAATCATCAAGCAGTGATATAGTGAACATGATTAAAGCATTATATTTGAAATGATAAATTCTACTTTATACCTAGCCTGCAAATAACCATAAATACTTGTGCTCATGAGCATGACCCATTTACCTTGGATCAAATTTGATCCTAACATGGTTTCTCTAATCTTTGAGTCAAATCTAAGTCAAGCTTCTCTTGTCTTTATTACGTTCTAAACACTTGTTCATAATTATTAAACATCATAAATCAATACCTTGCATTGATCCTAGGTTGAAGTAGGGTGGATTAGGGTTTGAGTGCATTAGGCTTAGGGTCACTGATCAATATCATTAAATTAGGAAAAATTGGTTGACTAAGGTCACATTACGTACATGTGATACATAATTAGGGTTTCATCGGTCAAATTAAGGTTTCTAATAAAACATCAGAACAAGAAGGAAAACATGACATGAAAACCTTAAAATTAGATTCCTCTCGAAAATTCCTTTCTAATGACTATTCATTTGTAATTTTCTGATCTTCCTACGATTTATGGTGAATATTAAAAAACTAACCAATCAAAAATCAAGAAAAAACCATGTGTGCTGCCAAATCTAGTCGGTCATCTCTGAGTTGGACCAATTAGGGTCGGCCAACTACCAAGGAGACTCTCCATTATGAATCCACAATCAAAGATGGTAGCGTGGGGAATTCCCTTAATTGCTCTTGTGAGATTAATAGTTAGACTGAATGTGCGGGGTAAACTTGACTTTTATACTTCACTATCAAATGCACATTGTAATACATTAGAGATGAAATACCAAGATTGTCCTTGCAATATTAATTGTGCGATTAAGAGGACAGGAGCACCACATATATTCACTGACTTGGTTTGCCCCTCCCTTGATCATGGTGTAAGGCAAGCCTCCAGGGTTCTATCTTTGATCGACAATATGGGATGACAAGGCAAAAGTCAATGCAAAACATGTCGAACAGAATTGCGAGGAGTCGTCAATCCTAACAAAATATTATTGATTGTGAAAAGACCATCATGGCCCTAGAGAAGGTTTTCAGAGCATCAAGAACAGAGGAGGATGTCAAAGGTTTGAAAACCATGAGAAAAGTGAATACATGACCAACTGATAATTAGAGCACGTTCCTTGAGATAAGCCAGAGGCGAGGATACCAATTCCATGATTGGAGGGCCCTGAAGTGTCCAAGGCGAATAGAGATAGTGAGCATGACCACATATCTATATGTTGTTTGGGGAAGATTTAGATTGAAGTGGCGTTGGAAAAGAAAAGGAGGTGTGGTGAGGGTTCTTATCAAAGCACCAATTGCGTCAGAGTCAGCAGTAGTGTTGGGGTGAGGTCCTTGTTGTCGAAGTTGTAGATCAAGTAGATCCTGGTGTTCTAGGCCATGAGAAAAGAAATTGAATGTAGAGGAGTGACGGGTGATGACATTCATGCTTTTGAGTACCGCATATAGAGGCGAGCAGGGTCATGGTCCGGTATGAGCATCCATGGTGGAGAGTGGTTCTGAGCCCATATTAGGTGTTTCCTCAAACCAACAATATAGATGATGAGTTAAGGCTAGTTTGAATCGGGAGGAAGAGACAAGCTCATTGGAGGAGAAATCATGTGATGGCATGCACTGATAAGGGAGGGCGGGTCAGGGAAACAATCATTGTGAAAATCATTCTGTTCAGTGGATGATGTGGAGGTAGATGACAACAAATTGACCATTGGATCATTGATCAAATGGTGTAGGAATCACACACAAAAATAAAAATCAAAGGTAATGTGTGACATCAATGTAAGCGTGAGACATTAGGGAAATGAATGCAATTAATGTAATTTCCAATAATTCCTTAGTCAAACCATATTCAAAGTTGTTTAATTAATTTGAGGGTTCAAAATGGTCAAAATGACCTCAAATTTGAACCATAGGTTTGTCTGATGGTCTACAACATTCCTAGACAATTAGTTTCCAATTTTGTATTCAGTTTTGGTCCATAATCTCTATATTTTCTATTAATCTTGACTATAATGCATTAAAGGGTGAAGTAATTTGAAAAAGGCTTTAATTATTGAACCCTTGAGTCAAAATTTTAGATGTACTTTATTCACTCAGTCAAGAGTACATTATCACCTCTTCACCTACTTTCTATGATTTATTATCATCTTAGAGGAGATAGAAAAGAAAAGGGGATCAACTTGAGTTAACCGATCCATATAATGCACATTTGAAAGTGAAAATGAAATTGAGATTCATTTTAAGTTTTTATTATCCCATCTTCATATAAGGACAACCATTTTTGGTCTTTTTGCATTTAACCCCTCAACTATTATCATTTAGGAGGAATTCCATTCTAAGATTTAAATTGGCTTTGAAAATTGGGATGTGACAATTTTGTTTTTTTGGTGCACTAAGCTCTTATATTGTTTTTTTTGTAATTTTTTGTGTTACATACATATATAGATAATCCTAGAAAAAGAAAGCTATTTACAAGGGCATTAGCCCATATTGGGGAAAAAACTGACTATACACATCTCTAGAAGAGACACTATGAATAAAGATTCAAAAAAGAAAGGAAATGAGAAATCCCAGCTCCATCAAAGCATCTAGAAAAAAATGGAACTTAACAGCCTTCAAGGGCTCAAAACACCTTCATAATGAGCTCCCAAATGGTAGGACAGTCACTTTCTTTGTTCCAGTGAACTCTATGATTCCTATCCTCCCAGATCCAGTACATAGTACACAGAGCTAGAAGATGATATTTCTTGTCCAAACAGATAGTCAAATAAGAACAATCATTAGGATTAATAGGAAACCCCATAATATTAATAGATATCTACCAAATCATATCTGAATAACTACAATTGAACATGCAATGGTTTGTATCTTCCTCATTCCTCTTGCACAGAAAATAGTAAGAAGGAGTGGTAATACCCATTCTCCTTATATAGTTGGTTGTAAGCAATTTCCCATGCCCCACATTCCAGGCATGAAATAAGTACCTACTAGGAGCTCTAAATTTCTAGAGCCATTTGAAGAAAGGAATGGGATCAACTTTAAGACGAAATGCTTCCTAAGCATCTCTCAACTTGATTGAACTCAGACCATTAAAAAGGATAACATCCAGACCAAGAGAGGGTTTGTCAAGAGAAATAAAAAAATCATCCAGGTCTTTATGAAGTCTGGAATTATCTTTGATCCAGGCTCCATTTGAGATTAACTTGGAAACCTTACAAAGGGGGTCAAGAACAAGCTTGATAATGCTCTGCCTACCCAGGACATCCATCAAAAAATGGCCTCCTGGAAGCCAGGGGTCTCCCTAGAAAAGAGTGTCATTGCCATCACCAATTTTGTAAGTCAGATGTGATTTTAGGGAGTCTCTTTCTTTGATAATTATGCTGATGAGAAAAGAAAAATTACTATTAACATTAATGGGCCAGAAAGAATTTTTATTGAAATATTTCTCATGCACCCATTTTATCCATAGAGAGTCAGCTTTCCTTGCTAAGTTCCAAACAAGATGAATAATAGATGAATGATTAATGTCTATGAATGATGGAATACTTAAGCCACCTTCTACCTTAGGCTTCGTAATAGAAGACCAATTGATCAAGTGAACATTAGAGTGAGATTCAGAAGAACCCCATACGAAATCTCTGATGAGCTTCTCTATCTCATCAATAACTGATCAAGGAAGGAGGAAGCAGCTGGACCAGTATATGCTAATGGAAGCAAGCATAGACTGAAAGAGATCAATTCTGTCGGCCATCGTGAGCAACTTTGGTTTCCAACCATCTAGTCTTATTTTAACTTTATCAACCAAGGGACCACATAGTTTCCTTGTCAATTTCCCAATGAAAAGAAGGATACCAAGATAATTCTGAATGATACCACCTTCATTGATACCCAGGATATTGATGAACTTATCTTTATGAACCCCAAAACTGAAAATGATAGAGATTTTCTCCATGTTGCATCTTAGACCATTGATAAAACTCTTTTAAGAGCATTAGCAATGCCTTCATCAGCCTCCATGAGCACCATGAGATCATTAGCAAAAATAAGATGGGAGACCTCTAAATTGTTAGAAGCACAGAGAGGTTTGAGATCCCCTTTCTTAACAGCTTTATCCATTAGGATAGAAAAAACTTGTATCACCAAGACAAAGAGTTGATGAGCAAGAGGATCTCCTTGCCTAATACCATTACTAGGCTTGAAGGAACCTGATGGTTCTCCATTAACCAAAATATCATACAAGATAGTGTCAAAAATTTCTTTAATCCAAATAAGCCAACAATGCAGAAAGCCCATGAGATTAAGGACACAGAATAAAGACTCCCAGGATACAGAGTCATAAGCCTTGGAGATATCTAACTTGATACAAATTTTATTCTTTCCCCCTTTTTGTTGAAATCTTGTATAATTTCATTGCTAAGAAGCACAACATCACATATACTTTGCCCTTTGATGAAAGCACACTGGTTTGGGCTAATAATAGAAGAAATAACCCCTTAAAGTCTATTAATAAGAAATTTCATGATAATTTTGAGAGTGACATTGCAAAGGGCAATCGACCTCCAGTTCTTTAGACTAAGGGAGTCCTTAGATTTAGGAATTAGGTAGATAAACATATTATTAGTGAAGTCTTCCCGTCCTGAAGAAATGAAGAATACCTTCAATAACATCCATACCAATAATATCCCAACAATTTCTAAAGAACATTCCATCAAATCCGTCTGGGCCAGGACACTTGTCAACACTTAGAGATTTGACTATAACTTCAATTTCTATAGGGGAGATATGTCTATCAAGATGGAGTCTATGAATATCATTCAATCTGGTGAAAGTAAGACTTTTAAGGAGATCGATGTTACAAATATGGACATTGTTGAAAAGACTAGAATAGAAGGCTTGGATGTGACTTTTGATAGATTCATTATCCATTATGAATTTACCATCAATATCCAGGCATTTGATATGGTTAACATGTCTCTTGAGTTTGAGAGAGGAATAAAAAAATTTCATGTTCAAATCCCCCTCCTTCAGCCATTGAATTCTGGACTTTTGTCTCAAAATAGACTCTTCATCCTTTAAAGCATCTTGGATTTTCTTTCTAAGGAGAACTACCTTGCCTCTTAGGCCAGAATTCATGGGATAGCATCCAACTGTAGATAAGCTTCGAGAAGATCACTTTCAGCAGATCTAGCAATATCAAAGAAATTTCCAACCTTCTTCTTGTTCCATTGAATTAAACTGACTCTCAAGTTTCTCATTTTGGAATAAAAATTAAACAAACGGAAACCATATTTCTTAGAAGTCCAGCCATCTTTGACTAATTCAAGAAAATCATCTTTCTTTGTCCAACTGTTAATGAATCTAAAGGGAGAGCAACTCTTCCTTTTTTTCCCAATGCTAAGTTTCAAATCTTTGTGGTCACTGATAGTATTAGTGATAAGAAAACTAGTTACATTGTAGAATTTCCCCATCAAACTATTATAAAGAATCCTATCAATGTGAGAAGTTGAGAATCTCTCACCTCCCTCGTGGTTATCCAAGAAAAACCAGGTCCATTCAGATTCAGTTCAAAAAGACCACAATTGAGAAGACAATTGTTAAAATCATCCATTGACTTCTTAGTGGGTGGATCACGGCCAATCTTTTTGCTTTCCAATCTGATTGCATTAAAATCTCCCATCATAAGCCATGGTAGACTAATAGAAGAATTAAGAAGTTCAATACTATTCCAGAGAGTATGATGTGACAATTTTACACACCTTAAAACAAATTTTCTCCTTGAATTTTTCTCGGGTAATACCCACCTTAGGGTTTTTGTTACTTCTTCATTTAATGAAAGCATACTAAAATTTGCATGAAAAGTGAATGTATTTCATAAAAATGTTTGAATGGACATAAACTAATTATTACACCATTCCTCATCTTCTTTCTCTACTTCCATAGAGAAAATCATTGCGTGTCTCTTAGGAGGTGGATTATGGTCCTTATTCTGGTTTCTAGTCCTTCTTTGTTAGCTTAGGGAAACTTGACATATGGTGTCCAGTTTCTCCACTATAGTAGCATGCACCCATACCATACCTGCATGGGTCTGCATGGTTCTTCTTACACATTGGACATTGGGGCTTCTCAACTTCTATAGCTGGCTCAGGTACCTTTCTCTTGGGATTGTTGTGAGGTTGATATTGGTTGTTCTTCTGAGGAACTTCCTTCTTGTTGGATCTTACGGGGGGATCATCAAGCTCTACGGTTGCATCAGGGTAGCCTGGAGGGTCCTGTGGCCTATTCCTGACAAGGCAAAGCTCAGGTCGAGCTTGAGTTCTTAGATGAAATTCTTTGTTCAACTACGTTTGCCGTAATGATAGCCACACTTATGTAGGACCCTGAACTTCATGGCATATTGGGTCACAATCATGTCACCCACTTGAAGAAGTTAGCATATTCTAGCTTCGTATTCTCTATCATGGATTCAGACACATATTTCTCCTGGAAGGCTTCAACAAATCCTTCCAATGTGAGTGGAGGTGCATCAGCTGCCCTTGAGTTGAGGAAGTTTTCCCACCATATGTGGGCTACTCCTCTGAGGATGTGGGTTGCAAAGTGAACTCTAGAGTGTTGAGGGTAGTCCATATATTGGAAGCAGTGATCCATGCCTCTAATCCACTCCTCATCTTTGGTGACCACATCAATTTCTCCTTCACCCAAGAAATATTTGAGCCTTATCTTTTGAAAGACCACTACAGTTAGCTCATGATGTCTAGGTTGATGTTGCCCTTGTGCTAAGACATTGGTCAGGGCTTGAACCAGATCTTCTAGGGTTGCCTTAGGGCTTCCTCTTGGTCCCTTTCCCTCACTTGAAGAGCTAGCACCATCACCCTTATCCTTTCCTTTGTCGGCTCTCTTAGGGGCCATCGGAAAAAGGTCACATATACCTATCATTAGAACATATGAATGTAACACGCTATCCTTTGAATATTCACAGAAGCATCTATCTTGGAGGGGGATGTCACATTCATATGATCATATCAGATAAATACATAAATCACCATTGAGATTCATATATTGTTCTTTGAATAGGAAACTATAATTGAGTTTGATAACATGTCTAGAATCCTAATCATTTCTAAACATGGAAAACTAAGCATGAAAGTAAACATTTCTACATGATTAGATCACCTAATATGGATGGAACCCCACCAATTAGCTCTTGAAGTTCTTCTAACCCTTTCTTGCTCCGCTTGAGTACTTAATTGCTCTCACTCTTGGGGACATCACATCCGCAGCCATGCAATGGGGAAAAAACACATCAATAAACGGTACTAGAACTTTATAAAATAAATAAAGTAAATATACTTACATGTAAGAAAACTTGACATGAATTAACTATAAGCATTCTTGAATCATATTAACATGAAGAATTGAATAGTAAATATATGCATCCCTCTATGACGCTCCCTTAGGAGTGCGTGATTGCTAGGAAACACCTTGATGGTAGGAAAGCCCTTGACAACATCTTGAGGTCCATGATTCGGGAGCATATAAAGACTAGTTCAATTCCAATTAACTTGATCATTAACATTAACATTAATATTAACATGATATTTGAACTTTAACTTGATGGGATTCCTCCCTATTAACATGATCTTTTAACATTATGGGATTTCTCCCACTTGAACATTAACATGAATTGCATGAGTCATTCATCATAAACTCTAATCACGCTAAACATTATAACCATAGGACATAACATATATCAATCATCAAGTAGTGACGTAGTGAACATGAATAAAACCTTAAACTTGAAATAATAATGTCTACTTTATACTTAGCATGGAAACAACCATAAATACTTGTGCTCAGTAGCATGATCCATTTACCTTGGAGAAAAGTTGATCCTAAGATGGTCACTTTGATCTTTGTGTCAAATCTAAGTCAACCTTCTCTTGTCTTGATTAGTCTCTAAACACATGTTCATAATTATTAAACATCATAAATCAATACCTTGTATTGATTATAGGTTGAATTAGGGTATATTAGGGTTTGATTGCATTAGTGTTAGGCTCACTGATCAATATCATTAAATTAGGAAAACTTGGTTGACAAAGGTCACATTAATTACATGTGATAAATTATTACGGTTTCACGGGTCAAATTAGGGTTTATAAAGAAACATCATAACATGAAGGTGAAACATGACTTGAAAACATTAAAATCATATTCCTGTCAAAAAATACTATCCAATGACCATTTATTTGTAATTTTTGTATCATCCTACGATTTATGGTGGATATTCGAAAAATGACCAATCAGAAATCGAGGAAAAGCCATGTGTGCTTTCAAATCATATGGACATGGTCTAAGTTGGACCAATCAGGGTCGACCAACTAGCGAGGAGACTTTCCACTATGGATCCACATTTAAAGGAGGTAGGGAAGAAGAAATCCCTTACTTTCCCTTCTGAGATTAAGTTAGATTGAATGTGTCGGGGTAAACTTGACTTTTATACTTAACTATCAAATACGCATAGGAAAGAAATTAGAGTTTAAATACCAGTGTTTCCCTTGTCGTAATAATTGTGTGATTAAGCAGGCAGGGGTACCACAGTCATTGACTGACCCCATTCACCCCTCCCTTGGCCATGGCTTGAGGCACACCTCCAGGGTTCAACCTTCAATCGACAATCTAGGACAACGAGGAAAAAGTCAGTGAAAACATGCCGAATAGAATTTCCAGGATTTGTGGAGCCTAACGCAACAATCTCATGGACTTAGAGTAGGTCACTGGAGCATCAAGAAGAGAGGAGAAGGTCAAAGGTTTCAAAACCACAAGAAAAGACAATACATAACCAACTGATGATCGGAGTGCATTCCTTGATATAAGCCAGAGGTGGGGGTACCAATTCCATGGTTGGAGTGGCCTTGAGGTGTCTAACGTGACTAGTGTTGATGCACATGATAGAGAAGCTATAGGGTACATTGTTTGGGGAAGATTTAGAGCAAAGCAACGCTGTAAAAGTAAAGGAGGTGTGGTGAGGGTGCTTACCAAAGTGCAAATTTCATTAGAGTCAGCAGGGAGTGTTGGGGCAAGGTCCTCATTGCCAGAGTTGTAGTTCAAGTAGATCGTGGTGTTCCAAGGAACGGGAGAAGAAATTGAATGTGGAGGATTGACTGGCGGTGCTTTTAAGTACCTTATATAGGGGCAAGGAGGGTTGTGGTCCGGTCTGAGTATTCATGGCAAAGAGTGGTTCTGAGGGCATATTGGGCGTTCAGTCAAACCAAAGAGATCGATGATGAATTAAGTATTGTTTGAATTGGAAGGAAGAGACAAGTTCATAAGAGGAGAAATTTTGTGATGAGATGCACTGATGAGGGAGGACAAATTGGGGAAATGATCGTTGTGAAAATAATTCTATTCTACAGATGATGCAGAGTTACATGACAACAAATCTATCGTCAGATATATAGGATGGTGTAGGAATCACACATAAAAATAAAAATCAAAGGTAACACATGACATCAATGTAAGGGCGAGAGTTTTAGTAAATGACTGCAATTAATGTAATTTCCAATAAATCCTTAGTCAAACCATATTAAAACTTGTTTAATTCATTTGAGGGTTCAAACATGGTCCAAATGACCACAAATTTGAACCACAGGTTTGTTTGATGGTCTAGAAATTTCCTAGACATTTTTTTTTAAATTTTGTATGCATAGTGGTCCATAATCTATATAGTGGCTATTAACCTTAAATATAATGCATTACATGGTGAAATAATTTAAAAAATCCTTTTTACTATTGAACCCTTGAGATAAAATTGAGGTGTACTTTATTCACTAATTCAAGAGTCACATGATCATGTATTTATCCTCATTTTATGCTTTATTGTCATCTTGGAGGAGAGAGAAAAGAAAAAGGGATCAACTTGAGTTAATTGATCCATCTAGTGCACATTTGAAAGTGAAAATGATATTGAGACTCATTTTTAAGTTTTTTCTTATAAATTTTCATATAAGGATAACCATTTTTGGTATTTTTGCATTTAAGCCATCAACTATTATCATTTAAGAGGAATTCCATTCTAAGTTTTCAATTGGTTTTAAAAATTGGGATGTGACATCCAGTATAGAGTTTCCTAAGGAGTTTCACATCCGTATCTCAAGTACACAAGATAGGAACACAAATAACAAAATATCATGTATCATCATATTTCACATGAAGATCAGTCATATTTCTCATGTTTCACAGTTTTCATTTCATTAGAGTCTATTCCTCATGGACATAAATTTTCACACCAGAGGTTATAGGGAAGAATCACACCATATGACTCATACCTAAACCCTAGTGCTCTAATCTTCAAGGTCTATATCCACACTATAAATATCCTTTTAATAATGGATCTCATTACTACAAGGAGATCCATTTAATTTCCCTAGTGTGGCACTCAAAAAAAATTAACAGTGTTCAAGTCACCTAACTAGATGTGCTATCATTTCACTTGTTATTAACCCTTTTTAGTCATTTTAAGGAAAGTTCAAATCATCATTTATCATATATGTGTATTCTTGATAAACTAGAATGACATGAATAAGAACTTGCTTATCAATAAAGACTATTATTAAAGATAAGTAAAGAATATGTAAATTTTCAAAACATATAATTTTTCTCATTTCCACATCAAGTCATATGAGTCATCATCAGTGGGCTTTCAGCCTGAGACATAATTCCATTATCCATCATTTACCCAAAATGGGGTTTCTCAAAAGTAATCAATGGTTGCTAATACAATCTCAACATATTTCTTATCAATTTGTTTCATGTCATACTTTTCATCAAATATTCATAGAGACATTAGAACTAGAAAAAATATAAGTATATAGACATCTTGTAGCATTCATCATACTTTTAAGAAATTTATCATACATCATATATGTATTCCATTTTATTTCTATGGATATAAATAAATCTCAAGCATAAACATGCATAACACACTTACTACACTTCATTTACTATTTATCATTTTTAAGTTATGGTTACCTTACAATGCATATATAATCTCATTTCAAATCCGTCATATGAAGCCATTCACCAAATACAAGTGTTATAGAAACAAATAATAATCCAAACATGTATCTTATGAATCAAGTTCATCCATGACCTCATCTTGTAATTGAATTGGAATGTACTCATATAGATTTCTTAACTCCTTATTTATGAGAATTATTCATTATTATCACATCACTTATCATTTTAGGGTTTCCGTTATGTTCTCAGATTCCACAATCAATTTTCTTCATTTTTCCTTCATTTCATATCCACTAGTTATAACTTCTTTAATATCATGTTAACTACTATCCTTGGAATCAATCATTCTAAATTTACTAAATGCATAAAGTTTCACTCTTATTGAAATTCTTTATGGTCTGACTTTAGTGTATTCCATCCATTCTAGGTCAACCCTGATATATTTAAAGTAAAAATATAAAAGACCTAAATATTTCATTCATTAATTAACATCACAGTCCAGTTCATTGTTGTCCATTTTGTATACTACATTTGAATACATATAACCTATCATTTGACTTTCAAATGCATTTTGGAAACTATAAATAATTTCTCCATTTCTTACAAGACTTCCAATTTAGTAACGAGAACATATTAGGGTTACTTCGCTTACTCCTTAGTATTTATACATCTATCGATTTATCATTACACGACTAGTATAAAATCCTAGCATTTTGTAGACTTTACTAATATTCCATATAATATACTATAACAGATGCATTAGGCATACATCATCTTAATAAGACTTATCACCTTTAATTGAAATATTAAAACCTACAATTGTGCATCTTTTCACATTCACTTGATTATATGTGAGTTTGGCTTTAACCCTCATACCTATCTTAAACTAGATTTTCAGGGTTTTAAGAAGTCGTCTTAGTTCAACACGTCTCAAGAATCATATTATTTAATAAAATCATAACGATGTACAGAGGTTCATTGAGTCTATCCAAGACACATGGAAACAAGTCACATGGAAACCCTAGTTTCCATTCCACACACTCAACCAATCATTTACAAGAATACAACGATCCATTGACTCATTTGAGTCCATCCCTCAACATTAAACCTAGACATAGATTTCGTCCCTCATATACTAACCCACATGTACATAACATATTATTTTCAAGTAAAGATTCAAAATTTTAGTTGAGATACTCATGCTTTTTTATTTCAAATATGATCACATACATGTCAACTAAATTTCTAAGCATATCTCCCATTAGACTGATTTATGAGAAAATTTGGTATATAACAATATAGTTATTTATCCACAAGAATTTCCATTTCATTTGAAACAAAATATTACGATCTAACTAAATACAAGTCAATGAGAAGAATTCAAATTAGTAGCAACTAGGTCCCTACAAAACTTCCCAATTTGTTACCTAATTGCATACAAGTACAAACAAGAATTTCAATCAATTTAGCCAGATAGAATTATGCTTTTCACATGATTACATAGCTTAGGAGGGAGATAAGAACTCACCTCAGGTGCCAAGAACCTTAAAAATGTCCTATGTACTCTGAATTTCTAGGAATCCAAACAATTCAGAAAGATTGAATCCACTTCTTTCTCTTCTCAACTCGAAAACCCTAGAAAATGAGAATAGGAGATAAAAAAAGAGAAAATATGGTGATTTTCTATATTTTTACTTCAAATCATAGGAAGGAAAGAATCTATACATAGAAAAGAAGATTAACCATGAAATCGTATCAATAATTGAGAAACTAACATGAATTTGCAAGCTATAGGAAGGGAAATCGTAATTAGCACTTCTAGTATTTTCTCCTTCAAAACCCTAATCTCTCTCTCTCAAATTTCACATCTCTAACAAGGATGACAGATTATGGGAGCTACTAGGGTATTATGTTGATCATATAGATAAATTTAGTGTCTTAGAACAATTGCAAACAAGTATAAAACCAATTTACATCCTTCTTTTTTATTTAATGAGATAGGTTGGTCGGCCTAGTTATTACTAATAATAAACTCATCTAACACTAGACTTTGTAGAAATCAAATATCATTAAAACATTATGAAATTTGAACTCAATATCTTAAATTCAGCTACCAATCTAAAAATAAAAATCTACTCTTTTGTATGTAACAATAAAAAGATAAACATCAAACATCACACTTCAATATTTCATCCTTAGTAAGGGATTAGAAATAGGGAGTTTTAATAAAGGATGTTAAAATGAAAGTTGAGTAGTAGCATTCCGAGTTCCGCATCCGTGCTCTACTGATCGGGGAGGGTGATTAGGGCTTCCCTTTGTGTGCGGCGACGGTGTAGGGGAGGGGTTTCAACCACTGGTCGTGCGCAAAACTGCTCCCCCAAGTCCCTTCCTTGGCCGCTTGGTGTTGGGGGCGGTTGATAGGTGGAGATTGGGTCTTGTAACTCTGTGGTTTTAAGTTTGAGGGCCAAAGACCTGTGGTTGGTGGTGATCTGGAGACAAAAGCTCGATCTGGTCCTCTTTTGGTCTCAGAACACACTTTCATATCCAACTTCTCTCCCCTGCTCTGGCTTGCTCAACACTGAGCTTTCGTTTTCCTTATTTCATCCCTCGTCTCTAGTCATTTTGCTTCAGCTCATATTACAGTTGTGTTTTTTCCTTTCATTTTTTTGTTTTTAGTCACATCTTCAGTTGTTGTTCAGTCACTATCTGATTGGTGTTGTTGAGTTTTCTGTCCATCTAGTCTCTTCATTGTGAGAGTTTGAGTTCTTTTCTACGGAAATAATTTGTTTTTTCCCTGATTGGTTCTATCGCTTGGCTGAGTGGATATATATCAGGAGGATAACTCAGATCAGAGCAAAGTCCAGATGCAGATTAACCACCATTGTTCCACACTCAGGTTGAAGGAACCCTATTTGAGAAGTTGCATTGGCCAACTTTATGGTTTAGGGCTCAATGTAGAAGCGTTATACTTTCATTCCAATATGAGTTATAATGGTCTCGCTACTTTGTTCATGCTTTTTGTATGTTTGGTAAGATTTGTTTCTCATGTTTGTAGATTTCGTATGGCCTTTAAGTAATAAATATGATCCATTGTGCTATCAAAAAAAAATATTTCATCCTTAGTGCATGGTCGACTGAGTTTGTCTTAAGAAGACTTGGTCGATCTACATGTCATCAAACATTCAAAATTCATGACATTTTCAAAGAGCACTTATATTTAAGTTTCACAAACTATGTCCAAATTTCAAACAAATCAGGGTTGTATTTAAAATAATAAAAACCATTTAGTACACCACTATACTTATAACACATATATAATTAAAATTCTTAATTCAGACAATTTGGATTTTGCATTTCTCAAATCCTAATTATTCAAAACAAAGCATACTTTGAGGTTCTCATTAGGTTTAAAACATCATAATTAAATTATCAATATGAATCAAGCTTAATAGATGATCGATCTAGTCAAGAATGTAATCATCTAAGTAAACCCTAAATAGATTTCTATGAAAATGGTATGTTACAAATTCTCCCCTCCTTTCAGGGTTTCATCTCGAAATCCAAGAAGAGATGCAGAAGAAGATCATAGCAGATAATTCTTCATATCTCTCATTGTCTTGTTAGAGTGATATTCCAATTTATCATTCTTTCATTATACATCATTTTCTCGCTTCTTGAATTATTTACATTGGAATTCTAAATTTATTGGCAATAGACATATCTTTCATCCCTTATCATCATCATATACCATTCTAACTATTATTAACAAATACTTCACAAATCTTAGTAATACATCATTTATCAAGGCGTGATTCACATCACCTTTTATACTCTTTTAAAACTTGATTATGTATCTCATGGATTAAAACTATAATCAATATGTACTATTATCCACATCTATTAGTGTTTTTATCTAAAAGATTGTCTTTTTAATAGTAGAAGATTGTCTTTAATGGTCTTCATTCTCAATTCTCATCTTTTTTCAAATTTGAGTTTCATAGTCATAATCAAATTCATCAGGAATTATCTTTTAGGCAAATAGTGTCATTCATCTTCCTCATATGAAATTTTCATCTTGTCTTAGATTTCATATTCAATTATTTATTTCACTTTTTTCTCATTCTTATCATTTTTAGTAAAGTCAAGCATCTAGTTACACTCCTAAATTGTCTTTATCTGGATGCTTGGTCAGGGCATCCAAAAGAAGTACAATTGCAAATTCATTACTAACTTATCTCAAAAATCAAATACTTAACTAGAGTAGCTACATAATGAGTTTAGTCAGTATGCATATCATTCAGGTGATTTTCAACATACAACTACATCAACTCTATGTTGGACAAATCTCAATGCATGTCTATTTAGGGTGCCCATAGAAAATGTAAGATTATGCGAAAGAAGAACTTCACACATCTAGCCCAGAATATGATAAAAATTTAGCTTAGTTTTAGATTCCAACCGAAACTAAACGAGTTGGTTCTGGGACCTAAATTTTTATTAGCTATTTTAGTCCAGAACTAACTAGCATTTGTAAATAATTAGCGGCTGTAATCTAGAGAGATGTGCCAACCTTCTAGATTTGCAAAACCTTAGAATGTTACTAGTCTCACTCGTGAATGACCTAGCCCAGATTTTAATAAACTCAGAACTTATCTATACTACTATAAAAAGAGTGAATGATTTTCACTAATTACAAAAATGCCACCAACCAATTAGAATGCACAGTTTTTAAAGTGGTGTGTTCTCCTTCAGCCTCTCTCTTCTCTCCTTTCTTCAAGGAGTCCACATCTTTTATTAATTTTTTCCTCCTTCTACAAAAACTATCGTTTCCCACCCCCACCACCTGTCCACCACACATTACTGGAACAACTACCACACTTACCGCCCACGTCTCGTTGTGATTCAAGCACATCTCGGGAAGTCGTGCGCAATGGCGGAACCAGAGGGGGCTAGCAGGGGCCATTCCCCCCCAGTAAATTTAAAAAATATACTACATATTATGTTTAATTTAACAAATTTATACATATACTTTTAATATATATAACTCTTGATATTCAACTGTAACAAATAGAAGTATTTACTCTAATGGTGTGGTGTGTGTCTATTCATCTCTAAGGTTGTGGGTTCTATTCCTGACAGTGACAAATTTTATTTTCTTATAATTGTATGTTTGACTAGCGTTCATGTTATATACAATACAATTAATATAATATTTTGTCAAATATAACTTGGTGTTGTAGTGGTGCCGTGTGTGTTTTGTCATTGTGATGATCGCGGGTTCAATCCCAATTTTTCTTTTGTTTTGTAAGCTTATTATGTTTGACAACCTTTTGAGTCATGTATATATGTAGAAATACACTATTAATAACTAGTAGAAAGTATTGGTGAAGTGGCAATGTGTGACGGTCATGGATTCAATGCCTAAGTATTCTAAATTGTATTTTGTATGTATATGACGATGTTTCGTTTATTTCAATGCAATTTCACATAGTTTAGATAATTTTGCAAACTCTTTATCAAAGAGTTCCAACAAAAATCCTTAGGTTTTAAATATTTCATTGAACTCATAAGTTTGGTCATAAAGTAAATATTTATTACCAACAATCTTTACTTACAATTGTGGATAGATTTTCAAATTCTGAACCCCTAAGCTCCATAGTTTTACAAATGACTCCGACACTTCTCATTTAACTCACTAAAATCCTTACCGTTTTCTCAAAAGCTGAAAGTAGAGTACCCACAGACTTCTGCAAAGCAAAATAAGTTTAGCGAATACCACTTAATTTATCTTGTAGTCGTAACTTTGTATTCCCTCTTTTACAAATTTTATTAAGCCTAACTTGTCAATATGGCAATTTCATTAATTATTTTATCAAACATCAGTTCATTATATAAAATCTCATGAATCTATAGATAGAAGTTAAATCCCTAAGTATAAAAATATGTTTTTATATATCAAGAAAAGTATATATTAATAGAAATCTTGACAATGAAATTATATATGTACTTTAGAAAAAAACTATGTTCTTACAGAGAATATCTATAAACTTGTTAATCATGTCAACACATTTTCTTTTGTATCTTAAAATATATTACGTGTTACCAAATATTTCTATTATATAATTTCTAAAATATGCATGCAAAATTGGTTTAAAGTAGTCAATTAATAAGTATGATTTTTCTTAAAATATCTATTAACAAGATTAATAAATTTAATATTTACATAATAATTTTGACATTATTAATACACTATACTTGCATCATATTGACAATTATCCATACAAAGTTTCACAATTAAAAAAAAAATTAACAAACACATTTAATATATTCCATCATTATGCATTTTAATCTAGACTTAGTAGATAGTACATTTATACATTTTGTAAATTTATTCACCAAAAAAATCTTCATATAATAGATCATATAATGACAAAAAAAATATATGAACACCTACTTCTGGTAATTTTGAAATCAACAGTAAAGTTGATTTGCCCCCCCCCCCCAACCCAAACAATTCAAGTCTGGTTCCACCTCTGGTCGTGCTGCCACACCGTAAGTATATAACTAACCATCGGCACGCTACATACAAGCTTCAACCACTCAACCTCAAAACTAACCATCGGCACGCTACATACAAGTTTCAACCACTCAACCTCAAAGTAGAAACCACGTTTCTGATGGTCATGACAATGTGGGCAATATGTACAACATGGGAGGCGGTTGCGGCAACCATTCAACTATTGGATTTTATATTAGAATTCAAATACTACATCTTGGCATTACCACCTATCCAATGTCCCTGTGTCACTTGAAGCAGCAACAAGCAATAGAGATGCCAACTGACAATGCTAATGCATCATCTCCGTCCTTCTCCTCCGTAGAAAGATCAGACAATAATATCTCCGTTCAAGTTTGCAGCTTCAGTCATGGTGGCGCTGATCACAAACTCAGGCAGCAGCCGCCTGCTTGGAGAGTGATCTTGCATTTGACAACTCAGGGCTGCGAAGAGTACCTACCGCAACGCAATCAAACGATATTGTTGTTTCCCTAGCTTCCTCCAGAGCTAGACGCTCCCATGGCCATGGTAGACTACTCTAGCCTCCTCCTTGTCGATGCCTCCACCTCCAACAATGCCGCCCTCTTCACTGCAGCCACCCAGTACCCAGAAAGATTGCTCGACTCTCCCACAGCTTCTTCCATATCATCAACCACGGCCTTGACCCACCCCTAATTGGCTTCGCAATGAGCTGCGTTGATGTGTTCTTCAGCCCCCCGTTTCCGCAAGCTCCCGGCCCGCTACACCGGCATTGTAGGTGCGCTGGCACTCACACGGATCGGTTTGCATCCAACCTCCCGCAGCACGGGACCCTCTCTTTGGCCGCGTGATAGATTTGAGGGGATGTTCGAAGGTAGACGGCGCAACTACTAGCCGGCATGTCCCCACACAGATCTGACATTGGTAACGGGTCAAACCGCAATGCCACCGCCATCACGATGGTACTTTGTAACAGGAGGGCGACATGGATGGCCAGGAAGTTTTCACTAATGGATGGTGACATTCTATTTGGCTGATCACTGGCGCGTTCATCATCAACGTCGTCGGCAATGCATTTGCAGTTTGTATGTAATTTTCTTTTGCGCCACACTGTTAGATCACTTGGTTGTACTTTCTAAATGAAATGGCTTGATTGGTTTTAAGTCTTCGGCTAGGTGTATTGGTGACTTGAGTTGAACAACATGCGATCAATAATGTATAACTAGCAAACAATGCCATCTATTTGGTCGTTAATTAATTACTTTTTTTTTTTTTGAAGCCACAACATTCATTATATTAAAGCCATACGGCATCTACATGTAAAGGGAGATACACCAACCGAACACAAAAAGTAAAGAGCAGATACAATAACCAGAAACTCATATCGGAACGTGATAAGGACAATGATGTATTGATCTCTCTTCTATATCGCTGACCACAACAGCTTTTTATGAGAGATTCCTTCAACCTGAGATTAAACCTGATATAAGGTATATGCTCCAAACCAGTGACCGAAAAAGTGATCACCTTCGCACTTGCTGCCATATAACAAAGAAGCAAATAAAGACCTAACATGAAAGGAGGACACAAACCCCACGACACAAAGCTAACAACACAGACCCAACGCCCCACCAAACAGTACGAGAAACTCAACTACTAGCGACGCGCTAAGGTTGCCAACCAGCAGACCCGGAAAGGAGGCCAAACCCCAGTGATGCAGATACAGAGGAAGGACAGCTCATGGATTGTGATAAACGATATCTACTTGATATTCTATGTGGGCATGTGACGTGTATTTTACTACGCGTCGAGTAATATAGGCCTTTGTGAGGCCCGAGTCAAACACAGGGATACGTGAATTATTGGAGACTCCTACTAACTAATTGCAATCAGCTAGGCCGGATAACAAAGTAGGGTTTGTTGTCGAAATTAAAAGAAGATAAAATAAAACAAAGAAAATAATCGATTAAAGGTTAATTTAATCAATTCAAAAGGGTATCTTTAGGATTGTGGTTTCACCGCGGGACAACATTGCATTAGGTTTTATATAATTCCTCACTCTTCTCTCTCTATCCGGGTAGTGGCCTGAAAATAGAATTACCCAGTGTCGTGGTGTAATTCACTACTTAGATTTAGGTTGATTCCACCGTCGTAGTAATCATTCCCCTAAACTAAGTGCATTACAAACGGTCTCTCAGTTTCCACCATTAATTTTACAACTCCTTTGTCAAGGGTTTTATCGATTAATGTAGGTTTCATCTCTTTTCAACCATTAATCCTTCTGTCGAAGTGATTAAGGGCATTAGGTTATTATTATGGTGTTCAGGCATAACAATATATATGGAGAAAATGAAACTATACCACGGATTTAAGAGAGAAAATATGAATTATTAATATAAAATTGTCATACAATGCATTCCCGGGCTACTTTCGGTCCTAAAGATGGAGGGTTTTAGCCTCGCATGTTCATCTCGCACAAATACATGGTAGAAATAGGGGAATTCATAAGAAAAACGTGAATTAAGTGGGAAAACCCCTGAACGGAGAAGAACCGGTAGATCCTTTGCGTAGAACATGAGCTTTCCCACCTCTCGGTGGTGAAATTCGTCTTCGGCAGCGTCCGGATCGACAGGGATGAGCTTCTGGCCTCCGTTCTCCTTTCTCTCCTTCCTCGACACTCGTGCAATGTCAAATTAGATAATCATCTCGTGTGGGCGGCCGTCATTAGGTATAAGTCCCTAATTAGGTCGTCCAATAACTCCAGCCATCCGATTGAGATCAAAACGAATCCAACGCATATCTGTCGGCGTCGATACCATCGACGCGGGTCGATGGTATCGACCCAGCGTATTAGCGGAAGCCTTCTTTTCTTTTCGTCTGAGTTCCTGTGGTCATCTCGATACCATCGACTTGGATATCGATGGTATCGACTCTCTCTAGCGTCGGGTTTGTCTTTTAGCGACGATGTAGCCTCCATGTGTCGATGGCATCGACTTGAGTCGATGGTATCGACAGATTCCTCGCCAGCAACCTGAAGGTATCTCGATGCCATCGACTTGGGTGTCGATGGTATCGACTCTGTGCTGCTCCTTTCGGCTGGCAACCTGTGGCTTGGTCGATGGTATCGACTTCCGTCGATGGTATCGACGGAAGCAGATACTTGTTTTTCCTGAAATTCCAAAACAAGACCAAATAAATCCACACAAATTATGATAATATGATAAATAATGCTCAACATGATGAAACTAAGGGGATTTGACATAGAATGATGGCAAAGACCGAAATGAGTGAATTATGCAATATTATCCATAAAAATGACTAATTAGAGCATAAAACACATATGAAAAAGGTCTATAAATGCGACTTAAAATCATCGCATCAAACTCCCCTAAGCTTAAACATTGCTCGCCCTCGAGCAACTAATCCTTAGAATAGAATTGCAGATGTCAACTAAAAATCAACACACCAACCCAACATCCCATGTGACTCCCACTGAACATTCTCAAACCGGCCTTCTCTAACCACAGAACAGTAATTACCCTAAAGGCGACAATAATCATCAATAAGAGAAATTATCCTTCAAACCGATGAACACTATCACATAAGGCAGTTAACATAATAAAATTCGCCGATTCAGCATTGGTGCATCTTGTGATCGCCTATACTACGTTGCTCGCCCTAACTACCATCTACATGGAAGCAGTTCTCCTGATAATCATTAGTGAGGAGAAATTCACGGTGGCCTACCAATCCGAGCAACGGGTGGATGGAAATGGATGTTTCATGGAAGAACTTGGAAGTATTGCACAGTTTCAATATGCAAAAAACAAAATGTCCTAAATGATGCAAATGCACATTAGAAATGCCCTAATGCCTAAAATTGGGTGAAATGATGCATGAACTAACCTTCCACCTCAAAATGAGATGGAAATCTAATTAAGCCACATCATGTACTCAATTTTCCTAAATGCGAGTGATATCATGTTCCTTTCTCCCTCTTTCCACTTTTTTTCTAAATTCTCTTTTTTTTCTTTATTTCAGATTTTCAGCATTTTTTTTTCTTTTCTTTAGCCCACATATCCATAATTGCTTAGAGATACGTGTATTGGGCTATTTTCTTCATGCTTGGAAATCTTTGCAATATATAGAAGGTATGGAACAATTTAGATCACTTTTGAGGACAAATTGAGATACATGGTGTACTTTATGCATGAAAGTCATGAGTGCAACTACATGGCATGCACCTAAAGGTAATGTGCATGAATCCCTATATTTTTTTCTCTTTTTATGCAAACGTATAGAAAATATCAATGCAAGTCCTATCTAAATACTATGCACACAAGAAGGAATTAAAACTACACTTTACTTCCAATTCTTAGATGGATTATGGAAAAATGAAGTGGAATGATCACAAGATTAGATGACTGAACCTTAGAAAAAATATTATGTGTCCCTCCTTACTGACCTGTGTAGTAGTTTAGAGGGTTCTTTCTCTTACATCCAATTAAGGTCTCATTACCATTTGGTTAAGTTAGGCTCAAACAACCATTACTATCCACTTTTCATGAGTCAATAGGAGTACATGTGTGAAATGTTGTTTTAAAGTTGACATAATCAATCATTTTCGTAGGATAAGTTCCCCAAGGACAACCAAGTCAAGCTATCCAACGACACAAAATTTTTTAAATTTCCCTTAAATTTCCCATGAATTAACAGCAAGATGACAAACTTTTACGACATCCACAGTTACACTAGATGGCACGTAGATCCTACCAAAACTAAAAAATGCAAGAAACAAATAACAATGCTAAAAACTAAAAACAACAAAAGAAAAGATAGAACTGTTCCAACTACCCCCCTAAGCTTGAATTCAACTATGGCCTCATAGTCAAAAACAAACTTAAGAGTGGAACAGAGATACCCTGATCATTCTTGTGGAGGCGGAGGTGGGTACTGTGGGGCCGTAGGATCCCAAGAAGGATACTCCCCCTGGAAGCTCGGATCGTAATGGGTCCTCGGCGGAGGTTGTGGATAACCTCCAAAGTAGCTCTGACTCCAGTAATGGTCGTAAAAGGGCTCCTGTTGCGTATCCATCCTTTGCAACCGGTTGTGTATCTGCTCTTGGTTGGCGAGGATGAGATGCTCGTTCTTGAACATTGCCCGTTGATTGTCAAGTAACCGGTTCGTAGTGTCATGAATACTGGTATACATAGCTAGATGCTGATGCTGAGTCTGCTGTATATCCTACAGCATTTTGTACATTCCCTGCATGGAGTAGACATCCTCGGCTGGCTGCGAGGGCTGTGGTGATGGCGGCGGGGGCTGTGATGATGAAGACGCACCAGGATGCATCCTAGGACGCTTCCGTGGTGCTACTTGTGCGCGAAGAGGTGTGAAAGCCTCCTCTTCCTCCTCAGCCTCGCCTTCTTGTTCGTCGTTACCGCCTTCTTCTTCATCGGACTCGACGGCTATGATCAGCCACCGGAAGTTTTGTGCGCCCTCGATGTGGAAGACGGTGTCCGGCAGTGCACACTCCTGGTAAGCGTGGTTGACGTGGCAGTGTGCGTATGCCAACCCATCCCGTAGAAGTATGAGATTAGAACGGTGCAGATGTTGCATGTTCACCTTACTCCTCGTGGAAAGCGACGTCATGGTGGAGAAGTTGAGCCCGAGGTAGTGCACCAACTTGGTGATGAGTCCACCAAAATGGATCGGAGCCTTCCTTGTACTCCTCTTCACCGCCAGGACGCGCTGTAGAAAGAACGCACCCCAGTTGCATTGTTGTCGCTTCAGGAGCATGTAGAGAAAGAAGAGGTCGCTCTCCTGAAACTTGCTCAATGCTAGATCACTCCGAGCAAAGAACGTGAAACTCAACATCCGGTGTAGGACCCGGACAAAAGGATGCTCAAAATCCGCTACCGCAGCATTGTGGTAGCTCACTGTCTTTCCCGCCGGCACTGTCACTAGCTCGGCGAAGATCTTGTCATAGTCGGTGCGGGCGTCCGGTCGGCGGTGATCATGTTGGGAGTGGTTCCAGTTGAAGATGTTGTTGAACTGCCTAAGAGTGATGTTGTAGTCGATGTTGAACAACCGGAACGATACCCTGCCCTTGATCCACTCACGATCCGACGCAACCACGTCATTGGGCACGACGCAGACCTCGAGGGACGCCATAAATTCCGCCACCAATTCCTTGTAGGTGGGCCATTCGCCGAAGAACGGCTGCCCATCCGCATGGTACTCCAGCTCGTCTGGCCTTCTACTGGTGTGGCGTGCTTGACCCTTCAGCACATAGGCCAAGTTGGCCTCGAATCTAAGATTGCGGATCATATCTCGTCCACATACCGGGTAGGCTCTATCTTTCGCTTCAAGATCTCTTCATAGATCTTCTTCACCTCCGTGGATGGGTGAACCAGGCGCAGACGTGATACAGAAGCAGTAGGAGGTGGCACAAACTCCACGATCTCCATGGGATTCGCGCGCGAGGACGATTATCTGGCGGCATGCACCATTATTGCAAGAAAGATGGGATTAGACGAAGAGAGCTCGGGGAAGATGGAGAAGTGATTCTCCGCTCGGTGAAGATCCTTGCTCGATGTTGCTACTCTTCAGTCTTGGAGGGCTCAGGGGAGTGCTCGGCACAAAGGAGGAAGTTTGCTCTAAAGGTGTGACGTCAAATGACGTTGCACTTCTCCTTATATAGACTTGGCCGGCGCCACTGTTGACCCGTCGATACCATCGACGCGGGTCGATGGTATCGACACGTCTCGCTGCTATCCGCCTCCCTCGCGAGTATTGACGGCTGACGTTTGCTGGATCGGGAAACCCGGATTGCTGACCTGTCGATACCATCGACTTGGAGGTCGATAGTATCGACGCAGCACCCAGATCGCTGACGTGGACTCACGATCGCCGTCGATGTTTTTGCGCGGATCGGTGACATGGATGTCGATACCATCGACGGGTGTCGATGGTATCGAGTTGACTTCATTGCGAAACTGCCACTTTTTCACTTCAACCTGTGACCATGTCGATACCATCGACGAGGCCGTCGATGGTATCGAGTTGACTGAGACAAATCGTTCTGAACTTCTCCAGAGAATGCGATGGTATCGACTGGCATGTCGATACCATCGACATTTATTGTACAACCTGCCTGTAGGTATGTCGATACCATCGACGGCACCATCGATAGTATCGACTCAGAGCGATTTTTGCAGCTGTCAACCTGAACCTATGTCGATACCATCGACCAGTGTGTCGATGGTATCGACCCTGCCTGTGCCTGCACATTGAACAAACGGATCAAGGTATCTTCTTTACACTAGAATTTAAACGAAATGAAAGCAATCTATGACTATTATTAAACTATCCTAATGTACCAATTGTTGGGTTGCCTCCCAACAAGCGCCCTTATTTAACGTCTTAGGCTAGACGTCTTCCCAGCATCTCATTCATCCACAAGCGTAATGAGTTTGACCTCATTCACTTTTCTCTTGTAATTTTCACCAAAATACAACTTCAACCGCTATCCATTCACCAAGAACGTGGCATCTCCATCACGCACAAGAATCGCACCGTGCGGTCTCACCTCTTCCACTACGAATGGTCCACTCCACCGGGACTTCAGCTTCCCGGGGTGCAACTTGAGGTGGGAGTTAAACAATAGAACGCTATCTCCATTTTTGAATGTGCGCAGCTCAATATGGCAATCGTTGATCAGTTTTGTGCCCTCGTTGTATATGCGGGCATTCTCATATGTCGTCATGCGTAACTCATCTAGTTCATTCAACTCGAACATCCTCTTTCTCCCGGCTTCATCATAACTCAAATTCATCCTTCGAAGCGCCCAATGGACCTTGTGCTCTAGCTCCACCGGATGGTGACAAGCCCGTCCGTAAGCCAACCTAAAAGGCATGGTGCCAATAGGTGTTTTGTACGCCGTTCTATATGCCCAATGTGCGTTCGGTAGTAAGGCACTCCAATTTCTCCTTGTGGATGCCACTGTCCGTTCTAGAATCTTCTTGATTTCACGGTTTGAGACCTCCACTTGGCCTTGCATCTGTGGATGATATGGGGTGCCGATGTTGTGTTTGACCCCATATTTCTTCAAAAGTGTCGAAAATTTCTGATTCCGGAAGTGTGTGCCCCATCACTTATTATCTGTAAGGACCTTGACCTGCGTTTAGGGTTTACCTTGTTTGTTTTGCTTAACCTTAGTGGTTTGGTGCTCGCTAATCACCTTTGAGTGGTGATTAGGGTTTTTTTGAGCTTTGTTGAGAGTTCGAGGGGCTACTTGCAAATAACCCAAGTTTAGGGTTTTGTGTGCAAGTTTGCCATCTTGTGAGGTGTTTTCCCCTCTTTTGCTTCCTCTAGGGTTGAGAGGAAGGCTTGGGCTTGTTGTTTGAGTTCTTTGGGCCGGAGTTGAGCTTGTTTGGGCCTTGGAGTTCCTTGTTTGGGCTTGCTTGAGCCTTGTGTCGCCCAGGGCAGGCTGGTGTGTCGCCCAGCAGAGCTACTGCATGTGTCGCCCATGATGCTTGATCTGGTGTAGTGGACCCTTGGTGCATGTTTTGGACAAGTGTCTCTTGCCTTGCTAATGTGTTGGCTGGAACCCTAGGACAAGTGTCCCTTGGGTGGGCGACACATAGCATGGTTGTACCTTGGTTTCTCCTCCCTTCCCTCCTATATAGGTAGCTCTTGTCCTTGCCTTAGTCTCCTTTGGTCCTTTGGTCTCCCCTCCACCCTTAGTGCACGATAGCCCTCTCCATCTAGCTTGTGGTGGCCGATACACCCTCCTGGAGAAGCCTGGTGGATGATAGCTTTGGACCCTGAAGTGCTTTGGAGCTTGGAGCTTAAGGCGGGTTGCATAGCTTCAAACCCTAACTCCTTTACTTCTTGCCTGATCTTATGCATGTTAGTAGTTTAGCTTAGCTCCTTTCTTTTGTACCTTTCCTTAGCTTCCCTTGGTGGCCGATATCCCCCTTAGGGTTTAGGGCTTCTAGTGTACCTTTGCTTTTTAGGGTTTGTGCTCTTGGTGTTGGAGGTTGAAGATGACCCAGGGTTGGGCGATACCCCCCCTTCCTTGTGAGTGTGTTGAGCGACACACTTGCCCTTATGTTGAACGATATGATGCTTTAGGGTTTGAGTTCCTTGAGTTGGAGGTCAATAGGTTGACCTAGCTAGTGTGTTGGCCGACATGGTGACCATGGTGGGCGATACCCTAATGGCCGATAGCCATGTTGGGCGATAGTCTTGATGGGCGATACCCTACCCATGTTGGCCGATATAGTTGATGGTCTGGTTGGCCGATATGATGGGAGACATAGTGATGTCCCTTGTGTTTTGGTTAGTACCTTGGTGGACGATACTCTCTCTCTCACCCTCTGTCTTGATGGGCGACATGCCTTGTGCCTCATGGCCGATAGGGTTAGTAGCATGTTGGACGATACCCTTGCCCATGATGGGCGATAGGGTGAGCTTAGTGTGATGGCCGATAGCCTTGGTGGCCGATAGTCCAGTTGAACGATACCCTACCCCATTAGCTAGTGTGTTGGCCGATAGGGTTAGCTAGTGTGTAGGCCAATAGAGTTAGTAATGGGTGATGGCCGATAGGATTTAGGATGGTGGCCGATACCCATGCTGAATAGATAGGTTTAAGTGAGGGTTGTGAAGTTTTAGTGAGGGTTTGAGGTGCTTTGGTGACGGCCCCTCATGTGATGGAAATAATTAGCTAATTAACCAAGGAAATGATGCTGATATTTATCATCAAACATGATGCTAATGATAGTAATGTATATGTTGATAGCCCTCATGTATTAGGTGCATGATGTGACCTTTATGCTTAATTATTAATAATAATGAAGGTGACGATAACTACTTTAGTAGTTTGTTTAATGATGATAATGATGGTAATAAAGATGCTAAGTGACAATTATGTTAAAGGTTGCTTCATGATAAAGATGACAACAGTTGATGGCAATAATAATGATCTTGACAATAACAGTGTTGGTTCTGTATACTCAACATGATCTCCATATGCCTCGATTGTTTGTATAATCCTGAGATTTAGAGTAAGCATCAGTATGGTTGATAATGATGTAACTAATATACCTGGTTACCAAATAAGTGTCACATTGATAAGTACAATATCTTGAATGATATTTCATGATAGTGAGCATATTCCTTATGTTGAATCTACGATTATTGTGTACTCTAACCTTGCAGGTGACGTCTTAGCCATAAAAGGGCTATGTGACATATGTAATGAGTAACATTACTTTGATAATTGCCCTATAAGATTGTGTATGTGATGTGTTGGTCCCTTGATGATGATGTGAGCCTTAAAAGGCAGTGACAGTGCATGATGAAGGATTGAGATCCTGCGGTATGTGATGATCCTTGAGATGGATCTGGATGGTTGGCAAAAGGCCAAGTGGTAACATGTGATGTTGGATCCTTAAGATGGATCAGGTTGATATGATTAGACCATCATATAATGTTCTTTACTTTCTGTTATATCTTGCATGTTATATAACTTGGTTGAATCCTGCAATCCATCTAAAAGATACTAATTAATCACAGTGAAATATATCATGTAGTTTGCCCTGGCCATAGATCCATCATCGTCAGGACTTGGTGATGGTGAAACGGGTTTTCCTACGGGTTAACCTGGAAGCGCATATTGTTGAATATGTGTAGGTTGCTCCTAGCCTGAAAATGAGGAGGTAAGAGTGTAACTTCGGTTGCAGACTCAGATATGTGTTTAGAGCATGGTGAACAGGCCCATGGCTCAGGATATGTGATGTATGGAGCATGAATGTGTTCATGGATCAGAGCACGGTGAATAGGCCCGTGGCTCAGTTTTACTAGCGCCGTGACTTGTACCAAGGCGGGCTAGAGAATGGGTAGCCTGTGGAGCTAACCCTGTGGCTCAGACCACTTCAGCATGTGACTGCGGTCCTGCTTGTGTTGTACTCATGTACTGACCATGAGGTGGGAGGTCGTGGAGTCCGACTCTTCCATTGACCTTGTATGGCACCGGCTTGGGTTTCGTAACCGAAGGTTGGATTTGAACGGTATGGTTCAAATCCTCAGGGCATAATAAAACGTAATACAGCCGTTTAGTATTTACTGATCAAATCAAACACGAAACATTGGTTGAGGCCTTGTTTGTGTAATATCTCTGTTATATCTTGCAGGTCATGTGGTAATCTGTCTTATCTTGATAATCAGGTTATGTGACATTATATTCTGTTCTAATAATCCTATTACATGTTGATATACCTTATCTTGATAATCATATTCTTTTGAGGGACATCTGGTTATAAGTTTAGTACAGCTGGTATGTTTGTCGGTAAGAATGATCTTGCTACATATATATAACTACTTCTGATATATCTTCTCATGTTATGATTGTTGTTATAGCTATCTTGCTGAGGTTCTGTAGTTGCGGTGGGGAGCTATGTTTCCCACTGGGACAATTGTTCAATTGTCTCACTCCGCTGGTTTACACCCTTTTTAGGTGGTCGAGGTAGACGTGGTCGTGGTTGTGGTGTTGCGGACGAGCAGCTTGAGAAGCAGTAGAAGGCAAGCGTTGGACATGTTGCTGTTTTGGATGTTTTGTAGTAGAGTCTAGAGTCATCCCTGTACTCTCAGGTCCTTGGCAGTGTTTTGACATTGTTTCACGATGATATCTGTATATCCTGCTGTTGTCCGGATGTGGGCCTTTATGTATATGAACAGGTGGTGAACTCATGCGATAGATGAACAGTTGTTCCTGAGCTGTGGACACGTATCAGATCTTGTGTATATTTATATGACATGTTTCTGTGTAGGATATGGACTGGAAAGTAATAGTTTCACAGTTTCTCAATTTTCCGCAATCGGTTTTAATTAACCTGTGTTTTGATAATCTGTGGTTATGGTGATTTCCGCACGTTTTTGTGTAACACCTCGTTATCTGTGGGATAATGGGATGTGTTGCCACAAGTTTGGTATCAGAGCTCTAGGTTCGCTGAGTCTACAGGGATCTAGGACTAGGTTGAGTCTGTTCTTATGAGTCTTCCAGGTTATCTTACAAAAATCTTCTGCCCTCAGCAGGAGAAAAGCCAAGATGTCTGGAAACCATGAAGAACATGCTCCTGAGCACAATGATGCTGCATCGGTTGATGGAGCAGATGGACGGGCACATGAAGATTGGGTGCCTGAGGTCCCCCAACCTGACCCAGCCATACTTGAACACCCTGCCTACCAACAGCTTATGGGGCAGTTAATGGCTATGATGAATCTCATGGTTGAGCGATTACCAGTGCCTCCTCCGCGAGCACAGGTTCCCCATGGAGAAGCATCGGGTATTGGGAAGACCTTTGAGCAGCTTCGCCGAGTCGGAGCTTCGGATTATGCTGGAACGGCTGATCCAGCGGATGCAGATCTGTGGCTGACAAATCTTGAAAAGGCTTTTCGGATCCTCGACATCCCCGAAGCAGACAAAGTAAAGCATGCTGTCTACCTTCTGAAGGGTAGTGCTGGTCACTGGTGGACCATCGAAGAAGAGAACCGGCCTGGTGAGGTGATCTGTTGGGAGGTGTTTCGATGCGAGTTCGTCACCAGATACTTTCCGAAGACGTATCTGGATGACAAGATCAGCCAGTTTGAGAGCTTGCGACAAGGAATGATGAACATCACCGAGTATGAGGCTAAGTTTATGGATCTGTTGAGGTTCTGTCCTCACATGGCGGCAATAGATGATGAACGGATCAGACGTTTCGAGAAGGGTTTGAGTGCTGAGTTGACAACCCCTGTGTCTGCGCTGGAAAACCGAGAGCGGTTTGCTACGTTTGTGGAATCAGTTCAACGGATCGAGAGGACAGTGAGGGAGAAAAGAGAGTCGGTGTCTCTTAAAAGACCTGCTCAGTTTCAAGGACGAGGGTTTGGTGGCTTCAAGAAACCCAGGTTTTCAGCACCTTCAGTGATGAGAAGTGCTGGTGTACCATCTCAGTGGTCTCCGAGTAAGGGGAAAGGTTATGTTTCTTCACCATACAAGGTGCACAGTTCAGCTTCTGTGGTAGTGACAGGGCCATCTAGGCCACGAGTTGACAATAGAGCATGTCATCTTTGTGGACAAGTCGGGCATTGGAAGTTCAATTGCTCGAATAGCTATGTTGAAGTGACGCAGAAACCGAGGCAGAGTTTCCAGAAGTCTAAGAGATCACAGCCCAGTGGTAGCAGAGGATGAGGATGCGGTCAAGCGTCTCAAGCTGGATCATCTGCTCAAGGAAGCAGAGGTCGTGGACAGCAAGCTACGGCTCGATTCTATGCCATGAATCAGCCAGAGGCGATAGTCAACCCACGAGTGGTGACAGGTCATATGGAGTTATTTCATTCTGATATGTCTTCTTCTTGCTTTATATCTGTTCCGGTTGACCCGGGTGCTACACACTCTTTTATCGCCTATAGTATGCTTGAAAACTGTCATCTACCTGTTAGTTGTAAGAAGGATAGCTTGTTGCTAGAAACCCCTCTTGATGGTTCCTCTTTGCTTCGAGAAGAGTGTCCATCGTGTGTTTTGCCTTTTTCGGGACACAACATTCAGGTGGATCTCATACCACTTGATATGCATGGTTTCGATGTTATCCTTGGGATGGATACCTTAGAGAAGTATAAGGTTGTCTTGGACTATGGTTCCAAGCAGGCGGTGTTTGATGTTGCTGGAGAGAAGTGGATCTTCCAGGGAGATACAAAGATTCTTCTGACGTGTCTGGTGTCAGCTATGGTGGCAGATAGGTTGTTGCGACAAGGATGTGAGGCGTTCTTAGCTCACGTTGTGGATACTGTTGTGGATACCAAGGCGAAAGGCCTTAACCTTGAAGAGGTGCTGATAATCCGAGAGTTTGCAGATGTGTTTCCTGAGGAGTTTCCTGGTGTCCCTCCACCACGAGAGATCGATTTTGAGATCAATCTGGTTCCGAGAACGTAGCTGATTGCACAGACGCCGTATAGGATGGCTCCAGCAGAGATGGTAGAGTTGAAGAAGCAGTTACAAGAGTTGTTGGAGAAAGGTTTCATCTGACCGAGAACGTCCCCGTGGGGTGCTCCCGTGTTGTTCGTTAAGAAGAAGGATGGTTCGATGCGGTTGTGTATAGATTACCGATAGTGGAACAAGGTCACGATCAAGAATAAGTACCCGTTACCGAGGATAGATGACTTGTTCGATCAGTTGCGTGGTGCTACAGTGTTTTCGAAGATCGATCTACATTCTGGATATCATCAGTTGAGGATAAAGGCGGATGACATACCAAAGTCAGCTTTTAGGACGAGGTATGGTCATTTTGAGTTTGTGGTTATGCCGTTTGGATTAACCAATGCACCTGCTGCTTTCATGGATTTGATGAACAGAGTGTTTCTTCTGTTCTTAGATCAGTTTGTTGTAGTTTTTATAGATGACATCTTGATCTATAGTCGGAACCGGCTAGAGCATGAGCAACATCTTCGTCAAGCGTTGACTCTCCTTCGTCAACATCAGTTGTATGCTAAGTTTAGTAAGTGTGAGTTCTGGTTGGATGAAGTGACTTTCTTAGGTCATGTGATATCTGCTGAAGGAGTCAAATTAGATCCAAAGAAAGTGGAATCCATTGCGGATTGGGAACAGCCGAAGACGCCGACGGAAGTTCGTAGTTTCCTTGGTCTAGCAGGATACTACCGGAGGTTTATTAAGGATTTCAGTTCGATAGTTCTACCGATGACGAAGTTGACCAGAAAGGATGTACCTTTTGTTTGGGATGATCGATGTCAGCAAGCTTTCCAAAGTTTGAAGGAAAAGCTAACCAGTGCTCCAGTGTTGATCTTGCCAGAATCTGGAAAAGGCTATGTTGTTTTCTGTGATGCGTCCAAGAAAGGTTTGGGTTGTGTGCTGATGCAGGAGGATCATGTGGTTTCTTTTGCTTCGCGACAGCTTAAGAAACACGAGGAGAACTATCCGACCCATGATTTGAAGCTGGCAGCAGTGGTTCATGCGTTAAAAATTTGGAGACACTATCTTTATGGGGAAGTGTGTCAGATCTTTACGGATCACAAGAATCTGAAGTACATCTTCTCACAGCAAGAGTTGAACATGCGACAGCGTCGATGGATGGAGTTGATCAATGATTATGATTGCACTATCGAGTATCATCCTGGTAAGGCGAATGTGGTAGCAGACGCGCTTAGCATAAAGTCTTCTACTCCCAAGAAGGCACAGATGAGTTCTTTGGTATGCCATAGGCGGGACATGTTAGTCTCCTTACGGCAGATGAACGTGCAGATGGAGGTTTCCTTGTTAGCTGGACTTTTAGCACAGATGCAAATCAAGCCTACGTTGAGACAGCAGATCAAAGATGCACAACAAACAGATGATATAGTACATCTAATCAGATCAGAGTTTGGCAGCAAAAAGCGTGATGGGTTCCATGAGTCCGAGGATGGAGTGGTTTGCTATCATAATAGGATGGTGGTTCCAGATGTTGATAATCTGAGGAAGTTGGTGCTCGAGGAAGCACACACGTCGATGTATGCTATGCATCCAGGCATCACCAAGATGTATCATAGTCTGAAAGACTTGTACTGGTGGCCCGGCTTGAAGAAAGATGTAGCTGAGTTTGTGGCTAGGTGTGCGGTATGTCAGCAAGTTAAGGCTGAGCATCAAAAGCCAGCAGGTACGTTGCAACCTTTGCCTATACCACAGTGGAAATGGGATCATATAACCATGGATTTCGTAGTTGGTCTACCCAAGACAACTAGGAATCATGATTCCATTTGGGTGATAGTGGACAGATTGACGAAGTCTGCCCATTTCATACCTGTGAAAACCACGTATATAGCTGAGAA